>QVRM01006651.1:0-34874 GCA_003439945.1 Dermanyssus gallinae
GCAACCCACTCGGTGGCCCTGACAGCGAGTGGTCTGAACAAGCCGTGGCGTGGTCGCTTCAGGCCCGGCCTTACTATGCCGCTCTAGCTGTCTGAGGCGCTGGTGGTTCGTGGTCCTGACACGATAATGGCAGGGCTGTGCTTTTAAAACAATGTTACAATAGTGGCCGTGCTACAGAGCTCGTGAGCTCTTCGCACTCGAACTGATCAGTTCATGTGATCACGCTCGAACGCACCTGCTTTTGAGAGGAGGCGCACTCGCCGTCCGCGTTGACCTATCGAGCAACACGATACGAGACACATATCAAGCTGTTACGATGTTTGCACTGATGGCCTCTTGACGGATAGCTTGAAGTCTGTCCACCTTCAAGTTACAATACCGCTAGTCACAAGTTGCACTCGGAACAGTGACACCACGCATTGGAGATGGAGAGAGACTCAGACGGCAGACTATTCATTGGAGAGGCATACCCAGGCAGATTGACAGCAGTGTCCTTACGCATTGTTCGCTTTCAAGCCTGATGATACGATTAACTCGCCTATTCATGCCATTGAGATAATGAAACAGCGTAGAGGTAGCATATATGTGTGTGTGGTGTGTACATATGTCACCCATGTGCTCGTCTTGTCCAACGTCGCTACGTAATGATTGCAGCCCTCGGAGTGACAATTTCAGCTTGTAAAACGCGCGCTGTTCGCATGCTTGGAGTGTCCCTTATCCCAGCATTAGTTAGATTCCGGTGGCTTAAAGCCAAAATGTAATCATGCCGGCTTGGACCGGCTACTCAAGTGAGACGTGTTCTGTGTCACGGCAATACTATTGACTATGTAAAGCACATGCGCTGTAGTCTATTTGAACGCGTACAACATCTCATCTTGCTAAGGGGCCGAACGAAGGGCTGACACGGCATCCGCCTGTTTCTTGGAGGTAACAGCTTTAAAGTGGCAAAGCCTTCAAACGATGAAGATGTCAAACGACCGCAGAAAAGGCATAATCTCGCGCATGGCAGCAACGACAACGGCATTCGGTTTTAGAAAGACGATTTGACGCACGCACGATCTCGATTCGTCAATTTGGCAATGGCAAGCCAATGTTCAACGAATCAGGGGAGCCGATGGCGCAGCAACATCAGCAGCGGTTCCTTGACGATGAGGTCGGTCGATGAATGCAGCGTCGTTGTCGTCGTCGCCGACAACATCAAACCTTCATGCAAGGAGAGCAGCGATCTAAAGAGCGAAGGGCAGAATAAGGGATAAGGGGTGGGGGGCAAGATGAATTTATGAGGTTGTCAATTGCAGGCTGTCACCATCCATTGATATCGATGGCGTACGAATGAGAGTGCGGCGCACTGACTTACGCCAAAGTCATCGCGGCCCGGCATAAGCGCAAATATATGTTGACGAGGACAAGCACACTCACAAACATACATCCAACCACCTCCAGACGTGCAGACAACCTACGTCCATGTTCAAGTATATGCATGCAGGCATACTGAGCACGCACGCCCGTCCGTTTGCTTAAGCTATGTGCCAAGCCAAACCTGTTTGCGTGGTCGCGGAATCGCCCTTTGTGCACAGACAAGGTAGCAGAAGGAGAAAACGAGGAACAGGAGGAACAAGAAGGCGACAACGAAAACGAACGAAAAAAAATGAGGCAACGACACTGAATTCGCTTGATGCATGACAAGCGATCAAAGTTTGCATGGCGTATTGGCCCCAACGTCCAATTTTGTTGCAACGCGCGGTCAACAACAAAATATCATTTTCTCCGCCGAGATAACTTACTCCGGCTGTGGAATGTAAGTTTTGTCTTGTTGTTTGTCTCCTATAATGTAAAACGAAGGGCGTTGCAGACCGTGTTCTTGCCTCTTACTTCCACACACTTAACGATTTGTGCACATTTTGCGAATGTATACAAAATATTTTTAGCTAAGGTGTCTATAAACATGATCATGCCCTGGTAGTTAAAGTAATAATGTATTAGCGTGTCAATTACAGAGCTTGTCAGCTAGAACCAGGATACCGCCGAGCAGTTCACAGTATTACGTACATTTTACCTGGGGGTATATTCGAAACGTTGGCTAAGAGTAACGCTACAAATAGTAATAATTATAATAACAAGGATTATTGTTATCTAATTTGTATTTACTATTGCTCTCTGTTACGAAAGCTTGTTGTTTTAAGCGTTGCTAAGACCGGCGATTTAGCTGTCTTCCGCATAATACCGATTAACGTCACCAAACGTCATCGCCCACGCTAGCGTCACCACAGCTGGCTGAGACATAGATGTATAGATGTTTGTAGTGTTTCGATTTTTGTTACAAGTCAGCTGTTCAGGTTGTCGTATAGTAAGTAGCACTTGATGCGCAATTGGCAAACACCAGCCATCCCCCCGGTCTACTGAATTGATGCACTTATGAAGAGCCTTCGTTATTGCGACTGCTGATGCTACCGCTGCTACTGATCATTCTGCTTCGTAGAAGCGTAACGAAAGAATAGCGTCGAGAGGTGAGTCAAGTGTGCCCTGGCGGTCCCGCTGACCCACTGGCCACTGAGGTCGGGGCTAGTTGTATTAGACGGCCTGGTCCAGCCGAGCATTACGCCTCAGCGTCATTCTGTATGTAGATTGTCCGACGCTGAGACCGATATCTCCGCTTGAGCAGGCGGACGAACGGAACGACGACGACGACGAGGCTATACAAAAACGACGCACTACTTTAGACCTCCCGGTTCTGCTTGCCGCCGCTGCTGCTGAATTCAGTGCTGCTGGTGCGACGGTGGCGGTCCGCCCGCCGCTATCATTATATTATTATTGTAATATGACAGTTTTGCTATCGCTTGTAATGCAGAGTGGTGGCGGGGATGGTAATGCTGCTTCTGCTACGACTACTTCGACTACTACTACTACTACTACTACTACTACCAGCACTGACCCATCGTTAGGTTCTGCGTGCCAAGGCGTACTGCGTCCCCCTCACAGCCAGGTGGGTGTCAGGGGCCGCGACGTGTTCAAGCCGGGTCAGCGCCGGCAAATGCCAGCAGCAGCAGCAGACGCGGGGGCGACAGGACTCTGCTGCTGTTGTCGTTATGCTGTATGCTCCACTCTGCAAGAGCAGCTGTCGAACCCCGCCGGCTGGCCAACATACCCCGCCGCCTCACGGCTTATCAGAGCCGTTTATCGCAGATATATCTCGATAGGGCTTCGAGCGAAGGCGGTGGCGGCCACCAACAGCGGCAGCAGTCCAATCCTGATAATAAAATGAATTAAATTAATTGAAATGATACAGACAGTGATAACGTCGAAGTAAGAGGAGGGAGGGTGGGTGAGTGAGTGAGTGAGCGAACGAGGGACGGAGGGAGAGGATGGAGAAGCGAGCGTTTCTCCTCGGCGGGAGAGACAGAAGCGCCGCTGGAACGGCCAGGCGCACGCTTGGTCAAATTGAGGTGATTGTGCCACCCTCACCTCGTAGGTTTTGGACACAGACGGTAGTTTCATTCACTTGCTATTTTTTGCATATAGCGATGCACGGGCAGAACACTAGACGATCATCGTCTTTAGCCGTAATAGTAACAGTAGTAGTAGTAGTAGTAGCCCGCGTTAAAGCTATAAGCGTAATCGTTCTACCAGGGAGGGAGGTGTCGCGGTTGATACAATCAACAACTCCATCACAAATGAAAAAATTGACTTTATAATATATTAATTACATGTTAATATATATATATATATATATATATATATATATACTATGTGATGATTTAGTAATCAATTACAATACGTTTGCCACTTAAAGCAAATTTTTTTTCAATGGACCATGGTCTTTGAGATGTCTTGTCTCGGAGTGAGAGTGAAATCGTCCAGATTAAGTGCATGTAAAATGACTATGTGGCGAAGTGCTGCGGTTGTCGCGCGACACGTTGACGGTAGTGAACGTCGCCACACAGTAATTTTACATGCACTTAATCTGGACATGATTTGAGGTATCTGGCGTGAAAGCTAATGAAAAACTTAATTTTTCGCGAATTCTCTTCTAAGCGACCATTGTTGCATCTTTTGACCGGCGTTATATGTCCCTCGGAAAGAAGGCACGAAGTGTTTCTTTCTCACGAACACGGACGGTGTGCTTAGTTTTTGCATATGAGGACTGCTTGCCTCGCAATCGCACATTGTATGCTCCTCTGTCGGGCAAAAACACCTGTGTCACAAATAGTAGTAATTTCCACTCTCACCCCGAAACAAGATTTCTCAGAGACCATATTCCATTGGAAAAAAGTGTTTGCTTTAGCGAGTTCTACAGTTTACTCGCCTCCGAACTTTTTCTGGGAGACCCTGTATTTATATATATATATATTATAAATATGGCAGTTAATGATGTATCAGATGTGCTATTATTTTTATGACGGAAAATGCATAGTTGTAATAACCATGCGTTTATCTCTATGCTGGAGCTACGTTAGTGAATCAGGTTAGCGGTAGTCCAGCGGAGACAGGTCAAAAGTGTCACATAAGATCTGGCTTTCAGAGTTACATAGGAGAGCGGCTAAACATATTAAGGCAGTGCACCTTAATGCAGTTCGTAGCATAAACTGAACTCCAAATATTTCACCGCAAGTTCCCCACTGTCGCAAAAGTGCCTACGATGTGTGGGGATTCAATTATTAAGAACGATGGTTGTTGCTTTGTGTGATGACAACGCAGCAATGGCCGTTGTTGTTATTTCTATTGTGTTTTGATCCTGTCGTGTTTGCTTGTTGTTGTATGTGAATTTTGTTGAGTTAAATTTGACGATTAATTGAAAATTCTACTGAGCTATATACCGCTGAGCGTCAGTGGTCATGCTGCTGTAAATTACAAACCAGAACTGTTAGGCAAAACCTAAATATTTCAACATGTTCGGTACTCGACGCATTGAAGATATGCCGCGCAACGATTCCAAGCCTATGTTGTTGCGTCTAGTTGTTGTGTTTGATCTGTTGTTTCCATATTTTATTGGTGTTTTTGTTTCGGTAGTAGCAGTGGTACTTTTGTTAGCTACGGTGGCGTGAGTGGCTAACGCTCTGCTGTAGACCGGGGCATTGCCAGACCAGTCAAAGCAGGTTCGATAATAAGCTGTTTTTTAGCTTCGGTTGTCTTGTTTTTTTTTCTAGATTTCGTTCAGAATTATCTTGCTTCTAACTTCTCTGCTGGAGAAAATCTATATATGTGTTTAGTACAAAAGCAAGCTTATCAGGAGCGTCAAAAAAGCGTGTCGCCGTCGCGAAAAAGCTGCTTTTGCTGTAATTGTTGTTGCCGCTGTCGTTGCTGTCATGATCCCGGGGTATTGCTGGTGTTGTTAGCGTTGTTGTCATGATCCCGGGGTATTGTTGGTATTGTTAGTGTTGTTGTCATGATCTCAGGGCAATGTTGTTGTCATGCTCTCGGGGTGTTGTTGTTATTGTTGCTGTTGTTGTTACGATCTCGATGTGTCGTTTGTGCTGTTGTTTTGGCATTGGTGTGTTGTTGTTGCTGCTGCTGCTGCAGTTGCTTGGTATACTTTCTGCTCTGGCTAGTAAATCCCGTTTTGCGCGTCGACAGTTCTCATAATCAGGAGGGGTAGACAACCGAACCGCGGTTGACGCGAATTGTCCAGCGCACTGATTGACGAAGACGACGACGACGATGCGACGACGTTCGCCGATCACCTGCTAAGTAGGCGGATGTCAAACTAACCACCGCCAGTAACAGTGACTGCCCCGCGTTGCTTGCTTTCCCGCTTTCTCGACGCCTTAGTAAACGCAGTTGAGTAAGACAGCCACGCGGTTATCGCATTATTATATCGCATCATCATCATCATCATTATCAACTCGACTCCGGCGTCGGCTCTTAGGCTTCCACCTTAGACCTAACCGATGGTCAACAACAACAGCAGCAACAACAACAACAGTAGCAACAGCGACAATAACAACAGTAGCAACAGCAACAACAGCATCAGCAGCAGCGCAGCCGACTCCTTTGCCCCGCCTTCTCCACTACTACGACCACGGCCGTGGTCACAACCACGACCGTAGTCACAACCACGACCATGGATCTCACCAAGACCACTACCACCACCATCACCACCTTCTCGTCCTCCCTACACCTCCCCTCCCTTACCTTCTCTATCTCTCTCCCCCTCTCTCTTCCTCTCTTTCAGCCATCTGCCTGTGAGCGAGTTGCCGATCGGGCATGCTGCTGCTGCTACTGCGCCTTGAAGCTGCCTGTCCTCTGATCAGGGCCGCCACGGCCGCCGCCGCTGCCACCACGCTCCGCCTCCACAAAAACCCCGACGACCCCTGCCCTGGCCTCTCTGCTCTCTGCTGTAACGGTCGTACCCACCAACGCGGCAAACTCCTCTCTCCAGCAGCCTCTGGCCAGCCTCAGCGGTTGGGCCCCTCACCCATTCGACGAAGCAGCCACGAGTGTGGCCTCCGCACGCCGGCCTGCCTGCCTGCAAGCCAGCCAGCCTTCCTGCTTGCCGGTTGCCCGCGCGCGCGAACGCGTGTGGAAGTCAAGAGGTGCCGAACGTGTTCGACGTGTCCGTCTTTCCCACCACCGTGCCACCCACTCTTTCCCTTTTTCCCATCTCTCTCTCTCTCTCCCTTCCTCTGTCTATTTGTCTCGCTAAATCGTCGCACGAACGGTCAACCGCCGTTTAAAGACACGCTGTGATCGTGCCGTCGTATGTATCATTGTGGTCAACTTCCTCTTGCGTCACAGCGTCCCATGCAAACCGTAGTGACAACAACAGGAGCAGCAGCAGCAATAATAACTACAACAATAATAAAAAGGACAACAACAAGAACAGCAATGACAGCGACATGGCAACACCACCACCAACAACAAGAACAACAGCAACAACAATAACGACAACGACAGCAACAACAATAACAACAAAAGCAACACTAAAGTGACAGCCGGACGCAAACCTGTCTGGTGCCGTATGCCGACAGTAAACTTAGAGATCTGGCGACCGGAATACCTCTGCGAGCACTACGACAAACCGCCTTTACCGTTGCGTTGTTTCTTATCAACTTCGGCTCAATTACGGCATAATTAGATACGATGACTAGTTAGCCTAACATGGCGGAGCTGAAGACAACAACGATCGAAGCAACAGGCCATCCGCAGCAGCAGCAGTGGCAGTGTTCGATGTGCAGACGTTCGAAAACCTCACTAGCACCCATTGTGCTGTCTGCCGAGTTTTACGAAGCTGCTTCGGTGGGTGCGAAGCTCGTCTAGATCGTCGTCGATTGTCGACATCTTACCCTGTCGTGCCCTGCAGTGACCCTTCAAAACGAGTGCGCTAAAATAATCAATTGCGTAACAATCGTGCTTGTGTGAGAAGACTATTTAACTATAGAACCAGCTGCTGTTGGCGAAACTAATCGTGGTGCAAACTTGGAAAGTCTCACGGACGTCCAAGACTGTACTCGGCGCAGCGGTGTCAAATCGGTGAGGGACATCACGCGATAGTCTTTGGAGGACGAGGAGGATATGGCTTTAAGTGAGGAGACACATCGATGTCTGACGTACTCGATTGATGCCATTCTCGGCCTCACTCGGCAGCAACATCAACACCGTCAACATCATCATCAACAGCAGCAAGAGCAGCAGCAGCAGCATCAACAACCACAACAAACACGACACCATTTCCCGCAAAATCGACTGCCCGTGAGCAACCTCCGATTGAACCACCCGGTTCACACCGACATCGACCAACGTCAGTAAAACTTGTTCCATAGATTTTTCTTTGCCCGTTTAATTTTCAAGTGCATGCAGCACAATGAGAAATGGCCTCCGCAACTTGCTGTGAGCCGGATAAGCCGAAGTCAAACACGAAAGTGGCTAGGACCTCTCCACTGTTATTAAAAGAACACGCTTTGCATCAATGCGTTTTTAGGATATGCTTAATGTTCGTTAACATTATTTGACTTAGCTTTGCATATATATATATATATATCGGGCTGCCGAGTTCGACTGGTATTACTCCTGGCAAGCCCTAGTGTAGTGAGTTAATCACATATTCCTGTTACCTTACGACTATATAAGAAAAATATTATTATTAAAAAAAAAAAAAAATATATATATATATATATATATATATATATACACAAATATATGCATTTAAACATGTATATGCAGAATTATAAATACACATAAACATATGTATATATACGAATATATATATTTATCAATACGCATCGTAAAAAAATCATGTACTTACTGCCATATTACACATGCAAAGGTTTATTCACACATAGTATATATAAACATGCATGCATAAATATATATATATATATATATATATATATATATATATATATATATATACTCGTATATATTGTTTTGAGCTCAATTGCCCACCCGTAAAAACTACAAACATATAAACAAATCTGTCTATTTCCATTGACACTATACATTATGATAATTCTACTCTTGCATTATGTGACGGTATGGTGACGTTTGTCCGTTTTAGTCGAGCGATTAGACAACAGCTCCTGCTAATCAGCCTAATGCTTATCTAGTTTGAGTTCTCAACCTCAATCTGGCTGGCCTAAGTTATTTACTTTAATAGAGTAATTTCGAACAGGCACCTATTTTGCAACGGTCAAACACTCTAGAGCCGGTTAAGCCATTCTCCGGGCGACCGGTCGGAACGCCCCGTGCTCACTCAGATATACGACTCACATAAGGCTGCCTATTTGTGACGTACTTTCTCTACGCATATCCGAACTGGCAGGGCATTTTGATTGTAATTAAAATATAAAGCAGTGTTTTTCGTTGCATAAACTCTAGTTATGATTTGAATGCACAATTATAACGTAGATCACAACACAAACTTACAAAAAGTAACTCTGCAGGGCAGGCAGTAAATAATATTTAGCCCAATTGCTTTATTTACTGTATATATATATATATATATATATATATATATATATATATATATATATAAGTACACATATATATACTGCTCGATATGTTTTGTTGCACCCTATCTCGGTACATTCCATTGAATGAACAATCGTATGCTTATGGCTAGGGATTAAGAGGTACATTCAGTAATCCTTTCGAAATCCACGTTAATTGGCCAAGTGTAGTTGTTGTACCCATCGCCCAGTTGCGGTTGTTGACGTCAGCTCGACGCCCCAGCTCAAATTCCCCGGGTCGCTGCGGCGTGCGGCCCACTCGACTTTGAACATAATTGAATGATATCTCTATTAGTATCTCTCGTTTTCTCTGCCCCCCTCCGCCTCGACTCTCTATCTCTCTCTCTCTCTCGATGTATTTGTTCTCTTCTTTGTCCCAAAGGCCGGCCAAGTAGCTGCTGATATTGCAATTGTTACTACCGCTGTTGAGGCAGCAGCAGCAGCGGCCGCGACGGGGGCAGTTGTCTCTCTTCAATGCAACATGCAAAATCGCTGGTCTGTCTACCCGTTGATTAGCATCTTCACGATGCTCTGCACAAACGGAACGAGCCACGCAGGCAGATAGGCAGGCGATCCGTCGAGATGGATGACGGAACACGAACTTGAGCGGTTTGCTCGAGCCTAGTCTGACTGGCCAAATTGAAGCACCAAGCACCAAGTAGTGGTAGTAGTAGTAGTAGTAGTGGTCTAAGCTAAGCTGAAGAGCGGCGTGTGCGAGAGATCAAGGCGTTCATCGCTGTCTGCATATCGCATAGCCATAGTCTATGCTTCTGCTGTTGTTGTTGTTGTTGTTAATGTTATTGTAGTACTTGTAGTAGTGCTAATGCTTGTCGTAGTACTCGTATGTGTAGTAGTAATGCTAGTCGTCTTCCTCGTCGTCGTCGTCTCCGAGTACCCTCGGAATGATGGCCGGCGGCGGGCGGGTAGAGTCCATCATCCACCCGCCCGCATCCAGAGGTAGGTAGTTCGGCGTCGTCGTCGTCGTCGCGCAAGCGAAGCAAGCGACAGCACAGCGCGTACGAGTGGATGAATTGGTTGTCGCCATTGCAAGCGGCGTCTGCAAGCGTCTCGGAGGCGGCGCGCGGCCGCCAGCCAGCCAGCCAGCCAGTTCGAGCTCTCCTCGTAGCCGACTCGGCGAGGAACTCCAATTACCGGTGTCGTATTGCCGTCGCTGTCGCGAACGAAGAAGCGCCTGCTCATAGCTAGCCCACTCGGGTTAGGCAGTTCGACACGGACAGCCATGCCACCACTGACATCGACAATGCGCCGCCCGTGTGAGCTGGCGAAATGGGCCGCTAGTCTGAGACCGAGCAGAAGCGCGAGAGATAGCGAGCGAAGGAAAGAAAGAAAAGGGGAGAAGTTAGTGGAAGAGAACGGCCAGAGAGCGAGAGAGAGAGATGGGGGGGGGGGTGAGGAGAACTATAAACGGCAGGAAAGGAGAGGACACAGAGGCTGGCGATCACATATCCACTTGATGGATTTGAATTCGTCATGGTTGCTGCTAACGGTGGTGCTGTTGCTGATAGTGCTGGTACTGGTGCTTCTGCTGCTGCTGATGATGATGATAGCCGCGGCGGCGCTGATGATGATGATGACGACAACAATAACAAAGCTGATGATAGCAAATATGATCGTGATGATGTGGAATGACGAATGATGTTTGCTCTTCGTCTCGAGACTATTGGCTGGTGGCGGCGATGAGCCGCTAGTTACAACAACAACAACTATTACTACTACTACGACGATGCCACTTCACTAGGATAACCACTGCTTTAAAACTGCTGCTGTTGCTGTTGGTTGGATTGTGCATCCACTAACAAAGTGCATTGTTCTCGTTATCGGCCTTCAGCAGCACCAGCAGCAGCAACAACACCATCAACACCACAACCATCATCATTATTATTATCATCATCATCATAATCATAATCATCATAGATGGAGTCATTCAGGCGAGGCGACAACGACAACCGTTGTTGCCCACTATTGATCACCCATCGAGAGATTGAGGAACCGAAGCAAGGAGAGCAAGAGATACGAAAAGAGAGAGAGATTAAAGGACCGACGGAGAAAGGGGGTGAAATAGAGAGAGCCCAGATTGATCTAGTATGTGTAGTTTCGGCCTAAATCGCCAGCCTTTACGCGACTGATTGTCGTCGTCGCAATGCAGTTGCACTTCGGTTGCAGCCGACAAATGACCCAACGGTTGGTCGGTCGGTCGGTCGGATGGACGGACGGACGCACAAACAAGTGAAGCCACACTAGTCGGACTGCTAACTCAACCTCGAGCCAAAGGATAGCACCACCACCACCACGACCAGCAGAGCAGCCACCGTCGTCCGCCGCTGCTGCGTTTACAGGTTGCGGAGGTTTGCGCTTTCTTCGGCGTCTCGTATCGTGATGAATACGAACCGAGCGAAACGGAACGTTCATTCGACGTTTCGTACGATTGTCCTTCACCTTCAGCATCATTATCATCATCATCATCATCATCATCATTATCATTATTATATCTCGTGCGCAACTAGCTAATAGCCAGTTTTCATTCAGATTTCTTGGCGCACTGCGCGCGAAGAAAGGAACTGACTCTGACTGGCGGGCTGACTGTAGGACCAATCCAAGCGGTTTCACCCAAGAAGCTGCAGCAGCAGCCGCCGCCTGGCGGCACCTCGGCTGGGCGACATTTCGAGGAACTCATGCAACAATTGTGCACAACTTACGGAGAAACGGATGAAATGAGAAGATGATGGACGAAAGGGGGGGGGGGGGGCGGGGGGGGGGGGGGGGGTGATGCGTTGCACTGCTATAACAGTCCATATTGAAGTCTGTAACTCTCCGGCGGTCATTTTATCCATTGTGAATGGCCAAAATGGTGTATTCAAAAGGTTCTTTCTGTGTAACTGTGTACGTAGGTATGAAAGCATATCGCATAGGTCTTTATAAGTTTGATTTTTTCTATGGCGTCCCATACCTCTGCAAACTTAGGTGTTTTCCTGTGGCAGGACGCGTACGAAGTTCGCGTTCGGATCGAAACAAATTATGTTGGGGCTCTGTTTTCTGCCTTTGATATACCGTCTCATATAGAACATACAGTAGAAAAGTTTGAGGCGACTTGGGATAGCAAGTACGCTTTTCATATGTGCGTGCGATGCACTGTAAGAAAAAAATAACATAGTCTAAGCTGTTTTTGCTTTAACACGTCTTAAACGAGACCACACACGCAGTACATTGTCACAGCGTATTGTATATAGTTACAGCACAATTTCCACTCTAATTTAAACGTTTCACCGGAATTATTTTTATGAGGCGGCATGTTCATGCACCCATTTCTCAGTGTACAGGCCCAGTGTGGCTACAATTCGAAAATGTATTCTGGACGTAAAAGCAATTATATGTCTGCAGAAAAACGGACTCAATAGCTTTCCGTCTGCAGCATAAGTATATCCTTGCTTTTTTCTATGAGAGTAGCTGCGTTAAATTAATAATCTTTTCGGTGCATCATTATGTTAGAGAGTGTGAATATAGCTCCGTTACTCCGCAAACTAGATACTCATTTTGTATTGGAAGACTCGCTAGCATTGATACTCAGCATTAGCATTAGTTTGCCTAGAAGTGTGTTTGTTTAATGTTTACAGTTTGTATGGTCATGTCTGGATACGTGGAGTTTTAGATTTCGTCACGAGGTTTTTAAACTAATAGAACACCTAAAGAAAAGTATTTGCTTTAATTTAACGATTTGAACCCAATTTGCAAATCCCTAAAATGTAAACATATGTGTTTTCTTGCCGGACTGACTAAAAACTGGCAAACTGAATGACTTCTTAAGCATTTAAAATTTGTATTTCACACTCGCATGATAAGTAATATTTCTTTTAGAGCCATTAGGTCATTAAAAATTCAACTACATTAATTATAGGGTCGAACTAAAAGAGACGTTTAATCTGCCATGGATTTAGTTTTCCTATATATATATATATATATATATATATATATATATATATATATATATACGAGTATATATATAGGACACTTTTTTGATGTACGCTCCAATAACCTAAGGAGTCAACGATCAATCACCTCAAATGCCGTGGCCCGCGGTGAATTCGTGAACGAACTGTTTGCTTGGCGTATGGCCAAATGGGCCCATGCTAATCCAAATAGCGCTCGCCCATTTGGTGATTAGTCACGATTGTCTTACGAAAGTATGTATATTGATACCAACCCTTTTATGTGAAATAGAAGTGATGTTATTATATATATATATATATATATATATATATATATGTTCATTTGCATCATTCACATAAGCAGAGAGCATGTTACACACGAAGTGCTTCCCTAAAGCTCTTCTGTTCGTTGTTTTGAAGGTATGCTCATATATAAAAAATGCATTGTATGTGTCACTAAAAAGCGTCACCCTTCGTACATAAGTGATACTCACTCGTAAGCGGGACGAGAAACTCGTTAGCCAGCAATCGGGCAAAGCGTTCGATCTTTTGATCCTCCGCTAATCTAGCGGCAATATACTGAATCCGTGTAAGAACTCTGTTTTCGTGGTTTGTTCGCCACCTAGTAACGAGAGGCTCTAGGTAATTTGGGCCTTGTTCCAATGTTTGGACGTTTGACATTATTTGTTTGCCAATTAGGCAGCGGTGCGCTAATGCACCGTCGCTGCTGACTTTGTCGGCCTCGAGTTGCTCTCCGCTTACCGGCTCTTTACGGACAGCCGTCGATTGGAAGATTGTCCTAGAGGCCTCAGTTGTCAAGCACCGCGCTTCCTTTGTTTCGTTTCCTTCTCCTGTTCTTCTTTCTCTTTCTTTTATCGCCACTTCTCTCTCTCTCTCTCTCTCTCGCTCTCTATAAATATCTACTAGCCGCCTCTCTTACTGTATTTATCTCTTGGTTCTTATCACTTATTGACAAGTTCCAAATCAGAGCTGTGAACCTCGTGCCCTGAGGCGTCTCGCTGACACCAGTTGCGGCGTATTGTATGGTCGGTGGTGACTGGAGGTCGCATGTCTCTCTTTCTCTACTCTCTCTCTCTCTATATATATATATATACATATCTTTATTTATATATATATACATATTTCACGCTCTCTATCTCGCGCCTTCTCTGGTTGTGGGTCGGTCCTGTCGTTGGTTGGTTGTCCTGCCGTTGGTGGCTGTCATGACGTGATCAGCTGCGTCCGGGATCCGAGAGCACTTCTTAGCACCACCGTGTATGCTGCTTGACGTGTGGAGGCCGAGAGCGCGATCTTCGCCGCCCATCTATCTCTCTTGCTTTTTCACAGCTGACGCCGCAATGTGCAGCGTAGTTGTGTTGCTGCTGCTACTGCGGTTGCTGCTGCTACTGCGGTTGCTGCTCGTAGTAGTAGTAATAGGAGTGATGATGCGGCCGATGCATCATGCTGCTCATGATGTTGCTACGGGCGTCACAAAGCATGACCGACTGTAGCGTCCGTTCGTCCGCTTCGTTTTGTTCGTTTCCCTCCGCTCGGTCTTCCCATTTGGATGGCGGACTCTTCCGCAACGGGGCGCTAGCCTTATCGCGAGCTCGACAACTAGCGTAGTTAGACGACAATAACAACGACGACGACAACAACGACGACAACAACAAAACAGCAGCAACAACAACAAAAAGCTGGCCTCAACTCGGCTGTCGCACGCCCAATGTCGCTTTTGCTGCTGCTGCTGCTGATGCGGTACCATCTTCTTGTTTTTCGTTGTGTGTCTGCTGAATGTGAGTGTGTGGCTATATGTGAATATGTCTGGGCGCATGGATGTGCGAATGAGTGCGCAGGTGTATGTGTGTTTTTGATTGCATTTCTGGTAGTTCAATCAGTTCGGAACTGAACGATGGCTTTTTTGTTAGCTCGGTTAGGAGTGAAATGTCAGGAAAGGAAGAGTAAGACGGTGACGACGATGATGACTGTGAAGATAATAGAGACCATTGTGTTCATGCTGTGTGATCACGATTGGGACGGCAACAACGACAAAACTAACCATCTAATAAGAAGCTGAGATGGAAGGATGGGAAGCGAGAATAATTTGAGAGTGAACAGAGTGAAAGCGACAGCTACTTGAAGGAGTTCGCGGGAACACAAACGAAGGAAAGCGAAGCACAGCTAACTAAATTGTTATTGTAGTAGCTGCGTTATACAAGCAAAATAAAAAGCGAGCCACATCCGCGTCTGGACGAGATAATTAAATTAATTTAATGTGAAACAATCTACCCCGTTAATGTGGCTTAGTGGCAGCTTGTGTGCTCGGTCAGACCTTCGACCAAAACTGTAACGGAAGGGGTTAGGCAATATTGTATAGTGATGGGTGAGACGAATTATAGCGTTGAACTTTGAAGGCGGACCGACAGATTATCGCTTTCATTCGACTCCCCTCCCGATGATAGGGTTAACCAGGGGAGTTGGACGGCCCCCTGCAATAAAAGCATTATTTAGCGACTGCACATTTGTATTACTAAGCCCCTCCCGTTGCTGATAAAGCCAGATGTTTCAAGTCGTTTGTTAGTAATGGGAACTTAGTTACATGCTCTTTTGGACGACGAAACGACACGCAGAAGAGCAGGACTGCGGCTTGGTGTTGATCTAGACGTGCCACACTGATGTCGTAGTGGTGATCTTGTGGACGCCTTGCCACGCCATGGCATGTCATGCGCCTTGAGCGTAGGCCGAAGAGCACGTCACTCCGCTGATAGTGAGACTTTTAGTAGGGCACCGAGGTTTGCCGGCTTTCCGTATGTACTGGAACCCTGGGTCTGTCCAGGGGCGATGAAAAGAACTTGACGGACTGACCCTAACCCCTTTGAACGCGACCGCATGCTTGTCTGTAACGAAACTGTAACCGACACATTAGCGCCTCCGATAGTAGGTACAGGTGCGGATCGACCCGGTCAAGCTTTCAGGTTAGCAGAGACAATTAAATGCAAATGGGTCCCTGCGAACGTGTGCACTTTTACGAAAAGTCCAACTAACCATCTCTGGAAGGTTCCCCGAGGCCGCGTTGCCCCGTTGCACATTCAGCGATAGGCGCTGTTTGAAAAATCGCTTGCTCGCCTATCACCGCTGGCTAGTTCTAGTCGCTTCTGGACCTTCTGTAGCAAACCGCGAGGAGACGGGCCCGGTCCGCCAAGGGTCTTAAGGGCAAGTGGGTAAAGCTCGTACGGGTACTCAATGTTCTGGTATTTCTCGCCTTGCCTGCCTTGGCAAGAGCTGAAGCATACCCAGCCCGGGCCACGCCAGCACTGGCCATTGAAGTGGCTAATGAGTCAGTAACTGTCGCGTCCCGAACCAGCATGCAACTGTACTCGAAAGAAGTTAAGATCAGACTGTCAGGTCCCTCCCGCCTTCCCTGTCCAGTCCGAGGGGTTCCAGGACGCACGGTAGGCCAGTGGTCCAGCTTCGGCGGCCCGTTGATCTCACAGGCCAGCTGCCTAGAGGGCACTAGAGAGAGTCGACTAACTCCTTAATAGCTAGGCAAAACACCAGGGCTGCACCCCACTTTGCGAAATTATGGTATCATGTGGCAGATGAAGACGAGATGTCTCCTTAAAAGCTAGCTCACCCTGGTGGAATCAATGTAGAAAATATTTGCGCGTTGGTTGTCCGCACCAATTTTGTCCGTTGGCGTTCGAAACAGTTAGAGGTTTAGTCCTCCTTTAACTCAAGTTGATTCAGCGCGTGGGTAGAAGCCTTCACTTTTCGACGGGAGACTTGAAAGCATCAGAATTCTCGCGTCAGAGGTTTGATATTAAACGAGGAAATGCAGGTACATTGTTTAGCTGGACCAATCCTTTGTTTAGAGAACCCGAAACTTCGCGTTCGCGCAAAGACAATGGAGAGAATTAACATAGTAAACAAACTTTAAACTTTTTAATTCATATATATATATATATATATATATATGTGGGGTAGAGCAGCATAATAACTATATGATTGTAACCAGCTTATCGCGCGTTTAATTGCTGAAGGAGCCGTATTAAACACCTCATATGGGGACTAGTTGCAAATATGATCGGTGAAATGAGACCGCAAGAAGATATATAACTTGAATACTAACCTGATAGCGGGGCTAGACTTGCTGTCATCGTGTCAGTGGTGTGCTGCCGTTAACAAGCTAGTCACGCCCGCATGTATCGATAGTTGTTGGTGAGTTTATCGGGCACTTCATTGCGCGTTTCCGCCCAGGTAAATACGGTGGTGGCTGAATGAAACGATGATGTTACAGCGAATCTTGCTGATTCCGGGAGAATTCAGTGGACGCGCATATTCTGCGCGTGAGCTGATCACTGCACCAGCTGGCGTGAATAATCCCGAGGGACGTCAAACCTGTCACCCCGGCTCAGCACGTCACGTCCTCTCCAGGCACAGGTGTATGACAACAATAGTTGATCTACCATCATAGACCCATAGACCTCTCGATGAGACCAATCAGTAGGACGTTGATTGAAGCTACGGATCAGATATAGCACTCCGCTTGAACTATATTATATACGCGCTCAGTCTCAGTATTTAAGTCTCATGTCTCCAGCGAGGAGGAAGAGGGGGAAAATGCCGGTCAGATGACCTTCACGAACGTTTGCGAACCTACAATAAAACCGTTTCTGTTGTGAGGGGCGTGTTTGAGACTACGACTAGAAAGAAAGTTATATTATAGGCTACAAATACGACGGCTTCATTACGATTTTTTGGTCACTTGACGTCGTGACCATGATCACTTTGATGTCGTGATCTAGCGGACTTTGATTGACACAAAACAGTGCGCGACAACCGTCTCATCTCGCACACGTTGTCTTCGGGCTTTCTCGACAATACATTAGTGATTTTCTTGATTTAGCCACCTCCCTTTCAAGTGTGCGTAATCATCTTATTTGTAAACGTACTTCTTGTTCCTTACATTTTGCTTCTACTAAAAGCCATTCCCGTCATAAAGGTTAGCAGAGGGCAGGAGAATCAAGCACATGGGGCTAGCCCTAGGAAGCTAACAAGAATAGTCGTGCCCATATAAAAAACAGAGGCTGAAAACTATTATAAAAGACAGCCCCCCCTCCCAAAATAAAATTATTAAGCTGCTGGCGTATAACTAAATGAATACGCCGGTTGTTAAACACCGATTGCCCGCTGTGTCATACGATGGAAAACAAGCTACAAAAAAATAAAATAATTTAAACGGCCTTGCTGAAATACTTAGCGTCGTCGATGGTCAGATTCGGTGTGACTCTAAAGAGTAAGTTATCTCTGAGCTCTGTGAATTTATTGGGCGCCAAGTCTACATACGCCAACCGATCACCCAAAAATTCTAGCGAGAAGGCAAAAGTCGAACGATATATGCCGGACCTAAAATATGCCCCGCATATACCGTTAGTGCACGACGTAGAAACACACAAGTTGTAATCAACAATTCATCTTCTAAGGTAGTTAGATAGTTAGTAGGTGACTGACAGAGTGGGCTATTGGACACTGGCTGACAGGGCGCGTTGCTAATCAACAGGCTCGCGTGTTAGGGCTTTATTCGCGCTCTTTATTAGCTGAAACACCGCTGCTTGAAACCGCTCTCGGCTTATACGGGGACGGCGACGCCGCCGATGACTCAGTGATGGTAGCAGTGGTAGAGCCGTTTTGAGACGCCACCCAAGCGTTCGAACAGCGGGCAATTAGCCTTTCTATCGAGAGGTCACAACAGTCCGTCTCGTGGTCGTCGTTGTTGTTGTTGCTCTCGTCTTTGTTGGGGACCTCATGTATTGGATTTTGAATCGAGTCTTCTTCCGCCGGCTGCTTTAAAATCGTCTGCACGTGTGTCAGGCACCCCACCGTCGTTGTGTTCGTCATTGTCGTGTTGTGTCATGTCATGTCATTCTGTTCTACCTACAACTGTACACAGCTGGTCCTGACATTCACATAGCCCACATATGTCTGTCTACCTATCTCCCTTCCGAGCTCTATAGTAACTGTCTAACTGTCGAGCTTGTTACCGAGGCACAGTTAGTTGTCTGTCTCTCTTGCAGGTTACGTTCAACCGTTGGATAAGGCTAATTAAAATGAAACCACCAATACAGGCTTTACATTTAGCTACACTAATGCAGAGAGAAGGATGCGTCACAAGTCGTAGTTGTTGTTGTTGCCTATGGATTCCTGGCGTTGCCTTAGGATGGCGAGCATATAGACAGTACATAATTGTCGCCGCCGCCGGCCGACCCATTGTGCTTATGTACAGAGAAAAACGACTCTTGAGAGGGCTTGCATATGCGAGGTGTAAACACATTTGACCTGGTTAAGCTCGGTTAGGTCCATATGTTTGGGCTATGCTTGCAATTGGCTTTGTGTCGAAGTACCTTTGCATGCACGGTGCTCTTCCTATACAAAGTAAGCTCCCTTATGTACGCGTATTCAGTTGGATGTCCTTCTAGACGCATGGCTGTCAGAAGGTGCAGGTAAAGCAATGCTAGAACAACTACGTAGCGGTACTGTAGAAGTCGCAAGATGGCGAAGAAGAACGAAACCATCTCTCTAATGGTGGCCCGTCTCAATATCTGACAGGATAGAGAAGCGATTCGGAAGACCTGCAGTCCCGCACGTGCAAGAACAACACATGATCGTGATGTTCATATGATGATGGCCGGCGGTCAATAAACAAATAGTCTGCGGCCAGATCGATCTATTATTGATCGATCTGGCGCAAAAGGATCACATATGAACAAGAGTAATACGAGACCACAACTAGTATAGGAACAACAAGAAAAACAACAACAAAAACACGAAACACGACAAGATATAGAAGTCGGTCACGATCTAACGACCACTACGACGATGACACGCAGAGCAGGAGAAACGGGTGGAGGTGTAGCAGGAGCAGCGACGGCGGTGGTGGCATCTGAGCCGATCTCTACCACAACTACTTCAACACACCATCTTGATTCCCCTTGACAAACTGATTGGCCGATCGTTGCCGCAAATGAGCAACGATTCCCTCGTCGTCGTCGTCGTCATCATCAGCCTCTTCTTCCTTCTCCAGCCTATTCCTCCAGCACTCGGCTCCTGTGAAAGAGGCTCCGTGCAGCCGACTTGTGGATGACTACGAGACGACATGACGCATATGCGACGGACGGACGCACCCCCACCATGAGAAGGGTTGTTTGCACATGCTGATATCGTCGGCCATTAGGTGCGGTAGACCGAGCCAGCCAGCCAGCCAGCGCGCGACCGCCCAAGTCCGCCTGACGGGCTTTGCGATCATTTGCAGATGCACCGTCCTTATTATTATCTCTATCGTTATTAGCCGCACGAGTGTGTAGGCGGTCCGGCCTGGTCTGGTCAGCCGTGTTGTAGTGATGGGCGAAAGACGTCGTCGTCAATACTCCGCCGCCGTCGCCGCCTCCTCTCCTTGCGACTGTACATCACCCCTCATCTCGCGCGCGCCCGCAACACGCCTCACCCTATCCAGACGACGACGACGACGACAACAGCGAACGGGAATCGCGGAAGGTTTGTCGTCAATTGGATGCAAATATGCACCTCTGCGCACAGTAAAGCCGCGCACAGTTACTCTGGTTCACCTTCCCAGGTGCCAGAGACAGCGACACTTAACTCGCGCAGGCGGTACAGATCTTGCTGTGGGCACAATCGACATCGAAACCGAATAGCGACAACCCTAGCACTAACGAGCGCTATTTGACCTTGTCAAGGTTGGATTACAGACCCACCTGAAATATTATTATATTTATATCTTTATATATTATTATTACAACTGAATTATATATATATATATATATATATATATATATATATATATATATATATATATATATATATATATATATATGTGTGTAATATTTTTAAATGTCTCTAAGCTTTAGTCTAAATCTGCAAACATCTATTCGCGTCCGTGTCGAACCTGCAACTCTTAGTGCTTAACTTACCGGTCATCTCCTCCACTGCGTTGCTGTTCATGCGTCATTGCACGTGTTTCGGTGATATATATATATATAACTTCGCCGCCAATATTGAAATTGCCTTATGGTCTTTTGACAAATGAAAATACCTTGCACAAATTGGCTTTGCCGGCAGTATGTATTGGCATCAGTTAGTACAAGAAACATTTATATACAGATGACGATAGCACAGTTTAAGATATGCGACTTAGCTTAACTTAGCTTGGTGTTCTGATACGGTTGACTAACCTTCGATACGGTTATAAAATATACCGATATTCAGGTATATAAAATAATTATTGAGGGTAGTACTAACGTTAGAGCTACATAAAACAACGAAGTAGAACGGGAACAAGATCGATGGCGTTACCTTGCAGACCCAAGTTTGTCTAATTCTACCCGTTCAACAAAAAGGGCAATGTACAACGCGCACGTAATGAAAAATTTAAATAATAATACAATAGAGGATAGAAAAAATGCGAAATATTTCAAATTAGGAAGTTGTCTGAGCGCGGGAAAACAGCATCCATAACGATGGACAGCCCCTCTAGTATTGTCTAAAACTGTAACGCTGTAATGTGATCGGTTCAAAACTCTTTCAAAAAGAGGCTCTAGGTTCCACTTCCGAAGTGGCGTACTTTTTGGGCACTAACTATGTAGTTGGCCCAAGCTAATAAAATCAATTGTGGCCGTACTGCCGGTGTGTGAAGTGCACACCGGATCACCGGCTGATCGTTTATTTGTAGGTCGGCTGTCATTACACAGTGAACCTACAAGTAAAGCGAGTCTCTAGTGTGTGAACGAACGAGCAGTTGTAGTGCCTGGGTGCTGCTCACTCAACTGCGTCCTATACTGAGATGCTCACAAGCTACATAGGCTAGGATAGTGGAATTTTCACGAGCAGTTGCCTCCGACTCTGTAGCAAAGATACTGCGGCTGCCGGATAGACAGCAGCAGCAGCAGCAGAAACTGAGCTTCCGCTTCGGCCATATTCTGGAGACTTTCTCATTGGGCCGCACGTGTCCCGGCTCAGAGCGTTCGTCCGTCCATTTTCTTCTGTCTGACAATCATCAGTCTGCCAGTCAAGGCGAGGTCGGCCCGCCTGTTCGGCCTAATGCTTGGGAAGCAAGCAGGCCTCAGAACCGGACTGCTGCTACTGCTGCTGCCGATGATGATAATAATGATGATGATGGCAATAGCCATAGGGAAAGGCAGCTAAACAAAGGCATCACTCCTGCTCTGTCACTGCATCTGCAGCTGCTGCTGCTTCTACTGCTATTCCTCCTCCCGTAGTAGCGGCCACTGTCCCAGCGGTGTCTAATGCTACCTGACAATCACATGCTCACCCTTGGCCCATTGCAATGGGGCCAACGAAGCCGAGCCACTGGGCTAGTTGTGTGTTCCTCTCTTCTTTTGCTCTCTTTCATACTTTCTCTTTCTCGCTCATACTATCTTTCTTTCTCTCTCTCTCTCTCTCTCTCTCTCTCTCGAAGTGAGGAATCTTCACCGGTGTTTGCTTAACAAGAGGTTAGAAAAAGCGGCAGGCAAGTACGAACGGAAGAACCAGGTCGGGGGCGGGGTTGGGAAAAGAGGAAGAGATCATCGTCGCCGTCGTCTTTCTCCGCTTTCGTCGTCACTTGAACAACGATGAAGCCCCCACTCCTACAGCTACTCGATAGCTTGAATACCCTGAGGCGTGTACTACTACTACTACTACTACTACTATTATTACCTCAATCTCCACTACCACCACGAGCACAGACAGCTCTGACCACGACGAGCCCTGCTAACGCTAATTTGCTGAATTTCTATTCCTAATGCCATCATCAGCCAACTGTAACGGGTGATCTCAAATCATGATAACGAGTGCGATTGGCATCAGGAGTTTGATATTACCTACGATTCATTCAGTATCAACTAGCCGGAACGATATTGTTCGATTGTGTCCAGGGATGAATCCTAGGAGATCGCAGGCGTTTGCACGAAGCTGTGGTGCACATCGCTGTCTCTTCCCATGCCTAAAGGGCTGCATGGAAACCTCTAGAGAAACTGAGAGCAACACTTCCCGTTTTGACTGCCTTGCCTTGAGAGCAACTGTCTTCGATAAAGTCCGGACACTTCACGCTGATAGGAGCAGCTTGTGAACCGCGATATAATGCCGCAAATTATATGTCCCTGTAATAAAATAGCATTCAAAATAAGGCAGTTTTATACAACGATGCTACTGTTACATACCGACAGTCTGCGTTTCTGTTGTTCTCTTCGGCCGTTTTCCCTTGGATTAGGCTTGAATCTAACAATTAACTTGTTGAACTAGTTGATGTTTTACAAACGACCACTCATATTGGGAGAGATCCCCTTTGGGCGAAGCAACTAAGGCCTGGTTCCAGGTATAAGCAATTTCCTTTGCGAGTTGCCTACTTCGATAGCAAAAACATAGGATTGATTAAATGCGTGGGGAGATTATGTTGTCTCTCAATGCAGTGCCGCGTTAACACGGATCATGATGCGTTACTTTAATAAGTTGTAAACGTAATGTGGTGGGAATGCTGCAGGTCTAATAAATGCGACTTACTTCGAGAACTGTCGCATGCGCCTGTGCAACGAGAGGAGCACAGCCAAATTGGACACCGCACACGTCCAATGATGATGAAAGAGGTTCGCGCCCCTAGGTACTCAGACAGATTCGCTCACATCACCCGTTCCGCTACTTTGGTCTCTATCGCCTGCAGGAGAGCTACAGGCCCAGCCCCACAAAAGCCAGCCAGCCAGCCACCCACCTACCCACCCGCGGCCATCTTTTCGGCAAACACACGTCTTAATATAGCTCGCCACTGCACAGCTTCTAGCGGCGAATGGCCGTGTACACAGCCGAACGGCCATGAGCGAGCAAAGGCAATCGGCGCCGTTGCGCCACTGAGCAGCCTGGTGAAGTTTGCCTTTATGCGACGGCTTGCCTTTATGCCCCTTCGTCAAGCGATTAGTAGCGAGACGATGATAAACAGGGCGAGAACGAACGAGGGCGAACAAACGAGGGCGCCACAGATGAACCAGTAATACGGAGCAACCGGTGGTTCACGAGACGCAAGTCCGTAGTTGCCGTGCTGAATTTGATGCATGCCTGCCTGCCAGCTTTCCTACCTTGGGCCACGACCGTTACTAATTGAGTTTTTGGAACAACACAAACTGTTTGTTATTGTCTGTCATTGCTGGCAGTAATAGCAACGTATGTAAGCATAATTTGAATGCATGATTTGAGATCGATCTTAACTATCTAACTAGTGGTTCGTTGTGATTGTGAGCCCGCAGTGCGCCTGCTTCCGACAATTCCTGCCATTCCGGCAGACAAATAGGTAGACAGTTTAAAAGGTAGACTGATGTTGACTTCAAGCGAACAGGTTTAGTTCCTTCTCAGCGTTCTTTTTTTCTGTTCTTGTGAGTGTGAATGTGTGCATGTAACGGAAATCCCGCTGCCACGCGTGTAACGTGCCACACCGCACTTCGATGTAAAATACAACACCTCAAAGAGAAAGCGTTTTAGCACTGGCGATGCGCAGCGGGCACGACACGAAGCAGACCGCGAACGGTCATCAATCAACGGCAGCCTTCGCCTCCGGCAGGTCCATTATCGAAACTGACTGGACTGGAAGGGAGTGACTACATGACCTCCTGTGACAACGACGCACCATGATGCCATGAGCGGCGGTTCTCCTAACAAATGCGAATGACAATGAACATCCAACGATCAACCCGGCACCGAGTACGAAGACAAAGATTTCCGTAGGTGGTGTCGCGCGTTCCATTGGTGCTCAACACGCACCTAGTACACCGACTGTCTATGGGCCAACAGCTAGATATCAGCGACTCGATTGGTATTGTGGTGGTGGTTGTTGTTGTTTTTATTGTTGTTGTTTTTGTTGCTGTTGTTGTTGTTGTTTTTCTTGTTGTTGTTTTTCTTATTGTTGTTGTTGTTGTTGTTGTTGTTGTTTTTCTTATTGTTGTTGTTGTTTTTCTTATTGTTGTGGTTGTCTGCCTTTTGTCGGTCAGTTCTCGGATCAACGTGTTGTATCGTCGACGACGACAACTAAGTCATTATCGCGTTTTCTCACATTGTTCGTATCGTTGGGAGAGTCGGAGAGAGATTGTCGTAGATCTCGCATGTTCTCACTATCTGCTATGACAACATATATGGCCGCGAGTGAGATGCACACACCTCAGATCACCCACCCGGCGGGATACCTGCCAAGTTTGTCGCTGATTGTTGTTGCTGTTGTTGTCGTTTTTCTTTTCGGTCAACTTTGCTAGGCGCCATCAGTCTCGTCTCAACCTCAAATGGACTCGAGATCCTATATACTTTCAGTCTTTTCGGCTTTTTTTGCATCTAGAGGTACGACGTGCTAGGTTTGGTGGTTCAGGTCGACCTGTAACAAGCTACTAAGCAGGGGCTCATCGACATTATGCAACCGCCACCATCCTGTATCATCCGCTTCATCAGCAGCATCGATATCGGTGGTAGCAGTGCCATTATCCCGTTGTAAAGCAATCCATCTAGAATGTATCCATCTCGGATTCATGTCGCCATCTCGGCATAGACAGACACGATCCAGCCCGAGATCTATACGTACAGAGCTTTCGACAGGCACCCAGTTTGCCTTGTCACCATCGTCTGCAATAACGAATGCTCTACGACAACACTAAAAAAGCCGCACAGTGAATATGCAGCACACAATGGCCACCAGCTACACAAATCAGTTACATTGTACAACGGCTACCCCACAACTAATTATTCTAATATATATATATATAGTACGGCCCAGGATGGCTCGAAAACGTTATAGAGAATTGTAGAGCCTGTTAAAGCAAATATTTTTCCAATGAAACGTGGTCTCGGAAAAGTCTTCTTTTGGGGTGAAGGTAAAATTTCTAAAATTTGGGACACTGGTGTTATTCGTCCTCATGTTCGTGAGAAAATTCACCGGTTATAACATGTTGAACATGTCGCTTAGAAGAGAAATTGCAAAAATAAAGTTACTATGATAAGCGACAATTTACAGCGCTCAAAACTAAATCATTCAGGCATTTCATGTGATCGTTTTGGTACCAACTCTATGGCGATCCGGTTCGTGGTTACGCCTCATTTTTAAAGCGTCGTTTAGAGGATTGCACGTTGTTTTCATGTCGTAATCGTAAATCCAAGACTCATCTCTCTCTCGTGTGGGCAACCGCATTTTCCAGTTAGTAATCTTAAAAAAGAATTATCTCGTACGACTACTCGTCGTACCAAACTCAAACCATGTTCAAGCGCTTCAAGGTTTAACTCTGCGATTTTTTTGCGTGTAGCTTTCTGCTGTAATGCATTTTCAGACCAGTCCTCTGACTTTCAAGAATGACAGAATCTCTCTGCTGTTTGTTTTGTAATTTTTTGACAATTTTCTAGAGTGAATTGCTCAATGTTGCCAATCTTTTTATACGTCACGCACAAAGAAAATCGCAGCCCGGACGTGGCAAGCTTTTTACCTCTGAACTAAGAAGTACTTGCATTTAACTAAAGTCAGCTTAAACTATCATTTGTACTCTTTCATACTAGGCATATTTTCGTAAGAAAGCTTTATGCCAGCCGAGTTGTTGTTGTTGTTGCAACGAATGTTGTTTCTACGTAAGTTCAGCAGTACGTATGACATAGAGGCAGCTATAGCAGTTAATAGTGAGCACGATGTCGTTACGTCTTCTCTCCCCCCTCTCTCTCTCTGTGCTTCTCATTTTCTTCGGCACGATCTACTAACACCCAATATCTCTTTCTCTCTCTCTCTCTCTACCTCTCTTACTGTCTGACTTTCACCTTCGCTGGCGCGCCTAGAAGTGCAGGAACGAACGAACGAATGAAAGAATGGCCAGACGAATGGACTTATGGAACGCCCGCCCGTCCTCTCGCTAGCCCGCTAGCCAGCCAGCCCGAACACCGTCGCTTATTACCGAAGCTAATTATGTTTGAATTACATTTCGTGAAATCCCTCCAATCCCTTTGCTCAGCCGAGCCGCCGACTGCGTTGTAGTTCCCGTCAGAATCCCGTCAAGCCATACTTTGCCCCCCCTCCGCCCTCATCGCCTGCCTGCTTTGGCCTTCCCTTCCCTGCCCTGTCCTGCACTGCAGCTGCTCCTTCTGTGTGTGTGCAGCTCCTGTTCAGCCGCCCAACTGACGGTTGTAGTAGTATCTCCCTTCATGGCCAGACGGCCGCCCGCCCCCCCGCTCGCCCGCCTTAAGCCCGCCGAACGGCACCGAATGGAGCCGGGTCCCAGGCACTACTCACTTGGGAGCGAGTCGCAGTAGTAGTAGTAGTCGTATTACTAATAGTAAGTAGTCCGACTACAACGACGACGACGACAAGACCGTGCGATGACGAAGTGGGCGTCGTAGCAGTCGTCAGCTACAGCAGCGGCCGGAGCGGCACAGCGGCGGCGGCGACAGCAGCAGTAGTTCCGAAGAAGACTGGTGGAGTTGGTTGAACTGAATGAGGTCGGGGCAACATCATAAAGCTGGCCGGCGCTGGCCGGGTGAGGAACAAGGAGCAAGTCACCCAACCGATTTGTCCCGCCGCCGCTGCCGCCACCGCCGCTTCCCGATTTGATTTCCCGATTTCCGAATGTTGGCCTGCCTGCGAGCCTGAGCGGTCCGCTCGACGACCTCCGTCGTGGCGACCCGGGTAGACCTCTGTAAAACCCAGGGGGCAGCACCAACAGCAGCAGCAATCACAGCTAAACTGGCGAACTTAGCGGCGCCAGCACAGAAGCGCAGTGCTTCTTGTGGCCCCGAGGCCAGGGTCGGTCGGCCTAGACTCTTGCCGCTCGATAGGGGTAGACGGGGATTTTAAGTTGGAATAAATTGCTTTGCTTTTGAGGCTGGGTAAAGCCTCTTAGCATCGTCTGCTTTCCTACAATCATCCATCTTCCATTGGGAGAAGGCTCTCGCGCAACTTATCTGGCTTCGCTTCCTTTATCTATCGCTCTTAGCCTTCTCTCTCACGTACACACAATCCCTCTCGCGGCCTTTCTGCTTTGCCTGCTCGCCGTATCTCTCTGGACACCCCTCGAATGTCGCACGACGATCGAGGGCGTGCGCATGCGAGTGAAATTCATATCCTCTTGTTCGAATCGAGGCGCCGCGATGTTATGCCCGTCAGACGACGACGCGCTCAAACCAACAAACCTGCCTTTTGCCAGATGAATTTATCTCTTCGTACTCCTCGTCTAAACGTCCCGAGGTAAATTTTACCACATGTGTCAAGTGGCCGTCAAAGTTTGAGTCTTGTTGGCATTTGCAGCCCACTTTGGCGCAACGAGAACGAAAACGATCGAGACGAGAACATGAGCCCAAGGCAAACCGATTGCCAAGAAGTAGTTCTCCACTCTTTACTGTGAGGTGTGCACTATGGTGTTCGAGTTGTCGGTCTGCGGGTGTACCTGCCGTATTGGGAGTCGCGACCGAACCGCGGGTGCTGGCGTGTTGATATTTGCTGTACCTGGCCGCTGCCATCGCTGGCAGTATGGGCCTCCAACGTTTTTCTAAGGAAACGACTCCTTCGTCGGCCTGATTTCGGTATCGGGGCCTTTTCACCACGTATTGGCCGTAGTCGAAGCCGTCTGGTGAACTGTTTTGCTGGCGGATACACCGAGCAGGAAAAGAAGATTTTGCAAAGGGCACGGCGTCACGTAGCGCCCCATGGCCGATAGTGAGTGGCGCCTCACTCCAGCTATGGGATTTGACTATGGCCATCGAAATGAATGTTTATATTTCAAACGATGTGTATTTTGCAGACGCCTCAGGCTTTCCTGTCGACCAAACTATGCCGGGAGGGCGGCAAGGAGAGAAGCATCCGAAGGAAGGCTACCCTAGACAGGGCAACTCAGAACAAACGGGAGTTACTTCTTCTCATATTGGAATATGGTCTTGTGCTCCCAGCAGCATTGTCAATGCCTACCTGCTACGGCTGTCCGTGTTGGCCCTCTGAGATCCTCTAGAGGAGGTCGAAACAGACGTGGAGCAGAGGTATACACACGCCCAGGACGTGTATATATATAGATGTATACCTATATACAAACAAAGTCGAAGGAAGCAAGACCCGCCTTGTAAACTGGACATGGAAGCTAGGCGTAGCGAAAATGCTATTGAAATTGAAGTTATGATTCTATTTCCATCGTGGCCAAGAACAATAACCGGTGAAGGGGACCGGCCTATTCTCAGTCCAATAGTGCTCTGAGTTCATATATAGCCTCTCGGTGGTAATATAATACCTACCGCGTTCGCGTTCATGCTTGGCTGCATTGGAAGCTAAACAAAAATCTACCTGTTGAGCATTCCATGCGTCAACCGTACATGCAGCAGTTGGCTCTCAATGAGCTGATATGGGCTCTGAAAACTATAGCACGAAACTACAACAAGCAAATATATAGTGCCTGCGTGCTTGTTGTAGTGTAATATCTTTGTAGTATATTTGTTGTAGTATATATATATATATATATATATATATATATATATATATATATGTATATATATATAATATATATATTTATAATTTTCTCGTTACAATTGTGCTGGTTTCTAGTGCGCAAGTCTCCGGTGTCTTCGCCACGCACCTCGGTATCGGAAGATGATGATGATCCGTTGCGGCCGCCATCAAAAAGCATCGCAGGAATCGTACCACATTTACAACGTATCAACTACACGAACTGGAACGCGCGTTCGAAAAATCACACTACCCGGACGTCTATTCCCGAGAGGAGCTGGCGATGAAGGTGAACCTACCTGAGGTCCGAGTTCAGGTTGGTGCAACGTTCAAAATGCTATTTAGAGACCATACTTTTTGCACGAGTAGCACCTCTCATTGGCATTAGCATGATTATGCAAAGACCGGGAGTAGCCTTTCAGGAAATCAATTAGGTATGTCTGCGCGATGCTCGCGCAGTGGTTGTTGTTGTTACAACCAATTTGACTACTGCCACTACTAGTGTTAGTAGCTGTTAGCAGCAATGATGCCCTCTTCCTGTAGGGGTCTAACAGCCCCGGCGGCGCTAAGTTGATGGGGTAACTGAGGTAGACCAAGCGCTCAAACGTGTAGGTAGGCACTGGACAAGGCCTAAACACGGGCGAGGTGATACATCAGCGCCCAAATTAAATTCCCCCGCTGCTTACATTGCGGTTTTGTTTCGAGCTGTGAGGGGCGGACAGGCGGCAGGGTGCGAAACCACGACGTGCTTATCGTCACGCTCGAAAGAGGCCTAGCTTCACTCACCTACACACACCATCCACGGCTAGCTTCACTCACCTATACACACCATCCACAGCTGACTTCGCTCTCTCAGAAATAGAGAAAGACCCATAGACGCCCGCCGCTCATAGACGGAGGGCACATGATGGCTAGCTACACTGCTACTAAGCGGGACCGACAGTCTCGACACGTCATTGCAGCTTACCCACACGCCTATATCATAAAACACATACACGTGTCAGTTGTTGCTGCTGCTACCGCTGCCGCCGCTACTACTGATGGTGGTGCCACCATAATTGAAGATAAAGCTAATAGAGAAGCCAACCGCATAATAATAAGAATAATTTTTTTTCAACAAGGGTTTATTTTATCAATATGTACATGTATCACAATTATCAATATATTACCTATATAATATTTACAATATTGCTTATATTATTCTTATTACTTGAGTGTCGGTGACCACTCAACATCATCTTGGCGTTGCCTCTCTGTAATTCTAATGACACTCTCTGTCGGAGGAACGCGGTCGATCTTGGCTCCGCTGTGGCCTTGAAGAGGTTCTTCCCAAGCTCGTTTGTCAGTTTGAGTGCATCCTTGCCCCAAACGCCAGATGACTCGAGGCCGAACGCCATTACAACGTGGTGCTCAAGGAGATGCGCGTATAGGCGCCGTTTGTGCAATAATAATAGTACTAATCATACTTTTCATTCTTACTTATGGTGTTAGCAAATCATTGCCGAGATATAATTTCGTGCCGATTGCAATGGAGACAATGAGCCCGGTCAGCAAAAACACAAAAACATTTATAAAAGACTTAAGTGATCGAATCTAAGTAAACACCGAGGATGCACGGACGAGATTCTGAGGCAGCTACTTTCATGGCAGTTTGCAGAGGAAATGCCGCGTCGATATTAGGTGCGATGGGGTGTGTATAGCTAGAGAAAAACCGTAAAATAACGAGGATATACATTCACACCTCACATACATTCACACAATAATAATAATAATAATAATAATAATAATAATAATTGTTGTGCCAATTGTGGAGGTGCTCACGCATCTAATGATAACAGTTGCGGGGTTAGAAGGGTATATAAAGAAGCGGAACGAGTAAAGCTCTGCGAAAAAGTGTCTGGACGCCTCCCTGTCTCAGACGATTTCCATTGCTTATCAGAGCGACACAGAACGTCAGCTCTGAGCCCGTTAAGGGAGATAAGTCTTACGCAGATGTCGCCAAACCAAGCACCGTTCAAGCCCCCACACAAGTTCTACATAAAGATGGTAAGACTGTACTATGCAATCTCCCACCACCCACTGCTCCCAAAACACCGTCCGATACAACAAAAAAACAGAACTTAGAAAATACAATAAAAAAGTCACAGGCAGGGAAAAAAAACAGATCATCAAATGACTCTTCACATATTGTCATTGCAATCCTAAAAATATGGAAGAAAATTAAACCTATGCTCTCCAATTGGCTAGATCATAATCCAGTTATCAAGACTGTCTTGTCATATCTCGAATCCGAGACTGGGATTGCTTTTTTAAAGACCGTTCTGGACGGTACTGATGACCCACAGCTATCAGCATTGCCCGGAACGGTTGATCAAAGTCCCGCGAAACCAACTTTAAATGACTAGCCAACAATATCAGAACACTCGAGGCGCCACCGAGAACGACTCGGAAATGGCTTTACCCCTTTCCCAGACACCATATGTTTGCAACTACTGTGGTCAAGCTGTACGATCTTCTAAGGGCCTAAAAATGCACATAACACGTAAACACCCTCTGGCTCCTTGTCGAAGCCTCCGTACGAATCACAATCCGGGCCCGAGCAATGATATAGCCAACACATTAAACACCGATACGCAACCTGACGCAAAGTTACTAGTACAAGTCCTATCACATGCTCGCAGAAATTTAAGACTAGCCAGAATCATACCCCGTGGGGCTAGAGAAGTCTGTGCTATAGCATACACGACAGCATTAAGCAATTTTAACACAAAGCTCGACCTTGAAAGTTGGAATAATCTTATGATGCTTCCGTCATTGATGTTTACACTGCCTCGCCAAAAAAATCAGGAAAAGACACTAACAAAAATTATTAAAAGTAATGTAGCACAAATAGGTTCTCGAACACTTCAAACTCTCCCTGATTCGATCACACCCAGCACAATCGGCAATAGGTTCCATATCACTAACGACCAACACAGCGTGCGCCAGGCAGAGATGAAATTAGCAGAAGGCGATATTCGTTCCGCTGCTCGATCGCTACTGTCCTTAGACACATTGGCACCCCACGATAAACATACCGAGTCTGAACTACGGAGCAAACACCCAGTTAGTCCACCCGGGTGTCAAGAACAGTTAGATCTTCTGCAACGGCCCGCCACACTAGACCTAGATAGAGTTGAAGGATCTCTCGTCTTTGATACCATTCGATCTTTCCCCTTTGCAAGTGGAGCCGGCTTAGACGGCCTACGGCCTCGACATCTTCGAGACATGCTAAGCCAGACGATTCCATCTTCGGAGCGCTTACTAACCGAGCTGGGCATTTTTATGGCCAGAGTGCTAAATGGGGCTTTGCCATCGTTCTGCCAACCCGTTTTCTACGGTGCAAGCTTAACTGCCCTCCGAAAGAAAGATAATTCTATTAGGCCCATAGCATGCGGACTAACTCTACGAAGAACGGCTTCAAAGATTGCGATGGCCATGAACAAACGGGCAATTGTTGCGGCGGTTTCACCCCATCAAATGGGTGTTTGCCATTAGAGGAGGAGCGGAGGCTACTGTACACGCTACACGCGCTTTTCTGGAAGCAGAAGGACCGACAAAAGTACTAGTTAAACTAGACTTCCGAAACGCATTTAACACAATAAGAAGAGACAGAATTTTCGACGAAGTAAAGAGAAAAGCCCCACGACTCTATCCGATGATATGGCAGAGTTATAAAGATTTCTCAATTCTCGCTTGGAACACAGATATAACCATAGAGTCACAAACTGGCATTCAGCAGGGAGACCCATTGGGACCAGCTCTGTTCTGCCTCGGCATTTCGGATCTGGTATCAAGCCTACAGAGCCCTTTCAATGTCTGGTACCTAGACGACGCTGTCTTGGGGGGGTCCCGCAAATGCCGTGGCGAGAGATCTGCAAACTATACTGAATTTTGAGGAACCAGGAGGACTGACTCTCAATGCAGCCAAATGCGAAGTTTTAGCTGTCGGAGGCACCCTTCAAGATCAGGCGCAAGCTATACAAGAAATCATGGAAGCACTTCCTGGGATATCTTGTGTAACTCAGGGAAACCTAGATGTTCTAGGTTCTCCCGTAATGGCCGAAGGAATCCCACGCGCTCTCGATGCTAAACGAGAGACCCTGGTAAAAATTCGCCCACGACTGACCAATATGCACCCACAGGTGGCTCTGTGTCTATGGAGACACAGTCTTGGTTCACCAAGATTCGTCTACATGCTACGAACATGCCAGACCCTGAAATACGTGGAGGGTCTTGCAGCCTATGACGAGACCATCAGAAGCATTCTAAGCGAGGTACTTAACATTAACTTAGAAGGAAACACGTGGGAGAGAGCTAGCCTCCCCATCGACAACGGAGGCCTTGGAATAAGAAGAGCTACGGATCTTGCTGCAGTGTGCTATGCTGCATCCCTGAATCAATTTGGCTCCCTGGCAGAATCACTTCTTAGTGAGGAAGCAACGATTGAACTGAAAAAGGCAACCGCGCTGGCAGACGCCACAATCAGGAGTCAACTCGACCCTGGCCCTCTGAGAGAGCACGTGAGTCAGAAACTTCTTGACGCGTACAAAACTAAGAAGTCTGCGCGAGAGATAATGAATAACCTTACATCAGCAAGAGAACGTGCCGTCTTTCTAGCGGCTCAACATCCTTTCAGCGGGGGCTGGCTTCAAGCGCTGCCCTCCCGTCAGCTTGGCACCATGCTGGATCCAAACCCCTTCCGCATGGTGTCAGCTCTTAGGATAGGCGCCCCCGTCTGCCAGCCCTTCACGTGCCTCTCATGCGGCCAACCGGTTGACTCGGACGGTCTACACCCGTTAAGCTGTCCAAAAAGCCCCGGCAGACTTACAAGGCACGCTGAACTCAACGCCATAGTGAGAAGAGCTCTTAGAAGGGCAGGGATACCATCTACGCCCGAACCAGTAGGTCTTAATGGCAGCAGTGAGTTGCGACCTGACGGGGTCACCATCCCGCTGTGGTCGCACGGAAAATGCCTTGTATGGGATGTAACGGTTTCATGCACGGCTGCGTTATCATATTTACGTCACAGCGCAGTCGAGACGGGATGGGTAGCAGAACGTGCGGATTCTGAAAAACGGAGGAAGTATCTAGAACTATCTAGAAGCTACCACTTTGCACCCATTGCATTAGAGACACTCGGCCCCATTAGCACAGGTACAGCAAAACTCCTGCAAGACATCGGAAAACGAATCGAAGACATTACGGGCGATCGACGCGAGGCCATGTTTTTGAGACAGATGATGTCTTGGCCGTGTGTAGAGGCAACGTGGCTTCCATTATAGGCCGCCATGAACTGACAGAAAGCGAACAGAGAGCAGGATAAACATGATTTAAAAAAAACGGTTCATACCTCACAATTGTATTAACTAAATAATGAAATAAATAATTAAATAATATAATAATAATAAATTAATAATAATATAAATAATATAATAATAATAATAATAA
>QVRM01006652.1:0-27198 GCA_003439945.1 Dermanyssus gallinae
CCGTTGAGTCGGGATGGGTAGCCGAGCGCGCGGATTCTGAAAAACGAAGGAAGTATCTCGAGCTATCTAGAAGCTACCACTTTGTACCCATTACATTAGAGACGCTTGGCCCCATCAGCTCAGGTACAGCGAAAATCCTAAAAGATATCGGAAAACGCATAGCAGAAGTTACGGGCGATCGACGCGAGGCCATGTTTCTGAGACAGATGATGTCTTTGGCCGTTTGTAGAGGAAATGTGGCTTCCATCATAGGCGCCATGAATTGATAGAAAGCGACCGGAGCAGGATAAACCTGGCATAAACGTTCATACCTCACAATTGTAATAACTGAATGATAATAATAAAAAAAAAAAATAATAATTATAATTATTATTATTATTATTATTATTATTATTATTATTATTATTATTATTATTATTATTATTATTATTTTAACGATGATACAGTTGAGAGGTCTGAACGTATTATTGCAAAGTTTTTTAAATAATTAGTTCACTCCATGGCGCCTAAAATAGATGCCGCGTTTCCTCTGCAAACGACCAAGGACAACGCTTGCCTCAAGAATTGACCCTCTCTTCGGTCGTTCGTGACCTCCTGAATTCGCTTACTCAAATCTTTGAGAAATGCTTCGGTTCCCTTGCTGATTGGTCCTTGTGTCTCCATGGCGATAGGCACAACATTCCAGTCCAGCATATTTAAACCGTTTTCTGGCGTCTGCGTGCTTTGCTACCCACCCCGGCTCAACAGAGCTGTGGTGTAAATAGGAAGCCGCGGTTGTGCACGAAACCGTTGCATCCCAAGCTAGGGACTTTCCATGTGACCATAATGCAATGGTCACCCCATCAGGTCTTTCTTCGCCAGCGGAAACTAAACCTCTCGGTTCAAGTGTAGATGGTATACCGGCTTTCCTAAGGGACCTTATGATTACACCGTTTAGTTCAGCATGTCTAGACGATCTACCGGCGCTCTTCGGGCAACTCAGTGGGTGTAGGTCACTGGAATCCACCATCTCCCCGCACAGTTTGCACTGAAACGGCTCGCAGACGCTAGCGCCGATTCTAAGTGCTGACATCATGCGGAAAGAGTTGGGATCCAGCATGGTGCCGAGCTGAGGCGAGGGTAAGGCCTTAAGCCAACCCCCACTGAAGTTATCTTGTGCCGCTAAGAATACGGCGCGGTCTCTCCGGGAAACAAGCTCGTCTAAGATTTCTCTGCTCTTTTTTTTGCTTTTGAGCTTATCCAGGTTATTATGGCTAGGATATTCTTCTAAAGGGCCTGGGTCTAGCATGGTTCTAATAGTGTCCCGTGTTTTACTGGTTTCATATCTTATTTGTGGTCGAACTGCCTCTTCCACTAACGAAGCTGCCACCGGACCAAATTGCACTAGTGAAGCAGCGTAGCAGACCGGAGCTAGGTCAGTGGCACTCCTTATTCCCAGACCACCTTCACGTATCGGAAGACTTGCTCTCTGCCAGGTGTTTTCTTCTAAATATACGTTTAGGACTTCACTAAGTATGTCTCTGCTGACGTCATCATACGCCGTTAATTCTTCGGGGCACGTCAAAGCAGGGCATGCACGCAGTATATAGTTAAATCTTGAAGACCCTAGGCTATATCTCCAAATGCACAGCGCAGCCTGAGGATGCAAGCGTGTCAGTCGTGGACGAATTTTGGTAAGGGCTTCTTTTTTCTCAGAGAGTGTATGCGAAATTCCGTCTTGCTTTACGGGGGCCCCCAAAACTTCTAAGTTGTTTAGCTCTACACGCGTGATGCCAGGGAGTATTTCTGTGATCTTGTGAATTGCTTCCTCCCTCTCCTGAAGTGAGCCCCCGACAGCAGTAATCTCACATTTTGCGGCATTCAGTGTCAGTCCCCCGTCTTCTTCAAACTGCAGCACTCTCCTTAAATCTGTTGCGATGATACTTGCAGGGCCGGCAAGCGTGGCGTCATATAGATACCACACGTTGAAAGGGCTCTGTAGTTGCGATACTAAATCTGATATACCGAGACTAAATAGAGCAGGCCCTAGCGGGTCACCCTGCTGAATGCCCGCTTCCGAACGCAATGTTGAAGTTGTGCCCCAGGTTAAGAGTGAAGTTCTCTGTAACTTTGTCAGACCATAGGCAGAAGCTCTGGACTTTTCTTCATCACTGCATCTAGTATCCGGTCTCTTCTTAACGTATTAAATGCATTGCAGAAATCAAGTTTCACCAGAACCTTTACTTGGTCCTCAGTCTCTAAGAGGGCACATGTAGCATGTACTAGTGCTTCTGCGCCGCCTTTGACAGCCACTCCAACCTGATGTGGCAGAATTGCTGTCAAAATTGTCTTTTTATTTCTCGCCATTGCTATCTTTGCAGCAATCCTACGCAGAGTCAGTCCACAAGCTATGGGTCTTATTGACTTGTCTTTTTTATTGAGAGCTGTAAGATTTGCACCATAAAATACTGGTAGACAAAATTTAGGTCATGTGCTGTTTAACACTCTGCCCAAGAAAATGCTCAGATAATTTAGCAGGCGCTCGGACGAAGGAACAGTTTGATCCAACATGTCACGCAGATGACGTGGCCGCAGTCCATCCAGTCCGGCTCCGCTTGCAACAGGGAATGAGCGATTGCCTCTAAGATCGCCGAATTTTCGACGCTCTCGCAGTATCCAACTGTAGGTTGTTCAAAGGTTGCTAAGCGCTCTTGGCAGACGGCCGGTGGTGGCGGGTGTTTGTTTCTTAATTCACGCTCTGTGCGAGAGTTACGTGGAGCAAATGTGTCTGACGACAGCAGGGCTCTAGCGGCAGAGCGTACATCGCCCTCGGCTAGTTTTCTTTCAGCTATAGACACGCTCTGCCGGTCTCCAGCTAAGCCGTCTAGTCTATTAATTTGGGTCTATGGAACTGTCTGCAGAAGACTTTCCAGACTCTTTTGTTCGAGCACTGACACATTGTCTTTGATTATCCTGGTTAGTGTGGCTTCATGATTTTTTCTATGCGGTAAGGCCAGCATTAAAGATGGAGAAGACATTAGGCTATTCCAGCTTTCAAGATCCAGCTTTGAGTTGAAATTATTCAACGCCTTTGCGAAAGCTGCGGCGCAGGCTTCCCTCGCTCCCCGAGGTATGACCCTGGCAATTTTGAGATCTCGACGTGCCTGCGCTAAGGTTTGAGCCAGTGTCTCTAGGTTGGCTAATGAGGAATCCATAGGAGAAGTATAATGAGGAGAAGGCGTTTTGGATGAGTCAGTCGGTTGTGGTTGAAAGGGTCTTAGATGTTGATTGCGTGGGGATGCCGGGGGGTGTAGACGTGTTATGTGCGCCCGCAAGCCCTGTGAGGTTCTCAAGGCGCGACCGCAGCATAATTATTATTATTATTTGAATATGTAATTCCAAGAGGAGTTGAAGTTAAAGTATACGCTGATGATGTGAAACTATACAGTCGATCCCGCACTGTAGAGGACAAATGCCGTCTTCAAACGACGTTAAAACGCTTTCAAGGACTGGGCGGACGCCCTTGACTTAGACCTGTCCATCCACAAACGTGGTGTCCTGCATTTTGGACATGGAAATGCAAGACACCCTTATAAGATTAGGGGTCAGGAATTGTGCAAACTTCAAGTTGTAAAAGACCTCGGAGTCCTCACAAGCAACAAAATAAGGTACTTCGAACATGTAATTGATGTTGCCACAAGGGCTTCTCAACGCGCAAATTGGATCTTCCGATCATTTGCTGTACGCTCTCCTGAGCTGTACGTCCAATTGTATACTACATACGTACTGCCACTACTGACATACGCAGCACCAGCGTGGTTTCCGGGTCTAATTAAGGACAAAGCTTGCCTGGAACGATTGAAACGGAAATTCACGAAACAGGTTGCATTTTGCTGCCATGTTGACCGGTGCCACGTTGACCTTCCCCACTCAATTAACGTGATTAAGAAGCTTGATCAAAGAATGCTGCTAAAGCTGAGAAAGAACCCGCGTCTATTCAACAAAATGTTCGTTGAAAGGCTAACGACAACGCGTCGGGCTAGCAGCATGGTTCCTGTGTTCATCGCACGGAAGCGCTACACCAGCGATCTATACCCATGGAGGATCTCTAGGCATATTCACGAGTGTTAGGGGCAGCCAACACCCTGCACTACTTGCAGATTATAATCACATATTGATCACATGACATACATGCATATATGCGAATGTATATTCTTCTTTCTACCTTGAATAAAGCGTTTCAATCTAAATAGTAATAATAATAATAAATGTGCATGTGGTACCACAGTAACTGAGGATGGACTTCACCCTCTTAGCTGCATCAAAAGCCATGGTAGAGTTTCTAGACACGCTGAAATCAATGCAATTATAAGAAGAGCCTTACGCAAAGCTGGTATACCAAGCACGCTCGAGCCCAGATTAGGACTTCATGACGACAAAAGACCAGACGGTGTAACAATCCCGCTATGGGCTAACGGCAGATGCTTGGTATGGGATGCTACAGTGTCCTGTACAGTGGCTCCCTCGTATATACGCCACAGTTTACTAGAAGCGGGATGGGTTGCCGAGCGCGCAGATAATGGGAAAAAAACGCAAGTACCAAGAACTGGAGACAAGTTATATCGTAGTGCCAATATCGATGGAAACAATGGGCCCGGTAAGCAAGGGAACCAAGAGATTCATCAGTGAGCTGGGCCAACGGATTACAGATCTCACAGGGAATCGGCGCGAAGGCGAGTTTCTACGGCAACTGCTGTCGCTTGCTGTGTGCCGAGGAAACGCCGGCTGTATTGTCGGTTCCATGGAATAATATTTAGGAGTTAGAAGAAGACAAGGAGTACACGTTCACACCTCACAATTGTAACATTTAAACAATATTAATAAATAATAATAATAATAATAATAATAATAATAATAATAATAATAATAATATTACCGGCGTATCCGTCGGTGAACTGCAGTGAGTGTCGTGTTTCGTAAAGATTCAAGTGTCTTCCGTCCTTGCTTCGTTTCGCCGCACCCCTCGACTTTTGCTACGCGTCGTTCTATTCGTCGGTAATAGACAGACAAATAGATGGATAGATCTGCTCGTACTTCTTCATTTGCCGACAGTCCGTACAGTTTTACAGTCATTCGCCGCGCAATCTGTCCGCCTCCTGCTCCTCCTCCTACTTCCCTGTCTGTATCTTTTCTGCATTCCTCCTGCGTGTGTTTTGCCCCAGGCCCACAGCCCTGCGCCAAGTCATTACGCCAAGCGCATTGCGTCCAGCCTCTCTCTCTCTCTCACTCTTTCTGTCGCTGCTCTTGTTAAAGTCTTCTTTCGTTCCCGCCCTCAGCGTTCTCGACGTACTTCAGTCCCTGATGTGTGTACAACTCGGCTCGTGGACCTTTTCATTTTATCCGGAAAGCAAATCTTCGCCGCTCATTAATTTGTCTTGATTATGGCTGTTATACACTCTTTCGTCGTCGTCGTCTTCGACGGTGGCCATAAAATCCGACCATATTCGCTGCTGCTGCGGTTGCTGTTGCAGGACAGCCATGTCAAGGCAGTCTTTCGACATCAACTCACTGCTACTGATAAACCTCTCTTCTCTTAACACTACTACTCCTACTACTATTACTACAATTACTACTTCTACTACTATTACTACTACTGCTGCTTCTATTGCTACTACTACTACCACTACAACGGTTACGACTCAGTGTCAGGAAGAGCAACGCTACGCAATCCATGTCGGCCAAATCAGGCTCAGCCCAGCTCAGCTCAGCCCAGCCCAGCGCCGCAAGTCGGCCGCCAGTCTCCAAGCCAACATCGCCAACGTGAATCAACGACGTCGCGCGCGCTTCGAGTACGAAAATGTCAGCTCATAAAGTGCTTGAGTGTTTCATAACGACTCTCATGTCGACTCGCCCGGTCGGTCTGTGGGTTGGTTAGTCGGTCGACGATTCCGGACGCACACAGCGTCGGTTGTACGCTGTGCAGCAGAAGCTGCAGGCTCCTCCGTACATGCACTTGCATGAAGCCGAAGCCGACCGGCCTGTATCATCTCTGTATACAAGCGTGCGTGCGTACACAGGCGCATGTGTGTGTCTAGTACGAGATTACTGCATTTTAGTGGTCTAAGTGTCTTTATCGCGTCGGTGGTACGATGCCGTCTTCTGCGAGTTCTTGCTGCTCGCAAGGTCGGATTGCGGAGAAGGCTCCGTGCCTCTGCTGTCTTTCTTTCTCTGCTGCACGCAGCGAGCTCGTCGTCTCCGCACGACGCAATCGTAGCCAATCCAACAACGCGAAACGCATGCGCTTTGTCGGACGCAGACCGTACTCGGGTAGCTTACACGGGCGGTGCTCGGTGGTACTGTTCGAGGCTGAAACTTGATCTCGTACGGTAGACAGAAATGGAATATTAGTTAGTAACGCTATTTGTACGAAAAAAAAACCCTTGAGGTTGGAAAAATTCAGATGGCGTTTGAAAAAGTCACGCAAAGCCTGAAAGCAGTGGCAGTTGAGCTGCGTGCAGAGAGACACAAGCCTGTCGTCTCGATGACTAGATGATAAACCCTTCTATGCCATATGAAAGTTTTTGCTTCAGAAACTCGACCGATAGCAGATTATCGAAGTGTTTCGTATCAAGAATATCGACAGAATGTTGTACCGAGCGTATGCTTAAAACTGATTCAATTCTGCATTATCAATAATGTTTAACTCAAGCTAAGTGTCGATAAATAGTGGAGACAATGAAAAGTTGGTGCCGACAAGGTGCTCTGCAGTTTCCCCGGCACGCAATTAAAAATAAAGAGTTTTAAATACAATCTAAGTGACTTAATATGAACACGTATTTATATAGTTGGTTGAGGCACAACCGCTTTATAGCCGGCATGGAAAGCCCACCCTACGTACTGTAACAGCGTCGTTATTTGGGCGGTCGATTGCGTGTTCCGTTCTTAATTTAAACAATAATTAACGCCCCAATGAACTCAAATAACCAACACTACAGTTAAATGTTAATTAGTCATAGTTTAGAGTGCACGTTTTGTATCTGCCGTCTGCATATTTTACATTGCTATAACAAATAATGTCGTAGCAAACAGTTACACATGGTGCAATGCATAGGAATAATAATAACCGCAGTTTTTTCTCGTTTTAATTGTCAGAAGAACTTTTTAATGGACAGCATATGTACCTATCTGATACCTGATTCTGTAACTATGTTGCTTCGAAGCTAAAGAGCACAGCGATTTAAGGCAGCCGGAAGCGCATTCTGTGTAGTTATAAATCATCATGTCTCGGTGATTAGATCTTACGCCCCCCCCTCTCAATTCTCTTACGAACAAATACGGCATTTTAAGCACTTTGTTTAAGGTAAGCGACTTAAAGGTTGGCGTTTGCCACTTGCGAATACATATGCCCCATTCTGTTATCGTTGTTGTGCCATGGTTCGCTGATGATCGACTGCCATCAGAAATGCCAAAGGGAGTAGACGATGGTGGCACCTTCACGAACGACCAGGCTTGGCTTAGCCTCGATAGACATCATCGCAAGCGCGGCAGCCTTTGCAAGCGAAGTTCGGCTGTTGTTGCTGCTGCTGCTGCTGCAGAAGAAGGATCTAAGTCGCCTGGCCAAGCTTACCGTTTTCCGTCAGTCGTGCATCGACGGGCGTTACGGCCTGCTTGCGAGGCAGCCGAGCCGGGCCAGCCTATTGACGAGCGGCATCGACGCAGCCAAGCTCATCGTGGCCGCCCGATCGTGCCACCGCGTCGCGTTGCGCTGCCGGGGGCCGGGGGCGCCATTGTGGTCGCGCAGGCGGCCCCCCGCGGTGGCAGTGAGCTTGCGCACAGCACAGCGTCTTTACTGCATGGAGGAGCACATCAACACATTATAGTGATGCGCGGCCGATTACCGGAGCGGGCCTAGCGGCGTCGTAGGAGGTGGGCACAATAAGGAGCGCTAGCTATTCCCCTCCGGCCCGTCGGCCTGCAAACCCGCGGTGCCACGACCGCGGTCGATGGCCGTCGCCACGCGGACTCGGAGTGTAACTCAGAAGGAGGGAGAAAGGACGGACGCAAGGACTCGGCGATCCGACGATGCGGGAAGAGCGCCAGACTGCCTTACGTACGAGAGAAAGAGAGCGCGGGCGCGCAAAACAGAAAACGCGTATCCGCGGCCGGCAACGCCTTATTGAGCGATCAATCTTACCGCTGTGCATCGTAGAGCGAGCGACAGCGAGGCATAAAACGCCCCTCGCTCTCTTTCTCATTTTATCTCTCATTCGCGGCCGTCGTCAGCGTCACCACCATCCATACCTTCGACGCCTTCCAGCAAAGCCTTGGTGTGCGCCTCCCTCTTTCTTTTCCTTCTCTAGATTTTCTTCCTCGTTTTCTTATACCTCAGTTTTTCCTTCACGCCCCCCCCCCCCCTCTCTCTCTCTCTCTCTATATATATATATATATATATCATCATTTAGACGTTCCGCTAAAATCCCTGATTCGCTGTTCCCTTTTCATTTGTTCACTCGGTTCTTACCTCCTTTCGAGATGATTTTTCTGCTTTTTTCATTTCTCATTCGCGTTTTTCTCTCTCTCCTCTCCACCCTTCCCCTCTCTAACTTTCTTCTCCTTCTGTTTGTCCCTCTCACGTTATCTCTTTATCTCATACTGTTCCGCGCCTCCTCGCTCCCATCATCTGTCCGCTGCGCCTCTAGCGTCCTCCTCAGTTAGTCAGTCAGCTCGTAGCCGCTTGATCCCGGCGGCGGCAGCGGGGATTGTAGTAAAAGCAACAGCCGAGATCGTTGGTTGCCTCATTGATCGCTGGCGTTGCTGTTGTTGCTGGTGCTGCTGCTGCTGTTGCTAGAGGTTTGCTGTTCGGATCGTCGTTGGCATTTGCCGACGATGCCAATCTCCCAATTAAGGAGTCGTTTCACGTAGATGCTGCTGGCCCCGCCGCGGGGATCGGCGGCTCACGCAGCAGCCTACAACGCACCCTCCTTGGGTCCTCTGTCTTTCCTCTTTCTCGTTTTCTTTCTTCTCTTTTTCTTGGTCGCTTTCTTCCACTTTATCCAGTTTTCCTTCTGCGGTTGTCGCCGCAGACCACCGCCACCAATCGCCGAACGATAGAACAAACCAACGACCGGGCCAGGCTATTTTGTGCCATCTGCCTGCTGTGAGTCTGTCTCTGTCCTTCTGCCTGTCGCCCCACCCAGACACCCCGCTAGCTAGGTGGTTGACTATCCATCCAGCAGCCATCCAGTGTCCACCAATGATGATTGCCGAATCCAGGGAAATGCATCATATACCCCCACCATAGGGAGGAGAAACCACGAGGGGGACAAACGCACATCGATACGAACATATATATATATATATATATATATCAATGTTTGCGGGCAAAATACACATACGCACGCACAATAGTTTGGGTAAGCTTTTCCGGCTCATTACGGCCTTTAATGCCGAACCGGGCGATCGGCCGATTGACCCTCTTATATATATATACGTTTTTTGACTCGGCCCGTCCAGTATATATATATATATATATATATATATAGCTCTAAGGGCTCCAGAGTTCCAGTTTAGGTGCTCCAGCGCTCTCAAGTGTTTCAAACAAACCACTTTTTGCTCTAAAGAGAGTAAACAAAGCGCGCGATATAACTAATCGTTGGATTGAAAAACTCTTGTAAGAGATATTAAGACAGTTCATGAGGACGCTATCCTAGTGCTAGGGGGTACTGCATCTTGAGATCTTAAAGCATATAGAAAACGTTGGCTATTCGTAGACCTACTCTAAGAGAAGTATACAGAGTGCGAGGTATTGCGGAACCAGTGCTGTAAAAAGTGATACGATGAACTGGGAGTGCACACAAGGTATGTGATCTGTAGACGTAGAAACTTTATGTTTATTTATTTAAAATGCACCCTGTTTGGGTATGTAAATACGAACATAGTATATATAACAAACATGGTAAAATGAGTTATGAGCATTCTCGCTCAAGCTGAGAAAGCGACACAGATTTCGTACAATCAGGTAGGTGGTAGAGGGGACATGGGCCGCCACAACGACGGCATCTGCAGTCCTCCTTGGGTTCATGAAACCCAGCAGACCGGCATAGTAGATGATGAAATCCGTGAACACTGTAGCGAGTAGTGAGGTGACGACATGGCCGGAGAGCGTCCTTCCAGGCCTGGTTAGTCATAGCTGGTGATAGATAAAACTCTCTGGGAATTAGAGACACTTTTTGAGAATACTTATGCCGAAACGTTTCCAGAGCGACTGTCTGCGGCAAATTAAAGCGGTCTACGAGTTCATCAATAAATGATACTGAACCCGCGAGCATGTACACTAATCTGTTGCGCGAATTTGACGGAAGGCCAAGTACTCGCTTCAAGAAGGCTGGCTTCACCCTATCCGTCTGCCATAACTGCGAAGTGCTAAGATGTTTACATGTCACTTGAATTCCGTAAGCAGCTACGGATGCCACTTTGAGCGTAAATAATGTCATGGCCGTCTGGACTGACAACTGTGTTGGGTTTCTGATACCCGCTGCCGCGATAAGTGCTTTTCTACAACGTTCAGTTACATGCTGTGAAAAAGTTGTACCTCGAGACGAGAAAATTACCCCGAGATAGCAAAAGGTCTCTACAAACTGCACTTGCTCACCGTGAAATCGCAGTTTATTTGCGCGGGCTCGTTGCCCGCCACGCCGAAACTTAACAGCCTTGGTTTTTGACACGTTTACTATGAGGCCATTCTGCGAGAAATATTCATCCAGTGTGCAAAGAGCAGCCTGCAGGTCAGTACGGATTCTGCTGAATATTACCAGATCATCTGCGTAGAGCAGGGTCATGACCGTTGAGTGCCGCTCTTTCATGATGCGTGGCAGATCACTGAGTAACGTTATAAATAGCAATGGGCTGAGATTGTCGCCTTGCGGATACCCAGTCGTCTGGTCAAACGTGTTATGCTCGCACACACCATCATCGAGGATAATTTGGTTAGCCCTCAGAAGTGCGCAGAGTAGAGTGAGCATTCGCGGTCCGACTCCGGCCTGTCCCAACTTCTTTAAGACAATGTTACGGGGTGCGATGTCGAAGGCTGATTTTAAATCAATAAAAACCGCAAACAACGGGAGTTTTTTCCGGTTTAATGAGATTGTGATCTGCTCGAGAAGTACTTCGCAGGCTGAGATAGTGGAACGCCCGGTCCTGAAGCCATGCTGCTCATCTGGAAGAAACCCCAGTGCTGTCAGAAAATCCGTGAGACGTCTTGTCAGTATGCTTGAGAGTAGTTTGTAGGCACAACTTCTTTTTGATATCGGCCGCCATGCAGCAGGGTCCGAAGGATCTCCTTTTCCTTTTGGAATTACTTTAAGAAGGCATTCATACCACTTGGCTGGCAGAGCGCCCTCAGAGAGGCATCTGTTAAAAAGGGACTGCCATATAGGCACGAGGAGATGTCCCTGCCGAAGATGTTCATTCCTTACAAGATCTGGCCCGAATGCCTTGTTATTTCGTATACGAGCGAGAGCAACATTGACTTCGTCTAGACTAAACGGTTCATCAAGAGCCTCAGAGAGAAATCTCTCGGGAGTTTCGAGCTCGTACGAAATAGGAATCTCGAGAGGTACCGTATCCGCGTGGGTGAAAGCTTCTTGAAAGTGGCCCAAGAGTTTTTCAGATGGGATTGGACAGCTCGTAAAGTTGTGAGGCTGTCGTATAATGAGGTGGGGTTCTTGTTGTGCTTTTAGTATGAGGAGGCGTTCTTGATGGTCAGCAAATGACCGCCTCTTGAGGTCTTGAAGCTTCCGATAATGTTGTCGTGTGATTGAGTAAATAGCCGCCGCAGCTGGGTCATATGACGATTGGTGGAGGGCTCTAAGTAGAATTTGCCTCAGCGCAAAGCATTCACTGTCGTACCAGCGAGGAGAGCGCCGCATATTTGGAAGTGATTTAGAAGCTGAGTTTATAAGGACGCTGGTGACTTCAGCTATTGCCTCATCAAGAGGGCCGTGCTGTAGCCTGTCCGGGTTAATCCGAGAAAGCAGCGAAATAACCATGTTGTTATCAAGGCGCTTCCCTACGCCGGTGCGTCGTTTATTAGCACTAATCGATTTAATAGAGAGCTTGAGAACCACGGGGATATGTTTCTTAATCCCCGTCAGTAAGACGTGGAAAGCCGGCCCTTCATATGTCACACAATTTGGTGGGGCTGAAGTTGCAAAAATGTCGATTGTTGAGCATCCCGTTCTCCCCATAGAGCCAGCCCGTTGCAGGTTGGCATCGGCATAATAAGTGGGGGTGCCCCTATCGGTACACACCCACAAGCCGTATGCATCGAGTGACTCTAACAGAGCGGTAGTCCGTTCACTCGGAGGGTCTTGCTCCAGCCGACAATTGAGGTCTCCAGCTAGCAGTATTGTCTGAACAACGTCAACGAAGCTCATAGCAATGCTAATCTTCTCCAGTAATTGGTCTGTACTGTCACCGCTTCCCGAGTTAGCACTGCTGTACATGGCAATCAACAAAAGTGTGAATGACGAAAGGACTACAACATTATTCTCTGAGTAGAGCAAGTTCATATTTCCAAGGCGAGGACCAGTAAGAACAGATACGCCACCTGTGGGACGACCGCGAGCGACTCGTTGAGAGCAACAGTGAAAACTATAATACCCGGGTACATCAAAACGTTGAACGGAAAATGTTTCTGTCAGGACAACGACGTCGAATCCTGATAGTTGGTTACATAGTCCAGATTCTCTCATACTTCGAAATCTTTCGCAGTTAAATTGGCATATTACTAGTTGTAGTTGCGTTTGTTTTGATTGCTTGCCTTCGGCGTCCGCCAGTTGTTGTGCTGTGAGCTGAACACTGTTTTGAGCTCTTTGAGGTCTTGCATCATTTTCATGACGAACTCTTGGAGATTGGGTTTCGGAGGTGCTATAGTCTGACGTTGTTGTTCCACTGGCCGTGCTGGTCGATTTCTCAGGGTTGTTGGCCGATTCCTCAGGGTTGTTGGCCAAGAAGCGGGTTTCCAAACCTCCTGCCTTGGCGGCTCTACGATGCTCGGGGCAACCCTGGCCACCTTTTCCTTTTTTGCGAGTTTCCTGTTTGGAAAATCCTTTTTTGAAACGTCTTTTTCTAACTTAGTGTTAAAAAAGCGTGCGACGCTTCTGGCAGTTGCTTGGGCTATTTGATCTGCCGTTTCGGGGCTGTACTTCCTTTGACTAAATCGAACAAGATCCGATTGAATTTTTGTCAGAGGCATGTACTTTAGCAGGTTGCCTTCAGAGAGACTCTGCAGATCAGAATTTGCTTTTTGACAGTACTCTGGGATTGTCACAGGCACTGAAAGCACCGTAAATTCTGAATCAGGGTGGTTTGCCTTTAACCACTGAGCAAAGCCACGGACAGCTGATAACATTTTGGTACCTTCTAGTTGCAACACCTCGTAGTCACCTGGATGAAAAAAGACTGCGCTGGTCTTTTCGATATCCAAGTCTGCCATGGCTCGTTTCAGTATATCCTCCGCTGATTGGCCTGATGAGTTGATAACTTTGATGTCCAGTTTTTTGGGAAGAAGGGAGCGAAGTTTCTTCTGGAACAGCTTGACATCGTTTCCAACAAGCAAGACACGCTTTTGTTTCCGAGCAGGCTCCATTTCGGCCTCAGTTGGTGAGACAACTAACGATGGGGTTGGAGCAGATTGTGCCGACTGTTGGAGTTTTTCAATCAGTTGATTCTGTTGTATCATCTTATTCTCGAGCTGAGCGATGTGACGGAAGATGGACGCCAAAGCCGAATTCAACGAACTTAATCTAGGATCGGTGGATAGCAGGTTCATGCATTGATATATCACGCCGCCTCGGTCTACAATTGTATTTTGTCCGCCGGCAAGTCGACAAATTAGGCAGTTCCACGGTTGTGATATCGCGCCTGTTTGCTGCGTGCACGATGTATGGAACCAGTTTGTGCACGAACCACATATGAGTGTCACAGGCTCGGATTCTGCGCCTGTTCGGCAGATGAAGCAGATATCGCCCGCATGAGCCATGACTAACTAGCTGGCACTCCTAAAAACGTGAAATCACTGCTAAAAATGTGTTACTAAAATAAATCAGCGTAAAAGCGCTAAAAAGAGACCCAGATAAAACACAAAAAAATAAAAACTTTTTTGTATTTACCTGGAATTGAACCAGGGACCTTGTGTTGGAAATCCGGGGCCCTACTGCTTAGCCATATCGTCACTTGCTTTGTTAACTGACGATGTCCTATAACCCCCTCAACCAGATACGGTTTTGGAAATTGTGTAAAATTAAAATTTCAAGCGCTGATTTTCACTCAAAACGCACGCACGTACACACTCACTGATACGTTTAGACTTCACGTTGGTGCGAAACATAGGCAGGGCTGCTGCGGGTGCTGCCGTGTGCGCTAGTAAAGCTGTAAGTCACAACGGCAGTCAAACGGCGTGAAAGTTCCGCATTATCTGTTGGATGTTTCCAGGACAGTAAGAGCTATGGGTGTTATCCAGAAAGCTCTAGGAACTGTGCTCAGTTTTCGCGGTACACCTTTGCTTTAGAAACGCCGCCCAATCACCGGATTGACCACAGTTCAGCGGAGCACAAGCAAAACACGACCGCACGGCAGTGCGATTCAGCTGATTATAGTAGAAACTTTGTGATAAGATATATCTTGATCATTAAATGTGAAATTACGTCGAATGTGGGCCAAATCTTCACTGGGCGCGAAGACTTCCCAGCCCGCACATTTAAATTCGACAAGGTGGGGTCCACATTCTGCTTGTACTGCGTGGCGCGCGTAAAATGAAAGTTTAGCCGCACAGCGTTGGAGTGTACGGTGCTGGACAGGAGTAACAAAGATTGAAGCTACAAAATGTGTACGCAGGAAGGCTCCACAAAGGAACTGACGTCACGTCAGCAACTGGCCGAATTTTTAGTTAAATGAGACAAATGCGTTCTTTAATTTCAAGATGTTGGGAGAAAATAAAGGTGGTTCTAGATCACTGCTATCTGTCACTTTATTTCGTACGGTGAAATTATTGTGAGAGACGATTAAAACACCAGGGTCTGCAAGACAGTGGTGAAGCTGCCATTGCAAGAGGTGGTTAACGCACAAGTCTAACGCTTTGTTTTTTTAGTAGAACCGAACGCCGCGAGGCATGGTGCCCATCGTTTAGAGTAAATACAAGCAGCAGCAAAACAGAGCAGCTGCAGATCCGGCTAAAAATAATTATATGTACGAAAATAACTTCGAGCAAAGATAAATACATTTGTAGATATACTATAATAAATAGACCAATGGACGTTTGTCTGGACATCCAGTATCCTCTGGACGTCGTTCCAGTGTAATCATTTCTCATCGTCCAAAAAAGTAAGTGCTTCGAATGTACTTAAGTACATCAGTATACATATAGTACCTAATTATATATAAGCATGTATCCCATATCTCGTCATATGTGTGAAGATCGAGGCCGTGGCTTCCACCGCCCTATATATATATATATATATATATATATATATATTTATACCTCAAAATGTGTTGTTTGCATAATTAGTATTGTTTTGTTTTTCTCAAGTGGCGTGAGTGCGTGTGTTCTTTGCGGCTGTCTCGTACGATTTACGATCCACACTTGAAGTTAGCCAGTTCGTCGGCCGGTCGTAGGCCTTGTTGCTGTCACAGAGCGCCTGCGAAACGGAGATGAGATGAGGTCTGACGCCTGTCTGGGCCCAGGGTCCTCAAAACCTCCAATCTTGATGACCACTTGCGGGCTGGAACCTGGTCACTCGTGCCACCCTCTGCTGCTGCCGATGCTAATAACAATAACATAGTAACAATGGTACACTGGCTTACGCTGTCAGGGACTCGTTGTAACCCCACTCCGAGTGAAGGGCAGCAGTACAAGATGAGAGGAAACAAAGCGCGGCAATGGATGCTTGATTTTTCTTTTGCTCCCTTTCTCTGTATATTTTGCATTCGCTCGCACGAGCTCGGTCTTCTCCCTTATTTATCGCCCAGCGGCCAACCAAGCGTGGAACCAGTGGTCGGCCTTTTGTCGTCTATCATAAATGTAAAGCTTCTTCTCCCTGCAGATCTGGGCGTAGACGCCCACCCGACCACGGACCAAGCTCCCGTTTTCCCTCCCTCTGCTTGCGTCGGTTTCTGGGGCTGTGCCTCTATGTATGCATAGACGTCTATATGAGTGTATGTGTGCAGGTATACATTTATGTAAATAAATATATATCTAGGTTGTATTCATGTATGTATATGTCACAGGACGTCTTTGGGCAAATTCGTTTATCGTAATTCTGCCGCCGCCATCAAAGCTGCTTCTACTTCTTCTCCTTCCTGCGTTCCTCTTCGGCAGCAGAGTCTTGTAGGCTTTTCGACTCGTTCAAAAGCTGTTGTCTGTTTACTTGGTTGCTAGTTAAGTCGATCCGAGAACTACTGCGTTAGTACTTCATCTCTCAATGCCCGAAGCTCAAGTTCGAGAAGACTAGAGAATCTCGAATCTCGGTCAGTAAGGGCGTCTCTACTGAGCCGCCAGTGTAGTCACCGCAAGGAGTTTGTCGTTATTGACATTCGTGCTCTTTGGCTAACATTGACTCATTGACTATCACTAATTGATAAGGAGTCAATTCGACTGCTACGGTATTTCTATCATACGCGCGTCTGAAGTTAGCTCTTCAATTTACTTTTATTTTAATCTATTTTGCGCCGTTATGAAGGCAAAGCCATTCACGTAAAGCAGGACCGGTGTTGCTATTGAAAAATACGACACAATAATATGATCAGTACACCACTTATAAATATTGTAAGTCACATTTTGTAGCGCACTTAGTTCGTATGGAAACGTAAGCTCAAGCTGCGCTATTTATAATGAGAATAATATAAAGCAAAATTATTGTGCTTGGCTGTTTAGTCGCCCTGGTACTCGCCTACCACCCTTTCACTCTAGGGGCACGCTATACAATTTTCCAGAAATATCTTAGTGTAAAACAGCGAGTACGCGCTAGGTGCACGTCTTTCGTGAATCAGGTCGAGGCACAGTCGGAAACAAGTGTGTCTGCTCGAAATGGAGCTAGGGCACGTCGATTACCCTTTTATCAGTTGAAACGTTCCAGGCACTTGGTGGTTTCAGTCTTCATAGCCACATCGAGAGCCAGGAGTATACGAGCCATTACGATGATGCTAGCGTCAGCGGTGCCGTCTCTCGGGACGATCTCTCAAGCCTCTGTTGTTGATCGAATTCTATTTGAGCGTAGAATAGATGATAAGTCATACCGCTGAAAGTCAGCGGTCATTCTGCCACGAGACCTATTTATAAAACCTTAGATATGTCAACGTGTCCGGGTCCGACCCTCGGTGCATTAAAGATATTCCGCACAGCGAACCCTCGAAGCCCGCAGGAGACGGATAGTAGTCTATAATTACAACTTCCATTAAACAACTTCCTTGAAAAAAAAATGTTTTCTCTTCACATTCAAGAACGAATGCCGTGTAGCAGTCGTAACGATATTCATAATGAACAGCAACAGCAGCACAAACTCCGTGCGAATTGCCTGGTCCGTCGAATCGTTCGTCGGTCCTTTGCCTTCGACAGTATGCGATGGAAAGGGGAGCTGAATGGTGGACTTCTTGAGATGGTACTCGACTGCGACACACCAGCTGTACCGCAACTGTATACGCAGTACATAATAAAGGTCGACCCTCGTAACTTTGAGTTACGACGAGTACGAAGAGCCGCCGGCAATAACGACAGACGCAGCAGCAGCAGCAGCAACAACAAGCGGCAGGGGGCAGAAATAGCAGCAGCCGCAGCAGCAGTAAGACATTACTGACAGACAAGACAACTTTTCGAGTTCAGTCGTGTTTCTTAGAGGCGAGTAGAGAAGATCAGCTCAACGTACGTGAGCCGCCTATAGAAAAAGGATCTACGCTGTCAAAGCGAGGAGCGAAAAGGCCGGTTGCTGAAGGGAGGGCTGGCTTCCTTTTGATGACATGCCATCCATCGACTTGCATCCGATACGATAGGCAAGCACGCGCGCAAATACAACAACATCAACAACAACAACAACACAAATACAAGCATATCCCAAATATAGCCCAATGTTTGGGTTGTCTCACGCATCCGCGTGCGTTCCCCGTGCAACTGACTGTCGCCACGCGAAAGCATTATTTATATTCAAAACATTGAAACATCGCCCACCACCCACGGCGTTTGTGTTACTATTGTTATTGTTGCGCAACTGCGCAGTTTGTTTAGCCGATTTACAAAGAATTGACGTAGCCTGCCTCTACGAAGTACCTGTTCGTAAACGTCAGGTACTATCCTAGTACTATGTCTGGTGCGCCTACCAATAGCAATATTCGGTATTTCACTTATTCGAGGGAAAACTTAGGAGAGACAGATCTATAGTTACTAGATAGGGTCAGATTTTTCTTCGGAAAACGGGTCTTGGGGTCAGCCAGTTCTTGTAGGAATAGAATAGTTCATATCTATCATACAGGGAGGGGGACTCTAATGATACAAGAACTTTAACTAAGATGGGGTTTACCTAGGACGAGAGCGTTTAAGGAGGCCTACACTATAAAGTAAACGGAGCAATTAAAAAAAATAGGGCATATGAATATACACTACGATGGCGATGATACGCACGGCCTAGCGAGCAGCCGGTTTAAGAGTAGACATCTGACTACGGCGGTTGCAGTTGCAACGGATTTCATCAAGCACCGATGTCAAGGTGTCATCATGATATTCAACTAGGTTGATCCCGACCAAGCCAACGACTTGCTCTTCTCCTAATAAACCTGCCGCCCGTTGTGCATATAACTGCGTTTTCGGCATTTTTGCGTTGCGTATTAGACTGTGTAGTTGTACTTGCCTAATTTTCATCATACGTCCTGTCTGTACATTATTTGGGTTTGAGACCCTAAGTATTGTGTGAGTATGCGACTCCGACAGCAAACGACAAAATGAGCGAGTCTGCGTTAGCATACGTTGAGACTTACTAGAGCCCCGCTCAATCACGCCCTATACATAGTAAAGCAACGAATCTAAATCAGCTTGTTTTTGTTCCAAAAACTGTGGCATTTGCTCAGACAGCCACTTGTGTACTACAATAAATGACTCATATGAGCGGGAGCACCATCGTGCTGAAAGACGTATAACAGTACCTTAGACACTCCATGCTCACAGAATTTTACACCATTTTGTAGAACTGTTTTTTGTAATAGGTTAGTCTTTCTAAAGAAAATATGGCGGAATGGTGTCTCTTTCACTGAACACCACACTCAGAACGTGAACACTGGCCGAGAATTTGCTTTTCTTCGACAGCGGGGCATCGCCTGGCTCATAGGAAAGCCAGCCGTCGTTACTGTTACTAGTTATTGCATTTGTCGTAAACAATTTCTTAAAAAGTCTCAGAAAAAGCGAAGACGGCCAACTGCCTCGCGTTTAAAAAACATAAGATATGCAATTGACATCAAACAGTCTATTGGCTTTCGCGGCCTCAGAGTAGCATGGCCTGTATGGCCATCTTAACTTTACGTGCAAGATTGGCGATCAAGATCAAGAAAGATTCTCAGAAATTCGTAGTTCAACTGTGTCTATTAGTTCTTAAATTCTTGATTCGAATAAAAAACGAGCGCCTATTTAAAGGGCTGACCCTGTATACATACGAGTGTATTTCAGTTCAGCAGAAACATTTGCGACGAAATTATGTGCCGAGTCAAATGGCCGTATAGGATCGGGGAAGTACGTGCTTTTCTCGGAGTATGTGTAGCACGAAAGTTCATATCCACTATGATGATAAAACCTCTCACCTGATGACAGCTTTAATTGTGATAGTAAATCAAATACAATATAATATACGTTTGGTGGATCCAGTTATAAATTTTACCTGGAAATCTAAAACGATTTGCCAGTGACTCGTTAAAAGGTATTGCTGAAGTGTGGCACGCAAGCTGACCGAACTTTTTGAAAGTCAAGTTGGTTAGCATTCCTGGGGCTCCTGCAGGTGAGGTGGCCTTAAGGCGAGATGGCTGACGTTGTTCCTATCACAGACCTACCGTTTGAGTAGCGTGATTAATCCGCTTTATGTTTATGCTTATGAAATGCGACATCCTGAGACACTTTTTCTGCGAAACCCAAGAATCCAGCTATCTATCACTCTACCAGAAGGCCATGACCTGTTTCAAGCTTTTTCAATGGCTTATTTTTCGCAGCGTATAGTCAAACGAACGCATACATTTATATGTTGTGCTAACTTATTTGACGATTAGTGACGCTCTCCCGACACGAGTACGTACATTTGTAAACAATACATATAGCGCTATTGTCCCACATACTATAATACTAAAAACGATGTTATGTTAAGTCCTAGCAATGAAGTTACTTGCCACATGCCACAAAAGTGCAAAGAATTACCGAGGACGTTCTGTTAGACGTGCATCCACTCAACAGTTTATCAGTTCGATTCGTAGCTCCGCACATCGTTTACTTTTACTTTTAAGTTTTCTTCGAGAAAAGGAGCAGCGACTGGAGACTAGAGAGAAAGAGTCTGTCAGACATCACCCTACAAACGAAGGATAATTTTTGATATATCCAAACATAAGACGTATGGACAGAGGACGGAGACGACGCAAGTTTCGGAGATATCGCCTTGATACAGCCAACTAGCAGGATATCAAGCAGCCTTGACTAGCGAGTTCCAGCACCGAAAACAGAACAGAGTGTAGATGTATCTAACCTAGACACAATTGTGAGTGCTCGTCATGTGCACGAGCATCTCGGTGATCGAGCACCCACCATGAAACGCATGCTACAGTCTACTTTGCATGCATCGTCCCATATGTTTCAGATCGGTTCCCACAATTATGTTCTACCCCATTATAAACAATGGTCCAGGCATCACGGCAATTCAACAATCCACGTCAAATGCTTGCTTCTACAGAGATAGTGCCGTACAATACGTCACTCCAATCTGGTCAAATATGTGTAATATATACCAAAGCAGACACATACAGCTTTATGTTGTTATGTGGATGATTAAAACATAAGCAAACTCACGCATAGGACGAGTCTCGAACACCTTCGCCAATGCATGCCAATGCCTTTGACGCCTGTCGGTATACTAATCTTGCTCAGATTTAGAATTAGTGCCAGTTGTTATGATTTTCGTATGATTGATGTGACCCCCAATCCATATACGTATGATTAAGACTCGTAACTTAGGCCGTATACGATAATGACTAAGTCTCGTAAGTTTTGCCTTCCAAACATGACTTGTAGTTTGTCGACGTTGAGTACGCAGATGGCAAAGAAGCTAATTTTTCCTACACTGAACGGTAAGTAACCCAGCCTGTAGGCGGTATCCAGCACGGCATCGTAGCAAAACTACATTGGTCTTGCGTTTAAACGGGTGTAGCAAGGCTGGTTGCGAACGTTCAATTATTTTTGCTAAATCGGATTTCTAAATACAGCAACAGGGCAACTACCCTACGCCATATAAAAGGACTTTAAAACAATTGAAGCCAACCTAGCCTTTTATAACCAGGGGACGCATGGTATTAACAGCAATTTCGCTGAGGAAGTTCACTGATAATATACTCACAGTTTGGATTGCACATTTCACATTTTTAAAGTCTAGACGTCGTCTGTGCCATATTACTTTATAAACCTTGATCACTAGCGGCTTTGCAAAGTAACACTTTTAGAAAAACATAGCCGTTTTTATGGAAACCCTAGTTCGTCTGTCCTTCAGAAGAAGCGGCCTTCTACGTTTATCTTATGTAATTTTTATATGCAATGAACAAATTCTGTAGAGTTAATTTCTGCATTTTTAGACTCCAAAAACCTAATCAATACAGAACAGCATGATAGCACAAAAGGACGCTCATCTGCAGCTCGTCGAAGCTCACTCCATGTTGTATGAATCACATGATTGGGCCCTGGAACGAAACAGAAAGGTGCCCGTTGTCATTGATATTTCGTAGAAACCTAGATTCTTCTTAATTTTTTATGTTACAATGTGCCCTTTACGTAATGGGCTTCAATTTCTTTCAATATATATATATATATATATATATATATATATATATATGTCATAACTGTATTAAGCTCTGCAAGATCCACATCAAGTGTTTTAGCCGGACAAATATGAGCTGTTTTGTTTGAATGGATCTCTTTGCGATGTGTTTGAGTGAGGGCATCGCACACACGAGTCTTGGCGAAAATTGAAAAAGTTTACTCACAATCATTGTGCTTGTTTCCAGTTTGACCGGATGGCGCAGAGCGATGTTTATGGGGATGGAGGGGCGGGGCCGGGGGATGGGGGGGAGGGAGAGAAAGCAAAGGAAGATATAAATAGAAAGAGAGAGAGCGGTTGTAAGGGAATGCGCGATAGTACATGTTTATTTTAAGAATTATCAACATCGCTCTCGAGGCGTGTTAGGCGGCTACGGCTGGCGTGTTCTGTAGCCCGCACAAATCTGGTTAGTATGCAAAAAAGGACATCATCATCGTCAGATCGGCCGCTATATGAGATTGTACTCATGTCGCCGGGAGGCCACCCTACTCTCACACTATATATCTCTAAATCTCCCTTCCTCTCTTCGCATATATATATATAGATATATATATATATATATATATTATATATATATATCTATATATATATACATATATATATATATATATATATTATATGCCAGTGTTTGCTTGCATTCGCCGGTTCGTGGCGAGCTATATGTGGGCCATCGAGCTAATAGGATTTATTCTCCCGCACCCTACACAGCGCACCATGCTGGCCTGCCGCTTTGCCGCATGCAGTTTTGCCTGTCGAACACTGGTAAGCTCTACATATATATACATATATATATATATATATATATATATATATATATATATATATATATATATATATATATATATATATATATATATATATATATACTGATAATTCAACATATCAACAGTATGAAACATTGTTTATATATATATATACGCATCAACGTTAGAACCAATAACTATAGATGACAAATGAATATTTTCCGTAAGGCTAATACCCGTGTACGGTTTTTTTCATGTCATGGCTAATTTTTAGTCCACTTCGGCATTTACCTTGTCTAACTTGAAAACCATGCAAACCAATTTAAGAGTGGCCGGTCTGGGTCTCGAAGCCAGTCCTCCCAATGCAAGGCAAAAGCTTTGCCACTGAGCCATCTTGCTCGGTAATTGAAATAATATATATATATATATTTTTAAACGCGGCTTATTAACAGGACTGCATTTCACAACGTTTAAGGTCTTGGTTAATAAAAATGTATATATATATATATATAAACTTTTTTTTGGGAGGAGAAGTTAAATGCTTTAGGCACTAACGCAGTAAGTGAATAAGGCCTCACCCCCGACGGTAGGACATTATTTCGCCGAGATCATACTCACTAAACGCACTTCTCCCCTTGAGCTTCACTCTCTGTCAGTCCTGCTCCTACGAGTCGAGAGCAGAGTGGCGAGTTTTTTTCGGATAAATTGGCCGAGAGCATCTCAGGATTTGTCCTATAGCCGCCATACTTCGTTTCTCTACCAGCGAGAAGGTTCTTCTAGACGTAATGTTGTATGCTGTCCTCTCTGTCGGGAATCTGTCTCAACTGAGTTGCTCCAGATGCCTTTTTCTGACCAGTACCTCTCGTGTCACTGCAGCTAATGTATCCCAGTTAGAGGTGTCCTCAGAAATTAATTTCCTTATGCCAGGAATGAGGTCGGGTACAAGTGCACCTGTTGCACCATCCGGAATGGCAGCCCATTTGTTGTTGTTGTGTCATGCAGTTATCGTGCTTTTCGGCATCTTTGACTTTTCTATTAGCGCGTTTTGGGCACCTATTCCACAGTCTCTCTCTCTACTCGATTTGTGCACGCTAAGGATGATCTTGGCTATTGTGTGTGCTGACCATCCTTACCTGGGACTCATTCAGGATAAGGCTGTTGTCCTTCCTACTAGCAGAATACCCCTCACTCTTCTCGGGAGCAAGAGCCAATCCAACCTCTTTCATCTATTCCTCTACAACTTTCAGGGCTTTATTAGCGTATAAATCTCGATATCCGTAGTCGTCCTTGCCCGGATCGTCATAGCCTCTGCATATGCTAAAAGCTTTACTTCTTTTAAGAGGTTATGTAGTCGAAGCACATCGTCGTACGCTATGATCTACAGTAGTGACACCAGGATTGGCAGGAAACCCTGCAGGAGTGGCAGGAAACCCTGCAGGAGAATCGCCGTTATAGGCATCACCTTGGCCCACAGATGATAACAAGATCTCTTAAGTAGTCTAAGGTGTGCCTTACCAGGTTTTGTGGGACCTTCCTCTCAACCAGTGTATCCAGAATGACCTTCCATGGTAGGCTTTTAAAAGGGTGTTTTACGAGCAGCAGCACAGCAAGGTATAACTTGTGGGTGTTAGGCGTGATGCAGTGCAACGTTTCCGCCTCGGTCACCACACTGTTGATAGCGGTCAGAACCGATCTGATTTCGCGGAATTTGTATTGTGCATCGAACATCAGGCCGTTGTCTTAGGTAAAGGCTTGGAGCCTCTTTGCTACAATAACTCCCACGCTTCTTGCTAACGAGCTAGTCAGGTATATAGACTTGAAACCGCCATTTCCTTTAGGCACAAAGACTGCCCCCGTTGTTTTTCATGATGTAGATTTTTTTCCATTTATTATAAACTTTCTCGTCACAAGTACTATAACCTTAGGGGACTCGCCAAACAGAGCTCTCAGAGCCATTGAAAGGATGTCGTGAGGTCTTGGCACTGTACCTTGTTTGATTCCATCAGCTGCTTGGAGTACTTCTGCGACGGAGACTTCAGGTGTGTCATTTTTTTATGACCCTTCCTCCGTTGCAGAAGTACTCCAAGCGAGACCTCAGGTGTGTCATTTTTTATGACCCTTCCTCTAATTGGTTGCTCTCGTAAACATTTCTAGGAAAGTGTGCGTGTTAGGAAACCGACCGCATCAGTAGACTCGCCCTCTCTGAATCAGAATGGTGTTTGAAGCGCTTATTTGCAGCGTGCCTCAAACCATCTTGTACGGCTTCCCTTATGGGTCGTGGTCGAGAGTCGCGAAGAATTCTCTCCATTAATTCTTCTCCTGTCGACAATCTTCTTTTTAAGCAGGGCTCTACGTAGGGACCTGCAGACCTTCGAGCAGGGTTCCCATAGCTCGTTTTAACTCTGTTGCGTTGTTTGGGAGCTTGTTTATCTCGAAGACTCCGTATTGCGGTCTCTAATTATATCACTGTTCTTGATCGTGAACCGGTGCAAGGAGGCAAGGGAGGTGTTTGTCTGCTGTTCCTTATAATTATATACTCGATGCAGTAATGGTCACTTAAGTGCTCCTCCGCAGTGAGTACTCTCTATTTGGTGACCAATACAGCCACCATCTTGCTCCAGATCGTCAGGTCTATATATGACTCCTGTCCTGCTGTGTGAGACGCCACACCTACCCCATGATAGGATACCCCATAATTTAAGACATTTATGTTTTGTGACGCTATTGAGTCTATCAGCAGTAAATCTCTTCTACCTGCATGGGAAGAGCTCCACACCTCTGACGCTTCATTGAAGTTGCCTGCTAGAAGCACTCTATTCGGTGTAGGGGCTTTCTCATTTGATGCTGCCGCTTTGTCCAGATATTCTTCGCAAGCTTCTGGTTTAATATTTAGGCTTACGTAGCAAGAAATATTTTGCCTGTGTCTGCCACATCTATCCAAGAAAAAACACGGTCGGTTTTATTTTCTAATTCTTCTATGAAACAGTTCGGACTATGCAAGTATCTCTGCGAGCATCCGCAATCCGTTCGCTTCTATCCTCTACTAGTTTTTGTTTGCCGACTGATTAAGGTGGGCGTCGCCTCCCGCCTTCTCGGTATCTCTTGTAGTAGCATATGAGCAGACCGACTGCGATTGCAATTGACTTGTCCAATTTAAACGGATGTATGCTAAACTGATTCACTGGTTGAGACGGAGGTTGCACTATTTGCCGGGCAAACCTCTAACGGTATGGATGAAGCCCGTGTTGATGAACCCTCCGCGTCTATTTTGCATAGATTTTCTTTTAGCGTTGTTAGCGTTGTTGTTTACTGCGGGCCATCTCCTCTTCCTGTTCGGCTTTAATCTTGTTCTGCGCCGATTTTTCCCGAGCTACTTAATTACGATCTAGAACCGCCTTCTTAAAGGCCGGACAGGACATGGATTTGGCAGTATGGTCATCCAGGTCACAAACATAGCAGTGGGGCATCTTTAAGCGTGTGGCCGAGTACACCGCACCTGTTGCTCTTTTGATCTGTCTTTTTGTCATCAGTGTACTCTCGGCAATATGGCCTACTTTTTGGCAGTTAAAGCATATAGGAAAAGAGAACCACTCCTTTGGCTTGGAGTTTGAATTTCCGAGTGGTGACCGGTCTGTGACAAAAGTCTACTGCTTTCGGTCCGCGGTAGCGTAACGAGGCACTGCCACTCCCCCTTTCTTGGTCATTCGAGGATCTTCAGTGCAGAGCATCGTAATTGCAATGAGCTTTAACTTCGTTCACAATTCTGCCTTTATCTTAGCGGCGTCAAGAATCCACGTCATGAAGAACCATCGTCATTAGGGTTCATGTCGTCTTTCTCTTTGAGATCTCCATTCCTTGTCTTAGAAACCTGGTTGAGCTTTACACTTCATCCGGCTTAACGTGGCTTCCGATTTTATTTAGATTCTCCTCAAAAGTCGAGTCTGCTTCTTTCTATCGAGCCTTCTTCACTTTGACTTTGACGGTGCTGTGTCCAATAGTGCCTGGCGGCACAGACCCACCTCTCGCGCGCGAGGATTTACGCCCGCGAGAAGAACTTCGAGTCTTCATGCCTTTCCGCTCCACTAGTTCTACGTAACACTTGTTTTTCCTACAGCGAGCTTACACAGCACGTCTGATAGATGCCTCCAACAAGGAGATTTATGAGTGAAGGAGCAGACGGGTACTCATTTTCTGAGTCTCTCAAGTAGATCCTTGTCCTTGTTAAATCCCTGCATCACCAGAATGGCGCGTGGGTGGCTTGCCCAGAGACAGCTCTTCCGCTGAGTCCTTGAAAACAACCTTAGGACATTCCTTAATGACTAGACTTGCAAGATCATTATTTTTTGCGCTTTGTCAAAGGCAGCATCGATTTGTTGGGC
>QVRM01006653.1:0-36828 GCA_003439945.1 Dermanyssus gallinae
CGCATGCACAGTGCTTCCGTTGCAAATCTATACACAACACAATCTGCCTTTTATTAAATGGATCTTGCAAAACTTACCCTACCCTGATGAGGACGAAGAGCTCATTGGTGGATGGAGTTATTATTCGCTTGGCGTGTTTACCGGATACACAGGTCAGTCTTTTAAATTAGGGGCGTCTAGAGCAGCAACATAGGTGGACATTTTGGGATATTACGGTTTTCCCATCAGTCCTTGTCTGCTCAGGACAGCACAGTCGCTGACTCTCAACGGTATGGTCTATCATCTATTGTCAATGAGCATCGCTCAAAGAAGATTCGTTCCGTACTAGAGATCAAAACGGCGACACCCGGCAGATGACCTATGGCTAGGATGGGCTACCCATACACTCATAGCTTGTGTAATAAACATCGTTTCGTTTGTTAGAGCACACATCGACACTCGGACTAAGCGTTCGTCGGAAACGGAACCATGCAACATGAAGTTACTATTTGGATTTCGAGAGAATTTCATTAGACCTTGAGATATTGTACAATATGTGATAAGTGTAATTAGAAAATGTATATCAAATGGGGACAATTTTTTGTCGCTCAATTGTGTCACTAAACTTCAACTTTTTGTATTGAACGTGTAGCTTAAAAGGGTCAATTTACTTACGCGGTACTGTAGTGCCGGTTCAAATGTCTTAAGTTTTTTGCAACCAACTAAAATTTATTTTTCGTTTAAACACGTGCTTCAATTGAAATAGTCATTAACAGAAAGGCTGCCGGGCGAGGGTTAGCTTTACATTTCGTATAACTGAACCAGAGTGCTTAGCGTAGGATACATTTACTTGCAGACATGGTATACTATGAACTCTCCGCGAAGATTACCCGAGGACTATGGAAGTCGTGCAGATTACGGCACTCGATAATTAACCTCACACGTATACTATCTGTTTGCATACAAGAGTCAATGAGTCCAAAATTCTTCAAGCGTACGGCGTTTTTTGGTTGAGAACAAGAGTATTAGTCAATTTCATATCATAGATGCTATGATATGATATGAAATAGACTAGTACTTTATTTCTACATCTTCTTACATACAATCAATCACCCACCTTTATTGAAAAAGGGGTATTACAATAAAAGCAAAGTAATTTCGAATCTGTGACCGACGTGCAATCCTCCAGGCAAATGAGTTGTTCACAACGTCCACACGAGCAACTTCGTGAGGGTGGATGGAGACCCGCTCCGGAGATATTTGGACTTAGAGCAAAATACCTAGTAATAACATTCTGACGTGCTAGCTGTTTAACATGCGGTAATCGGCATGAAATTGATATTCACTAACACTAGGCAATGCGATACGCCTCGCGTGGTAGACAACACCGACGAGCAACTCGTTTCACAATGTATTCTGTACGTTCTGCAAACAAATCTACATCTCTTTTATAGAATGGCATCCAGACGTTACAGCAATGTCCCACTAAGGTTTGATACAGCTTGAGTAAAATCCATTATGATTCTCTATAATAAAGGACCGCGTTATGAGATTACACATTCGAGACGCGGCTTTGACAACCTCGGCCATATGGGCCACCTAAACTTTATTTGATGGTCGAAAATTACCCCAAGGTCTTTTGTAGGGTGAGACTTCAGGAATGGGTTGGCCATTTAGCATATCCTGAATAGTATCTGGCATTGCTTTGAGAACGGCAGACTTGAAAGTAGGAATTGCATGCGGTTATTTATCTATCCAATAGCATATCATTTTAAACTACTGATGCAATTGTAGATATTTTGAATAGTTTTGTTATGTTTGTATGCACCTCATACTTATTATACTTATTGAAAGATGAAAAAGGCCATCGGAGGACTTTTCCGCCAAACAAGTTTATTTGGCCTAGGTTATGGGGACTTATATATATATATATATATATGAAAAGCTCACAAACAACGACCCGTTAAACGCCTCTTTTTTCACTTTTTATTCGTTAGTTGAACAACTTGTACGTACGTTCATCGAAGAACAGATGCTGTTGTTATCCATGTGAGCTTGATTTCTGTTCGAAAACGCGGTTTTATGCTTCGTCGCCGAAGTCGGAGCTGCTCGAGCTGTCAATGACCCCGCTGTCTAACGCTTCGTTGACAATCGCTCGCATCTTGTCGATGAGCGGCATTTTCAATTTGGTTTGCAAGGCGGCGTTCATCAGGTCAAAACGGATCGGAATCCAGGCCACCCCCACTATCTCCACCGCTGGCTGCCGCCTGAGCTAGCAAGAGCCGCCGATGCTACTGCTGCCACCGGAACCCGAGCCTCCGCCGCCGAGACCAAGACTATTTAGAAAATTACCGCCGATGTTGCCACTGGAACCCCCGCCGCTAGGGGTTCCGCTGCCAGCGGCACCGCCATCAGGACTAAAGACCTCCGCTGCCATTGTTGGCGCCTCCAGGCGTCGCGGGACCTACGCCGCCACCAGCACCACTATTAGCAGGAGCAGTGCCTCCACCGTTGGCGTCCGGGGTGCCTGGGGAACCTGCGCTGGGAGCGCTACCACCACCGCTGCTAGGATCAAGGGGTCCAGAATTTGTGGGGCCACTTTCGCTCGGGCCCGCGGTGTTGCCAGGCGCGCTGCCGCTTGGTGTCGTCGGGCCAGATTGCTGTCCTCCGGATGTCGGGCTGACTTGCGGTAGTTGGCTCTGACCGGGTGACGGCCTGCTGCTGGCCCGGACCGGACCCTTGTCCCGTCTCTCCAAGGCCTCCAGATCTCCGAATAATCCTGAACCTCCGAATAGTCCTGATCCTCCGTTGTTTCCTGATCCTCCGAATAATCCCGTGCCTCCGTTGTTGCCTGATCCTCCGAAGAATCCTGAGCCGCCTGAGGAACCACCTGATTCTTTACTTCCTCCTGGTCCTCCGCTCGATTTGCGTTGAGTGAACGGACTTGCCTTGAGCGATGCTAGCGCGTTAATGAAATCACTTTGCGCATTACCATTCGCCAGAATCATGTTGCCGATCGCTTCGGCCGCCGACGAGGGCAATGAGGAGCCTGCCCCTTCACCTCCCAACTCGTCTCCCGTTCTCTCCCTGAGCACACGAAGCAGCGGCTGCCTGAATTTGCGATGAGCTGGGAGTCGCATCGCCTCCGCCGATGCCACCAATCGATGTGCCACCGCCTATAGAGGGACCACCGCCGCCAAGACCACTACCGCCTGCTCGAGCTCCTGCCCTACCTCCGATCAATGCCGACGGTAACAAGCCTGCTGGCAAACCAGCTCCAGTCAATTCGTTAGTGATCTGTCTCGCTATGCCGGCGGCAATTCTTGTTGCTGTGTCGACGCCTAACTGTGCCTGGATCGGCGACGTCGACCATTCGAGAATGACGAACAGTACGATCACAAGGAAGAAAGAGCCGCCCGCAAACGGAGGCCTGGCCGAACACGACCCGGTGAGTCGATGGCGGCGGCACATTATGGACACGATAACGATGGCCTACCTTCTCACAGACGGGCCGTTTGTAGAAAAACGAGCAGGTCGTGGAGCCACGGTGGAGGTCGTTACTGAACCGCCTGTTGGTTGAGCTCCACAGGCGTCTAGGAGCAACACAGGAGTGGCAGCGAAGCGCGCGTGCAGGCAGGAAGAGACAGGTGGCGTCAGTAGTTGGCTAGCTAGTTCACTAGCCCTTTCTCTAATGCCTGTGAGGGCGTCTGTGAGGAAGATCACAGACGGCCCTTCTGCTGAACCCTGCTTGCTCGATAGGCGTGCCGAACTGCGCTCAGAGCTAGAGAACACTGACGTACGCTTGTTGATCAAATGGCCGAATGAACGACCAGCCTCACCAGCCAGACAGGAGCAGCATCCGAAAGCCGTTGCGTCCTAAAGACAGTCAGCAAAAATAGCTGAGCTGAAATCTGACCCGTCAGCGCGACCATTCCAGGCGTTTGTTTGTACGGCCACACGGTGGGACGCCGCACGTATGGCCAGCCTGCATGGGCGTTTGCATCTCTATGTCAGCGTGTAGTAGTAGTAAGTAAGTAAGTAAGTAAGTATACGTGTGTATCGCTCTGCCGCCCGCAATGCAGCCCTCTTTTTTCTGCCTGTTCATCCTGTCCATCTCGTTAGTATTATCTATCTAACTGTATGTGTATATATTGGATGTCGTAAATATTTTCTATATTCGAATCCAATCTTCTCCTCCTAGTTAAGCCGTGCGCGACGAGTCGATGTATATATATATATATATATATATAGGTAGAGAAAGCGAAAGCAGAGCAGATATCTAGCGAGAGAGATTGCGAGAACGAAATAGAAAGGCACATTAGAGAACTTCCTTATACGTAACTGCTACCGCCAAGCAAAATGGCCGCTTCGTGAGATATCGAGTTATGATTACAGTCATATTCACGGTTTGGTCATCACATCGATTTGTTAGTACGTCAGGCTGCCTCATCAAACCTCACGTGTGCTAACCTTCCGCCTATGTGCGTTCCGCGATGTCTCTATCCAAGCCTCTACGGCTAACTGCGACACGAGAGACGTTTGGGCGCGACCGACCGTAAATTCAAATTTCTCCTCTCATTTCTGCAGGGAAGTCAAAGAATAGAAGCGCTCGAAGTGCTCGAAGATTCAACAGATCAACTTGACGGAAGTGGTTGGTAGTACGAACTTCATGAGGCTCTCATTAAAGGCCAACGAAGCGAGAGTTGCGAACATTGTATTGTTAATATTAGTGCTGCTGCTGTACCGTATTGTTAATATTAGTGCTGCTGCTGTATCGTATTGTTAATATTAGTGCTGCTGCTGTATCGTATTGTTAATATTAGTGCTGCTGCTGTACCGTATTGTTACTATTACTGCTACTGCGTGGTATTTTTACTACTGCTGCTGCTGTTGCTATGCTGGACGCCAAAATAATATTTTCGCCCGAGTTCTGCCAGCAGCGATAACATATAGCTGACGGTGACGTAAGCCTCTCTAGGCCAAATAAGCAGGGCAGACTCAAATAAAGTAGGCGTATTCTTTTAGATGGCTCTTGTTCATAAGTTCACCCGGCTGCTCCGGGCTCCTTTGCCGAGAGGCTAGAAGTCTGATAAAGTTTTTTTTTGCTGTCGCTGATAGATTGCACGTTTTGTTGCGACCCGCGACCGAGGACCGTCGACACGCGAGACGTCTGTGCGTCCGAACGCATGCACGTATTTACGAACTCTGGGTCTATACTGCTGCTGATGGTGCCGGTGCCAACGCGCCCGAAATGTCATTCCGACATTTCATTCGCCTCCTGCGTGCATTCGCACACGGCTGAGAGCGAGGTTGAGTGCCGCCCCAGCGGAGGGAGGCGTTGAACGTTGGCGGCGGTGGCGACGATGGTGGTGGTGGTGGTGGCGGCAGCGTGTCTATCCATCTCTGAACTACCCCCGATTTCGAATTCATAATCTCAAAACGACGCACACGTTCCTCTTGTTGGCGAACGGTTCGCGCGTTCTTTCTGCGAGAACAGCGAGTCTTTGGCGGTCGCATTTCGCGCCTGCCGGCTTGCCCCGCCCGTCACCCCCCGCACCCCCGCTCGCTCCCCCCTGCCCGTCTGAGAGCCCGGAGTGTCATCGCCAGATGTCGTCGTCGTTGTCGCCGTCAACGACGACGACATTCAACAGCAACCGGGGGCGACAACAACGACCCACCCCCACCTGGGGGGGGGGGGGGCACCCCCACCGACTCTTCCTGCTTGTCCTCCCACTCTGTTCAAATGCGTAGATGCTAAGGCAGAGAGAGGGAGGAACACGAAGCTAGAAGGGAACGTACGAAGAAAGGAACTGGAGAGCTGGACACGTGCACGTACTCTGCGAGCAGGAATAAGAGCCCGTATGAAGAACACTCGACACTGCACGGCCTCCTAGCCCGCTGCCGTCGTCGAATGGCCCAATGAACAAGGACACAGCCAATATATTCTCGATAAGCACGCATCAAAGCAGCAGCAGCCACAACAGCCGCCGCCACCGCATCGTCCGCGGAGCGCAGCACAACGGAAAGATCAAAAGTCGGGGTACATCGATTGTTATTAGTTATGGCAAGGCCACTGCGGCTATGACGAATGCTGCTGGCGCTGCCGCTGTCGCCACCGTCAACGCCGCCGAACGACGACCGCCTTTCCTCGATGCCTCGAGGTCTTGGGCAATAGTCCGTACGTTCAGCTCTAGCTAGAAAGCGATCTTCACAGGCTCTAATTAGTTGTCATCGACATCAGCGTCGATATTGTCCAATTTCGCGATCACGATAGATCAACCTCCTCCTCCTTCTCCTCCTCCTGCAATCCGTCCTCCTGCCCCTCCCTCTCTTCGTCTTGCTTGAGAACGAGTTCTCAATGGAACGCTCAATGACACGTCGTTCGAAATGTCCACAACCGAGGGGCTTATGATTTGTCTAGCTACTCCGTACTTTGTATCGTTAATCACCGCATAGCCATAGCTCGTTAGCATTGAGCAAACGCACACAGGATGCTGTCGCATTCAGCTACGTTCATTGAGATACATCTGTCTGTACTGTACGGGAACGTATACATCGAGGTGCACCTACTTTAGTTGAGGTGAAGCTATTTTAGCCGTGGCGTCATTTGCGGTCGGCTTATCGACTAACTGTGGATTCCTAAGTTTCATCTCAGATTCATCAGCACGTCAATTTTGCTCTCTTTGATTAATAGAGGGTATCTCTCTCGGTTAATTGAGGGTATCTCTAATATATTATAATTCCGTTAAATAATTACTTGAGCATTTCTAACAAATTTTAAGAGCTTCGTTATATATTTTTTTCTCACACAAATGAAAGGTTGGCTCGCGTCGACACGATCGGCAGCCGCGGCGTTTCGCCATATCTTCCGTTCAATGTCATATTTTTTATAATGTTTAATACATAGCTGTAAAGCATCATCATATGCTTGGTATAAACTACCTACCGGACGTTTAAACGGCAATTTAAATGTGAAACCTGGTGCTTTGCGTTTCACCCCCTTGACGCATCGTAACCTATGAGCTGCTCTAACTGATGACGTGCTCGCTGGTCTTCGCGTTGTCGTTGACTCCAATTACGCCTGCTCCTCCCGCAGATCTATCCACCGTCCATGAATATCGGTGTGCTATCCACTCTCCACTTCGTGCTGTTTGCTCATTAATTATAGTTATCTTGTATCGATGGATCGTTGACTCAACAGATCTTTTAACTATTGATAAGCTAACTACCTAAGGGTAATTAGCACGGTACCTTAGGAGGTTCTTGAACCGAATCTGCGTTCGTTAGTAACTTAGCTTCTAAGTTGTTGGGCCTTTTCTCGTATATACTCGTACTGAGACGGTGTCGCAGGCCGCCAGCCAGAAGATGACATTCTTTAGTATAAAATGTCTGTGTATATGAGCGGGCACATTTCCGCATTTTGACATATTCCGCACCATTTGCCCACAGAGTTTGTACACTATGCAAAATGCTATTCTACTACACCGTGAAACAACAGAGTCTATCATACTACAAATAGTCTTTTTTTTGTTTTTAAGTGAAATATTACCATCGTTCTATTTGAAATTATCTTAAAGCGTTGCACTCCTGAAATTACTTAATTTCTAGATAGTTTGTAATTGTCGTATCATGATATTTTGTTTAAACAGTAGGTCCAACCAAAAAATAATATTCATGGAATAGCTAGTATTTAACAAAAAAAAGGTACGAACATTACGCAGCAAAGCGTTTACAATATAGGTAATGTGACGACCAAGTTCAAGATCCGATGAAACTGGCACTCCTATATTACAGGTTTTAGTAAGGGTCGGTAGCATATGATTTTATATTAAAAGTAAAAAAAAACGTGTTTTAATCAACACATTTACTCGGTGAGAGAAGCGTGTCATTTTCAGAACACCAGCGGGCTGCGCCATCGACAGCTGGTTGAAATCTCAAACGGACTAAGAATTTAATTACAATTATTCAACGGTGCAGACATCGTTTTTTGACTTTGTGGGACCGCTCAGAAGAATTAAGAACACGCATTAAAGCTGACAGAGCACTCTAAACTAAATGTTTAAGCTAAATGTACCAGAAATGCAGACTAGTTATAACGGCAGTGGGCAACGTTACTACATATATTCGCAAAGATTTGGTAAAGGACAATTTTCTGAGCCCTACTGATTTTACAGCTCTTAACAATATTTAAACAGTGCGAACATCGAAAACCCACTATAAAAAATGCACAATACAGTATACGCAAACAGAATAATAATAATAATAATAATAATAATAATAATAATAATAATAATAATAATAATAATAATAAAAAAAAATTATTTGAACAAGAGTTTATATAATCGATAAGCACATGTATAACAATTGCTAATATAAGTTTTATATAACATCTACAATATTGCTTATATTATTCGTATTGCTTGAGGGTCGGCGACCACTCAACAGAATCCTGGTGTTGTGTCTCTGTAGCTCCAATGACACTCTCTGTCTGAGGACCGCGGCCGACTTTGGCTCCGACTTTGAACCGCGGCCTCGAACAGCCTCTTTCTAAGCTGTTTTGTCAGTTGAAGCGCATCCTTGCCCAAACGTCAGACTACTCGAGACCGAACGCCATTACAACGTGGTGTTCAAGGAGATGTGCGTATAGGCGCCGTTTGTGCATTTCTCGTTAGTAAATTATGTGGGAGACGCCTACGCTGGCTAGTGCACGATAGCCGAGGGTGCATGTGTCGAAGACCGTAACGTCCCACGCTAACGGCCGATTATGGTAACAATAATACTAACGTTATTCTGAAAACGTAAAATACAATAATGACTTTAAAAAGAATTATATGGTGTTTCTTCGAGGCACTTGTTTTCTCGTTCGTAAGTTGCGATACGAGATGGCGTTTAAAAAACACGAACCCGGGCTGCATTTACAAGTTCCAACGGCAACTCATTGCAAATGGTCGGCAGCATGTAGATCAGAGATTGCCAAACAAGTATGAGTCCCTGGTTTGGAAACCCTGAGATGACCCTCTTGACGCGGCCATCGTAGAGTTACACCGATACGAGGAGGAAGACCAACTATGACTCTATTTGCTTAATTCTGAGCGGCTCTAAGATTATCTCTGATTGTTAGTACGTAGCACTCTTTAGAGTTATCTTGCATGTTATAATTGGTTCCAAAAGCGCTTGCTCCAAAACCGAAGGCTACTGCGGCGTCGCAAACCCTGACGCTCGTTCTAGCCTGATTGTCCCGTTTCATATTTGCTTGTAGCATAAGGTCACGGCCTCTGGACTAGGCCGGACTCTCATATAGGACGTCATCGTAACCTACTCACTTTCTCCCTCAATGGTCAGTTTCGATTCACTTAGAGCTGGTCACGCCGCGACCATAGGAGTAAACAATAAGATGAACAAATACACCGAACTGACAAGAGCCCACAACTTCAGCCCAGTGGCCTTCGATACATTAAGACCACCGGACCCCCTGAATGAGAGACTGCTTACTAAATTGGGCGAACGTTTAAAGATAACTACAGATACAAGGTAAAACGCTAACGACAAGACCAAATCTTTAAAATACAAATATGGCCTGCTCAATACTAAGTTCAATGCGCCAAAAATTAAGCTTATATTTAGATAAGTGATAATGCAAAGCACGAAACAAGCGTAGACAATCGGGCCTTAATTTCCACCAGGTCGGCACACAGATCTGTTGTTGTAGCCTCTTATGTAATACAACAAAGCATTGGGGTCACCAAACCAGGTCTCGCTCACCACCGCGATATCGCAGTCAACACGCGAGTCGTCCGTATGAAGCGTGACACCGTTAAATCTCATCCCAGATCGGAGATTCCGGGCATTGACATGCAACCCTGCAACAAGGCTGATGGACCGTAAGATAAATACAGCGCACTTAGCCTGCAGACACAAGATTCCTTCTGCAGGTCGACATTTCTTAGAAGGGCATCCATCGCTAGCGGAAGCATGCCTAACACCAACAGGACCTGCTGGCGGCGGGCTTTAAGCTTTATTCAGCCCAGGTCCTCAGTTGCTAAAAAAAGGCACCCTTAGTTAATGTATTGACTAATAGTCGAGAAAATGGCGCTAATAATTCAACCTACATTAATTCAATCAAACTAATTTACCAACTTTTGATAATTATATTTATTAATAACTTAGCCTGGATTTTAAAGAAGCAGGTGGCCTGTTTTTTACCCATGAACACAGAGTTGCCGCCCTCTGGTGACTGCAAAACGCTGTTGTGTTTTTGATTAATCGTTAAAAGTTCGTTGATGTGTAGCCAGGGTTACAACCTCTAAGATACATAGAAGCCGTACCGGGTGCATTCGCTCGATAGGGCTTTCTCGATAAAACCTGAGTGAAACCGTCCATTTCACCGTCTTCAGACTGATTAAACGGTCAAGCCCGGTGGCGTGGTGGCTTAAGCCTGCGCCTCGCAACCGGAGGAGACATATAGGTGCGCGGGTTCGAGCCCCACCGTTGCACATTTATATTTATGGGGGTCCGTCTGTGAAGCAATGTGAAGAACAATTCCGTGGACGTTAAATCTTGGCTGAGGGTCAGCTTGAAAACTTTAGACTGATTAAACGGGCTGGAGCCACTTCAAAGCGTCTCCCTCGTTCTTCTTCCGCAAGCTTTCTGTTGTATACTTGAAGAGCATTGTATCATCGTATTTAACGTTAAGCTGCCTGAATCCGTTAGCTCTCCGTTTTCTTCCTCTTCTTCTTCGGCTTCTTTTTCATTCCTCTGTTCTTTTTACTTTTTCCCCGATCTTTCTTGTCGGCAGTATCGACACTACCGGAGTCAAGCAAGATGTCATCTTTTCATCGAGAGGCCCAGCCACGCTAGACAAGTTTGAGGAGGTGCCAAAGTGATGTTTACACCGCAGGGAGGTTGGCGTCTTGATTCGGCCTGCATGGTGGAAGGAAGCACGGCCTGGCGCTCGGCGCATCTCGGTGTCAATTCTGTTGCTTGTTTTAGTAAGCGCAGTGGTAAATCTCTTCTTTCTTTCAGTTCACCTGCCCGATCCTCTTTCAGCGTAAGCCCGCGCTTGCATCGCTGTGCGTCCCCATTCTCTCTCTCTCTCGCTCTCCCGCTTTCTCTCGTTCTCTTTCTCCCTCGCTTCATCGCACTGCTTTTCCGTCAACACTGAGGCGGCAACGGCAACGACGACGACGACAACAACGACGGCGGTGGTAACAATGGCAAATTGACAAGAGACGCAGCAAAGCGTCACTACTCAACAACAGCTGTAGTGAAGCGGCCGGGGCTGCAGTGGCGCTATCTGGAGCAGCAGCTGCTACAGCAGCAGCAGCAGCAGGCCCGGCTTCTTCTAGTCGCGGCGCAGTGTCTCCGGTCGATCGATGCGCACTTTCTCAATGTCTGACGCCCCCGAACCGGTTCGCCCGCTACGTGCGTGCATATTCATTCATTGAAACATGCGCATGCGGGCACATCTACATGAACATACGTGCGTGTACATACATATATACAGCCACGTGTACATATATGCACACATATACACATATGCACATAGACTTACATGCACGCATGGATGCATCCTCATGCCGGCACGAACCGAGTTAATCCAGCACTGATGGTCGTCGAGGAGATTGCCATCCGCAGGTGTTGTTTTGGGAGAGTTGTCTGTGCTAGTTAACAGTTGTTGAGCTGCTTCCGAGCTGCCTTTTCAGAAGGTGGCGGCGGCGGATGGGAGAGGCCTTCCAACAGATCTCTGCTAACTTGGCAAATTCAACAATTCAAAGTAAGCGAATTCTTTGCCGACCACTGTTCAGGATATGCGTACAAGGCGCAGCAGCATTCAACAGGTGAAGGCGGTGGGGTAGTGTAAAGCACTGCTGGCAGTGCAGCGGTTGTACTGCAGCAGTTCTGCCTCTAATAGATCGAACGCGCAAATGCTAAACCAAAGGGAACCTTTTAGCCGCTTAGTCGCTACCATAGTCATTTGCTTGTACAATCGATTTGTTGTATATGTGTATACAACCAAAATGACGGCAGGTGTATATTTGGCCCGTCCGTTAATTAACGTTCAAATAGCCACATGGTAGGACACTATAGCACTATTCACACTGAATAACTGTCATACGAGCGCATAAAAGTGGCCACGCGACTTACACGCTAAGTGTTGGCATAGGGCAGGCATTATTGTTTTTAGGGCTTCTAATAACTTCATGCAGTGCCTCATGTTTCGCAAACGTATAAGAACGTCTCAGACAGGTACCTGGACACCAGCACGTCAGCCACAACTAAGTCTCTGTATGTCGCAAAAAAGCGTTAGTCAATTTAGGGTGGCAATCATCAGGGCGTATCACGGCTTTGAGCCACGATTCACCGATGATTGCCGAGTGTGACGGGAATACCGCCTTGTTTTGGCTCAACTCAACTCGTTGTTTAAGGTATGCTTTACTTGTTGGTTTTGGCTTATTGATGGCATTGCTCGTTGATTTTTCTAATCATCCGAGGTTATTTAATGCGTCAATTTTACATTTAGACGCCACCAGCGAAATAAACTTACCCTGAAGAATCTTCAACTATTCTTTATTGTTTGTAGGTCCCAGAAGCAAATGTCCACGTCGGTACAAAATATAGTTGTCAAGAAGCTTTAGACGTAACTTAGGTATATTCAGCAAAAATACTAAACACTTTACCTGTGGCGTTTAGTTAGCCACGGCACTTCTGGTCGTCTTTAATGGAAGCTTATCACTTGCCATCAAATACTTTGCAATCGCTTTTTGGCCACAAACATCAAACAAAAAGGGGGGGGGGGGGCAAGGGAATTTGAACGGGATTAGGTATGGTTCCCACCTCTAGTTTTGTTCCATGCAAGAACATTATGCACCAAGGGCCATATGTGTGGTACTTACCTGGTGATCATGGCGTATATCATCTTTGACTAAACGATTAGAACAGATTTTTTTTTAAATATTCTCAAAACATTTATTAAAATGACATTTAAGTGTTACAGCGAGATGTAATTAATTACAACACCAGGGCTTGTGGGGAGCGCTACCAGTCGAGCTTATCCTCGAGGCAGCCCCTCATTGTGCCAATTATTGCTGCCGCATTGCCGCGTTGAACTGCCAGCGATAGTCGCTGAAGTAGAAACTCAAGTGCTCATTTTTCCCCTGTCGCCAGTTCAATTTGTTTGCCAATCTTCTGTAAAAGCGACCATGCCTTAGGGGCGGGCCCCCCGAGTGTCTCGAATACTAGCGGCACGAAAATGAACTCGTTGGCGAGCTGGGCATATTTGTTGGTCTTTAGACGCTCAGCCTTGCGTGCTGCGGAGCCAGCGGAAGATGCACTGGCCTCCAGGTTCGACGGGGCGAGCGTGTCGGTGATAGTCGCATCCCAAACAAGCGCCTTTCCCCTTTCAAAGGGGATAAGGGTGAGACCGTCTGGTCTCTTTCCATCGCTTCTCAGGAGGCCGGCGGGCTCTCGGATGCACGGTATTAGAGCGGATCTGAAAGCCCTGGCTGTAATCTCATTAACCTCGCTATGACGGCTTTGGCGTCCTTCGCTTCTACTGCAGGACAACCCGTGAGTCCCCCAGATGTCTACCTGTGTTCCACACGGAAACCGGTGTTCCTCGGTTAGCCTTGTCCCCAACCTCAAACCAATGCACAGACGAAAGCTTTCGTGATCTATTAAAGTGCCTAGGTTTGAGGAGGGGATGGCTTGGAGCCATTTGCTAGCTCCTTTCTGGACGACCGCACGTAGTCGGGCTTTGTCTGCCGTGGTTAGTGCGTCAGAGAGCAAGCGTAGGCCTGCGAGGTTCTTGAACTTCGTATCCGCAACTTCTTTGGTGTCCTGGAAAGCCTGCAGGGCCATGGGTGGGCTGATGTGCCGAACAGTGCTTTCTGAGGCGTGTAATGATGAAGCGTGGCAGCTCGCTGCTAGGTCTGCTGTAGAACGAATCCCCAGGCCTCCGAATCTAAGGGGGAGAGTAGCTTGAGCCCAGTTGTTGTCGGCCAGAGTAAGATTAAGAAGGTCACTAAGGCTAATCCTTAGGCTTTCGTCCAGGTCCCAAAGAAGATCTTGGTTTGGTCCGACGTCCGTGCTGCGGAGGATATGGACGATTCTTGCTGAGCCCAGGGACGATTTCAATAGGTGATACGCGCTGTGGGGACTAAGCAGGTTTAGCCGGGTTAGACGGGAGCGGAGGCTCTCTATCCTACCTGCGAGTTCCGGACGAATGGCGGCAGACCCCACTGGGGACCCCAGGAGCGTCATGTCTGCTGCCTCGGCGAGTTTGCACCCGGGAAGAAGAGCCTCCAAGGCGGATAGGTTAGGGTAACCTTTGTAGATAAGCTCGCACTTCTCGGAGTTGAGCTCAAGCCCGCTCTTCAGTCCGAAGTCAGCAACTCTCTTGATGTCTGCTAGTACTACAAGTGCTTCTCCTTCAATAGTGCCGTCGTCTAGGTACCAGAGGTTTAAGGGAGACTGGATAGAGTCGACCAGTTCCTTAATGGCTAAGCAAAACAGTGGCGGACCAAGGGAGTTTCCCTGCTGTACGCCGCTGCATGAGAAAATCGTCTTATCATCAAGTGAAAGCTCCGACCTGGATCTGTAGGCTTGGTCAACCAGGGGGGCCGGCTCTGGCCAATCGACTAGAACTGTCTTCAGTACGTGGTCACGACGGATCTGGTTAAAGGCGTTCTTGAAATCGAGTTTGGCGACTACGAAATTGTTGGGTGCGCTGGCGACGAAAGCTCTTGTAGTGTGGACTGCGGCTTCGATGCCGTTGGGCATATTGAAGCCAAGCTGGTGAGCTCCAAGCTTCTCGCGCACCAAATCTGCTCCTAGTTTCACTGTGATCTTTGCCGCGGTTCTGCGGAAAACTGAGGAGATGACGATTGGGCGAAGCGACCCACTCGGCTTTTTTATTGCGATGAGGCGTCCCCCAAAAAGAATAGGGCGGATGGCCTCAGGAACTGTGCCACTTCTGATGATGTCCACCACTTTTCCTAGGTCACGCAGTAAACGGCTGGCAATATTTGCATTAGTTGTGGCAAAGAGGTCTCTGAGATGGCGCGGCCGCAAGCCGTCCATACCTGCAGTGGACCCCGCCGGAGCAAAGCTCTCGCGGCGCCTCCGATGTCACCTTCGCCTAGCAGCTTAGTTGCTCGCCTGGCGGCAGCTTCATCGTCGTTACGTTGCTTGTTCCGATGCGCCCTTGGGACCGATTCGGATGGGGCCTCACGGCCTGATCTGTGGTCCTCGATTCTGCCTCTGATGAATGTAGCCCACGTGAGATTGTTCCGCTTTCGGGATGGGGTTCTAAGCACTGTATCGCAAACAACAGTAGGTTGGCCCAGCTGCGTGTGTCGTTGTTAAGGTGCACTAGAGAAAGTGTGTCGGCCAGCGCTGCGGCCACTGCAGGCCGGGCGCTTTTGGGGATTGTGTCTAGTCGTTTGTATGCCTTTGTGTACTCGACGAGTTTGTTGCGCAGGTGGGTGCCATCGACGTCGTCGACGGGGTAGCTGGCGGGGGGTAGGAGTGAGCGATTGGTGTCCGAGTGCGCTGCCGTCATATGCCGTTTGATTCCCCTGCTTGTAAAGCTCTTTTGGCAATGCGTGCAAATAACCCTGTTATTGAGGGGAGCGGGGGTTAGACTACACATACCCGGCCCGAGGCTGGATTGGTAGTCCGCCTGCGGGGGGTCGTCCGAGTGGCTCGGACCGGCCTTATTTCGGGAGGCGTCTTGGGGCATGGCGCTTAGGACCAACGGGTTTCTTCACTTCGAAAGCTAATAACAGCCTGATGACTGGACCCAGAAGATTGGCAAGGTTACGGAGTGCGCTGGCTGCCTTAGGGTCGAGCCCGCTTAGCATCTTTGCAGCGCTGGCGAGTCCTGCGAGGGGGTTAGAACAGAATCGCAGAAGGCCGTCTGGTACCGGTTCTAGCATAGGGCGAAGACAGAAGGCGTACGCGCCTCAGCCATTTATTATTGTTCCAAGAAAATGTTGGCACATTTAGAAGAAAAAAACGTGTGCTATGCGCTGAGGGTAGTTCGCCTTAGAGTTGAGAGTCGTTTTCAGAAGAAGATACGTAATTAAAATCATAAACCACGTCACTCTGGCCCATGTTGTCAACGATATATTTATGTCAGATATGCCAGAGTCATGGAATGTTAGGAACGTTCGTATTATATGAAGTTCTTTTTACATATTGTGAAACCGTATAGTCATATTGTAGAACATGAATAAACTAACTATTAACTGTGTGAGAAAATAATTTATAAACTAGATATATTTCAATTCTGTTCTTAACCGCTTAAAGATTTACTCTGTCGAAGTTTAGGACATGATATTTTGCCTAGCAAAACAGGTAGTTAGTTACGATGTTCCAATACAAACAGGCCTGATCGACACGCTTCAGGAACAGCAACGCAGTATTTAACACTAATAGCTAGTAGAATGAACAGCGCTGTTGGCAATGAACCGAATTTTTCAGAAATCCAGCAAGTGTAGCAGGCGCCTTTAGCGCGGGTGCACGTGTCATTCGCCTTGCCTAATGGCGAAGCAAAGACCATTAATGGGTGCCTGGTTTCGCAGATATGGCCCTCAACTGAAAGAATGTCGTTAAAAAGAATCACAGCACCGAAACATTTGGTCTGCTTCAAGGAATCGCTTAGTAATTTGCTATGCCAAGTAACTAACACAACTAACTAAAATTCACTTGTATACTACTAATAATAATAATAATGAGCTCTGAACTAAGTAAAACTGGTACCAAAGCACATTCGGAAATGCTGCTTTATAAATGTATATAACTAATTCACTTATTTAAAGAACAGAAACTCTAGATTAAGACATGTGGGAATGGTTAACGACCATAGCTCCACATGGCTATATTAAGGAAAATTACTCAAAGAAAAGCATTCGATACATTTGATTTTATATCTTTACCGTTCTATCAGACAAATTTACCCTAATCCCGTCTCTAGCCAGCCTAGATAATCAAGCTCGCGTCATCATTTTATAGCTTTTAAATATATATTACTTTATAAGTTCAGATGTGTGTATGTATACGTATGCATATCTTTTAACTGTACTACTTCTACACAACATGCACAGATCAAGACGTTCGAGACAAAACACCTCGAAGAACAGATGACCGAAACGGCAACATTCGAAAGTCTTATAGACATCATCAAGGACAGCATCACTTTCTCAAGTAAAATCAGATCAATGATTACCACGAAAGACTCCAAAAAGAACAAGGCTCTGCTCAATAAACTTTTAGGACAATTCCCAATGGCGGAAAAAGCGGCCTCTCTGCGGGCAGGAGGATTCGCAATCCTCAGAAATAGCGCCCAGCTTGAGCTAGAAAGCCCAGATGAAATCGAACCTGGAGAGGAGCATGACGCTGAGGCGTCTGCTACATCGACAAGCATTCGTGTGATGGGTGCTGTTGGCCTGGCGGAAACGCCACTGGGCCTCCTAACAGCTTTCCACATGTCGTTTAAAAAGCGTCGCCATAAAAAGGGCATAGCACTGGCTTCCAGAACCCATTGGCTTCGTACATTTATCCACAATGGGGAGGACCTACCATAGGTAATGCAATGGAGGCATGCTGCAGAAAGATAGGGCTAATCAGTCAGCGTTAATTTAAATATGACCAATTCATTTTCGTTGCATTGAAAACGCCTATGTGGCCTACTGACATTTAAGTAGCATTGCTGCTTTGCTGAAGGTGCAGCCATTCGCAAAGCAACAATATGTAACTTTTGTAATGCTACAACTGGCACGTAAGTGAAATTACAAACAGTATTCAGAGATGTATCGAAGTGTTTTACACATATTCATAGGGTACTAGCCGTTGAGAGAGCCTGTGAAAAATAAGTCGAGTCCGGGATAGGTCCGGGCCGTCCTAGATACGTCTCGAACCTAAGTCTGAAGTATTGTTTGTGTACGGACGTACTTGTTGAACGCGTTTTTATACATCGTGCTATCTCTCGATTTCTATCTCTTTCTCTCATTCAGTTCCCCGCTTTAGATCTTTCTTAGTCCGGAATTCATAGCTTGAGTAATATATTCATTGTTTCCTTTCCTGCAGCTTAGGCTAAGCGTTGCCTCTAACTAATGTAAGGCTTCCCGAGAAGTAATGTCAAAAGTAGAGGCGTCCGGCTTTGCAAATTGTATTCATACTAAAAGTAGTACATTGAAATGCACCACGTTTGTTAGTTTAATGCTCATACGACGATGGTACGCAGATTCCATACTTTAATTTCAAAAAAAACATACACTAGTGCAACGGTGTTATGCTTTCTTTAGTGGTTAACCGACCTTAGCACGCGCGTCACAATGTGCTAACTGTGAGGAATGGAACTAAAATTACAACGGTTCAGTCGGGCAGATAACGGGGTGGTCCAAAAGTGTCGCATTTTTTCGTTATCAAAACTGCCATCCTGACTTAATAATTTGATTTATTGCACAAGTTGTTTGGTATTAGTACAAATAAACATATAAAAACACACACACACAAAATAATAAGGCTCACATTTGTAAAGTATTTTAGTGCACATTTTAGAGTGTCAGCAACAGTTATGCGTCGACTTGTCATAGTTCTGTTTTTGGCAGGTTTTATGATGAAACACGTATAGAGAGAGTAGCAAGTGATGAGATTATATGTCTTCTGCAGAGGTAATTTTTAGTTTTCCGTAGGCGTTGCCGTTGATCCGAGGAATTTACGTCAAGTAGCTTAATTAGAAATTTCAACCAGAACTGTTCGAAAACTGGGGTCACGGCATGCTTGAACCGAGTTACCAGTCCTCTTCAAGCGGTTGTGCAGATACTATAATATAAGGTAAACCAGGCAGTACTTTTCATTTATTGTTGAGCCCAGATCCAGCTAAAAATGCGAGCTTCTCAAGCGCGATCGAGTTGGCATAGAGTTAGATGATTCCACATTACCTGTATGTCGTATGAAGCCACCGAGGCGAGCTCGAAAGCTTTAAGCGTGCTTAGATAGTCTGAGATTTGTCTGCACGAGAGATGGTTATCATACTCCTCAGAACCCGCTGTACAATATATTTGCCATAAGTGGTGCTTTTCGTGGAAACGCTTACTCCGAGATAGCAAAATCAAAGAACTGACGATGAGTGAAAACTTAATAACCTTCAATTTGTCAATATTTATACGAATACCATTCTAGCGCGGTAACTTTTCAAGGTGAGCATGTTTTATAGTTAATAATAGGTCGCTTAACAGGGTGGAGAACAAAAAAATGCTAAGTATGTCACCCTGCGGGTAGCCCGTTGTCTGCATGATTGCTTCGTGCTCACAGACTCCGTCGTCGCTGATATTAGGATTTTGTTGGATTTTGCTGGATACCGCCTAGCAGCTAGTATGGCTATTTTCTATACTATTATGGCTAGTTTCCTTAATCGAGGGCGGTTTCAGATCTAGGAAAGTTGAGTACAGAAACCGTTGGATAGTCTTAAAATTTGTTGTATACTGATATAAATTGCACATGCTGAGAAGGCATGCCAAGTGTTTTCGTTTGTCCTGAAAATAAGCAGAAAGTCCATAATTTGTCTAGAAATGTAATATGTAGCACTCCCAGTCGAAGCCGTAATATATTCTAGATGCAACTACGATTGCCGATAAAACGAACTCTGTTAGTTCTTCTAAGGTTTCTAACCATTCAGAGCTTAAGGTAAGCACATGCTGGAACAAAACACCAACTTATTAATTTATTTGTTTAGAAACATTCCACTAAAGTGGTTGTGCACTTTTCTACTGAAATGCTCAAATACACAGGTGTATATCTCTTGGCGCCAGAGACTTGCATTCTGTACTGGCAACCTCCAAAAACGATCTGGTTCTGGATCAAGAACGAAGCAGATGTATGCTCGGTGGATGACCTTGAACGAGGGGCATCTGAGGGCCGCTGCAGATTCACAAACCGTACTCAAGAAAAAGTTTCGTCAAAACAACGGTCCGGGAATCTAGGCTTGAAACGTTTCATAAGAATGATTGCTTTTTTTCTAAACCATTGCAACAGGCCTTTTGCTTAGCTTCATCAATCATGACCGTGTGCGGTCTACGTACACATTCATTTCTTGACACCGATAATCTATAGTCTAAGAAAATAATGCTGTTTACTCATTTTAAGAAGAGTGCAAGCGGTGGTCATATATATATATATATATATCACAAATTCCATTTATTCTCACATTTAGTGTCGATAATCGTTAAAAACGCGGGCTTAACTCTCTCCTGCGTTGCGAGGTCGTTCATCTTGAGGTGTCGCCATATCAACTGCACTCCGTATGTAGCCGTTTGCGTGACTTTAAGATGGAATAGGCGCAGGGCGGTGTCGATGAAGAGCTTCTGGGGCGCTTCAATTGTTGTTGACGCAATCACAGCCTTTCTCACCCGTTGTTCAACAGACAAGCGGATCGCAGTCCCTGTTTTAGTGAGAGTTATGCCGAGGTATGTAAAGGAATTTACATACTTGACTGGCGCACCCCCCAGGCGAAGTTCGTCGCTAGCAGCCAGGCGACCTCCTCTGCGGAATTTGAGCGCCTCAGTTTTACTGTTGTTGATGGTAAGACCAACCTCGCTGACGCACCTCGACATTGTACCTATTGCTTGTTGCAAGTGGTGTCTGCTCGTACTGAACATCACCAAATCATCAGCGTACAGAATGACTTTGACGAGCGGATGCCTCGTGGTGATCCGTGAGGGTAGATCGCTTATGAGGACCGCGAATAGTAGCGGGCTGGTGTTATCTCCCTGTGCGAACCCCGTCGTCTGCTCGAGACTACCTACCCCGTCGTCGATTGAGATCATATTCTTCTGTAAAGCAGCTCTGAGGAGTTTTAGTATTCTAAGTGGTACAGCAGATTTCGCGAGCTTCTCTAGTACTATCGAGCGTGATCCTTAATCAAATCCTGGTTTAAAATCCACGAAGATAGAATAAAGAAGCCGTCCGGGCCTTGCTAGCGTCGATTGCAATTCTTCCATCAATAATTGGCATATATTTATATATAATATCATTTCATCAACCCAATGCGGCATCTATGTATAATGCGCAGCAATGCTAATTAGAGGTACCTTTAGGGAAAATTGTAATCCGTATTTAAGTACAGCTACAACAATAGTAAACGGCCCTTGTTTACAACATGCGTTTGTTCATTAGAATCCGCAGAATAGAATAAAGCTTACTAACCGATACAGCGTTAAGGAGATTATGTCGAGAAATAATCATTTTTTAGATTGCCGCGTTGCTGTATAGTTGTTCATGATCAACGCAAATCACACCTCTCCTGAGCGACCCAAAAATATTGTAAAATATGGGACAATCTGGCATAGGTGGTCTCTTAGTTTATGGGTATCTTAAATTTTTCGCTGAATTTCTGACTAACGAGGTGCTGGTTAGGATGGTTTAGGGGGGGGGGGGGGGTAAGAAACACGATGACACGTGTATCACTTAAACTTTACACTCAACAAAAGAATATGGCCGTGTAGAGTAACGAATAGCTCAGTATAGTTTTTTTACCTATAATGTTGGGTGATTTGAACGCCATTAGTTTAATAAATTTTCTGCCCAGAAAATTGATATAATTCTAGAATGCTGCGATACACAAAATACTTGTAAGTTTTTAAACTACATTGATCATGCTTTCTGGCTAATTGCCTTTGATGCTCCTGATGCCCATTGGGCATTTAAGGGTACTCGGGCAGAGTTCCAGTAGTCCAGTCTACGGGCAATAGCTTCACGCCAACAAATCCTTGGCTAATTATTACCGATCGAATGAGTAATTTTGCTACTGTAGGCCTTTATACGTTAGATCTGCCTCTCGTATTACAGCATCCACTGAATGGCTTATAGGAGAAGAATTCTTATAACTTTAGAAAACTTACGCGCGGGCTAGGCATGCTGCAACTTGAGAATTGCGACGAGAGTGGTGAAGCTTGCTGCATCCCTCATTTGTGGTCCCACGGCAAAGGTCATTAGTCTCTCCTTTCAAGCAAGCAAGTTTCCTGGACGCTCAAAATCTTCTTTGGCCGTTCCTTTAAACAAACATAAAGTTGACAGAGCTTTCTTGCCTAGTTGTTGTTAATTTTTTTGGGTAGACTATGTTTCGAAGATTTTAGAACAGATAGTACAGCGACGACTAAACAAATCCGTAAAGAAAGTAGGGTTTTACTACCCGATTAGTTTGACATTCGCCTGGGCCGTTCCGATGATGCAGGCCTAATACAACTATACCAGCAAATAGTCAATTCATTTAGACTAAAACACATCTGTTAGAGTGTTTTTTTTTCAATGTTGCGGCATTTTTAGCTACGTCAATCATTTACTTTTCCTTCAGGTGCTAGCTTATCTTCAATCAATCAAGCTTTTATTTCACCATAAATTGGTAGATTAGGAGCAATACAACGATTTAGGACAGTACATATTTCACTCGCGAGATAACAGGCACCCCTTCAACTTCAGTACATTCGAGTATGTGGTAGCGCCCGATGTCACATTCTCCACAAAAACTACACACACAATCTTCAATACTGAAACAGTTAGGTTACATACAAATATAATTGTGGTATCCATGCCACGTGGTGCGACAAATGGTTGTACGATTATTTTGTGACGCTCCTTTCCACCTCTGGGAGGCAAAAGCTGGTCCTTCGGTATAATTATTCATAACGAATTGCATGTTCTTAGTCTTTCGAAAATCTCTGTAGACGTCTAACACTTGTGGACTGACCGGTAGCTTGTTCAGTACCAACTCTTCTGTTAATGTTTGTTCTCTAGCTTATCTTGACTGTGAGACTTCTACCATATTTTGATTTAGCCCGGCTGTCAGGGCTAACAAAATTAAATCGGCTACAGGCTTTGAACAATGGGACACCGCATATCGGTTCTTAGTCGTTTTACGTTTATATTCTTGCAGTACTTTATACTACTGAAAATTAGACAAAGCATTAGCCTATGCTGACGATATAGCATATTGTCACGATGCACGGAAATAGTTATACGACTAACTATTTCCGTGCATCGTGACGTTGATAACTTTGATCAAAGATATTATTATACTCCTTTGTTTAATTTTATTACAATATTACAATCCTCATCTTCCCTTATCAGATCAACAATATTATAATAAGCTTCAATGGCTTCAATGACTCTGGTAGTAAATACTAGTAAAACAAACACCGTGCCGTTTCGAGCAACAAGGAGTCTATTGAGCCACCGATTTTCAGCTCGTGGCACATCTGTTTAACTATTGTAATGTGGCCAAATGTCGCATACGGACTATATTGGACCCAAATACTATACGCGCATCGCGGAATTGTGCTTTGAGATGCACAAAGCTGTTAGGGGTGCCTATAGAATTGTTGTTTCTGCCCATCCCGTGCCACGGGACTATTCTATAGAGGAAGGAATCATATTATTCCTTATAAAGCTAAAGTCATTTAAAATTATGCGCTATGTGTCATTTTGTATCAGAGGCCGCGATATGTTTGTCAGTGGGCTGTGTATTACTCATAGGCTCCCACTAGTTATGGAGTTATACTTAATGAGAGTGTCCTCCCTTATAAAACCAGTGGTCCAAAACAGGTTGCCCTCCCTTTCACTGAAGAACGTATGAAGTCGTTGAGAAGAGCGAATATATTCGACGTGTCAAGCACCTGTAAAAAACTGAACTTGCAGGCTCTACACCGTCGGCTGCCCGCAGCCTGGGGCTTACTACCTAACAGCCTAAGATTCCGCACGTACAAGAGGATATTTTAGTGCGAGTTAAAATATCTTTGTCATGCTGTTTTGTCGCTGATGCTCCTGTACAATTGCGAGTGTTTAGATTTTTATACGATCATACCAAAGATCAATTGAAATTGTCGTCATACATGGTCAAATTGGAAGTGTCCTGTAATGAAAACATGTGTGCTCCACAAGTTCGAGTCAATGTATATTTTATGTGGAGTTATATACATGTATATGACTGCGTAATTATATTTGTTTTATCATTTATCGCTTGCATTATGTTTATTTAAGAATTGTGTGATGCCGATCCGTCAAAGAGCGATGTTGTAAATTGAAATTATATTGCTTTATTCGTTGATTACTTACCGAATGATTTGCATATATATATATATATATATATATATATATTTATATATATATATATGTGTAAAGGGCATTCAAATGAAAAGGTACGAAACGTCGTAACAACTAAACCGATTGAAATTTGAATATACTGATCTGAGATAACTTAGTGAGACATCAAGGGACACGAACAGAGTATACGGCGCGGTGGTGCAAGAGTATGGCGGAGGAGAAGCGGGCAATTGTGTGTCCTGTCCAATTGACGCGGCAGTGCGTGTGAGAACATCGTTCGAAATTTCGACGATTGAGGAAGAGCGAGGTGTTAATTTTCGATTTCTGACTGCGAAAAGTGTTCAACTAACCAATATTCATCGCCGGATGGCGGCTGAAGGAGACTGTGCGTTCGATCAGTTGATGAGAAAGTGGAGTGCCTGTTCTCATGAAGGCCGGGAATGTTTGAGTGATGACCCAAGACTAGGCCAACCAAACAGGTGAGCAGTGATCGGCGTTTCGAATAGTGCGAATGTTGGCAGTGAAGGTGGAGGACAGCGATGGAACAGTGTGTGCCATTGAGCGCGACAGGTTGTGTTACCAGCAGATGTGCGTGCAGTGAGTGCCGAAAGAGCGCCCCCCCCTAAAAATGTAAAATTGTGCTCTCATCAGGCAAGGTGATACTCAGCAAATTCCTCCAGCACGAACAAAATAAATAATAATTTTTTATTAATGAAAATATCCCAAACGAATTTTAACAGTGGCATGTACTCTAAAACACTCCGTAGTCTACGTAACTTAATGAAACATACTACTACAACACTCCTGCTCACGGAGGAAATTATTCTGCTCTTTGACCATGTGCTCCACAGGTCTCTATGGTCACACAAAGTGCACTGGCCAAGTGAGTACAAGTTGGATGAGCAGCTTGAGCATCCGCCCTACATTCCGGACATGTCGCCCTGCGAATTTCATCATTTCGGTTCGCTAACAAAACATCTCAAAGAGGGACGCTTCAACTCAGGCGACGAACTAAAGGGAACGAGGGAGGACTGGCCCTTGTTCGCAAAACACAGCCGCAAAAACGCTGGGAGCAAATGGGGACTCTGAGATATATAAATATATATATATATATATATATATACACATCTTTATTTATACTTATGCATGTATAAGCATCCTTGTGATATATATATATATATATATATATATATATATATGGAGAGAGAGCGAGAAAGATTCAACGCGGGGTGCGCCGTACGACGAAGCAAGGCAAAAAACTATATAAATACGCCTGTCCTCAAGACTTGCACGGCTTTCATTCGCTGGCATTTGAAACCCTTAGCGATCCCGGACCCCTTAGAGCCAACTTCACTGAAGGAGTGTACACTCGGCTAGCAAGAGCCATAGGTGGACCGAAAGCCGCAGTACTCCTTAAACAATGTCTTTGCTGGACGTACAAAGATAAAATGCCGCCACAGCGATGGGCTCGATGGCAGGAGCCGTTGTCTCAGACCTCCTACCATGACATAAGTCTCAGTCATCACGGCGCGTCCCACCGATTGGCAGACTTAAGCTTTAAAACATGTATATGCCTCTGATAGTTGTTAGTAAAATGTGTAAATCTAGATGACATTAATTGCATTAATCAGCAACTGATCATTGAGCACACCGTCTCTCTTTTGCTTTCCCTCTCTCTATCTCCATATATATATATATATATATATATATATATATATATATATATATATATATATATATATATATATATGTATATATAGGGTCATTCATATCGTTATGTACTTATTTCGAGATTTAGTAGAACTCGGCAATAAAATAATTTTCCCAATGGAAGGAGAACGCGGAAACGTCTTGTTTCGGAGAGAGAATGAAATTTATAAAAGTAGTTATTCTGCCTTTTTTTCTTCTACATAGTTGTGCGAAATCTACGTTTGCGGGAGAACCAGTTAACGCATGAAGGACGGCCGATTATACCGGCGTGTTCGGAGGAAAATTCTGCACAAGGAAAGACACTTCACTAGCTTGCGTAGCGAAACGCGAATAGTCAGATTGAGGAAAGTCATAAAAAGTCAATGTTGAAGTTTGGTAGAACTCGGTGGAAACGTCTTGGTAAAATTTTACGGTTCTAAACGTGAAAACTTGCACGTAAAACTTAACAACTATGACTGTCGAAAAAGCTTAGTTACTTGGCAACTACGTAATGCAACACCATCACTTTGTACGAGAATGGTGGGCATAAAATTTGCTATTGCGTGAGAGTGGTCTTTTAAACGTAAATGTTTGGTCGCAATAGAATTTGTTTATGATTTTTCATGAAAGAGCGTTAACGTAACATCCTTAATCTGGCTATTCGCTTTTCGCTACGCAAGCTAGTGTCTTTTCTTATGCAGAACTTTCCTCCAAACACGCCGGTATAATCGGTTCCTTCATGCGTTAACCGTTTCTTCCGCAAACGTAGATTCGCACAACTATGTAGGAGAAAAAGGCATGCTAACTACGTTTATAAACTTCACCCTCTCTCCTGAACAAGACGTTTCCACGTCCTCCTTCCATTGGGCAAAATTATTTTCTTGCCGAATTCTACCAAACCTCGCAATGAGTGCATAACGATATGAATGACCCTGTATGCACGAGGGCGGATATATTAGTTTTGATAAATATTTTAACAAAAATATCATTTAATCTGCGCAAGTGGTTTTGTTCCCTTTAAAACAGCTCTCGCCCGTTGCATGGCACTTGTGCCGCGAATAGGGGGGGCTGCGGAATTATAGAAATTGAATTGTTTATCAAATAATTCGAAATCGTTACCGATGGCCAACTGATTTAAAAGATATCTCCAATTTGTCAGCTATCTCCCTAATAGTAATTCGAAGATTGTTGACTACCATATCACAAACTTCTGCTCAGCGTTTTCTTTTCTTATTGACGTCGAAGGTCTTCCCGAGCGGGGTAAAAAGCGCCGAAATTCGTTTCCTTTACTTCTTTGAACCAAAGTCAAACAATAAACACCGTCATCTTGGCACGAAATTTGACCTGTTTGTAGCTGATGAATGGCCCTTATAGGAAACAAACTGGAAAACTTTGGTTTACCAGAACTTGCCGATTCGCCCTTGTATATATATATATATATATACATATATATAGATGTATATATATATACATCTATATATATATATATATAGCGAGAAAGAAAAAGTCAGAGCGAGCAAAGCCAAGGTTAGTTGCCGTGAGCTCTCATACAGGGCGGGGCAGCTATCACCAAGTTGGACAACCGCCTTATAGCGTCGTATTTCTACGACCTACTACGGTTACAACCAGTAGTACTTGCACGTAGGGTAACAACACTCAGTCACTATGGCTTGCACTTGGCTTCGTCGTACCTTTGCGTTTTTGTCGCGATGACATATCAGTTTTTTCGTGCCTTGAGCGGACGGATGGATAGATGAACACGCAGGCACGAATCAGACCGTTTTTTGCGTCGAGACAGCAGAGATCGGCTTCCAGAAACAATTGGAGCAGAAAGGCCGAGAAGGGATAAATCGCTGACAAATAGATAGTTAGTGTCATAGCTGTAGCTGTTGTTGTTGTTGCTGCTGCTGCTGCTGTAAGGGAACCGATCATCGAAGAGGCCCATAAAGGGTACGGGGGAGAGCCAGCAGCGATTTAAGGGGGCGGCCAGCAATCAAGCGGGCGACCATCGAATCCATTAGGGTGCAATCTGTGCAACGTGATATGGCGTGCTAATGAAAATCGCGTATTTCGGGAGCGCTGCCATTTATCATGAACAGTTAGTTGCTTCTGGTCGCCCCCGATCACAACACGGACGCGATACAACGAGACACCAGTAGAGAAATAGATTAAAGAGAAAGAAAGCCAGCGGGAGAGAGAGGGGGGGGTGCGTGAGAGAGAGGGCAAAAAATGAGGAATATAATGACTGAGAGCACGACCAGGAGATAGATATAGATCAAAAACGCAGGAGAAACAAGCAAGAAGTGGAACGTCGATTGAAGAGAATCGAAGCAGGCACGCTGGCAACGACGATGAAGAATCATCGTTAGCTCTCCTGACAGACCCCGGGCGGAAATTCAACCTGGGCGCGGCACGACGCCCAGGTTGAATTAGAGCGCGGCTGGCAAGGGAACGAGCGTTATCCAGGTGTTATGATGTTAGGTGTGGCGCTGCCAGTGACCAGGTAATGTTGAGCGGACATTTAGCGTTAGCGCACTGTAGTAACGTTTCGTAAGTATGTATCGAATCACTTGCGAGTCGTATCGTACTCAACCGCGCAATGACATTGAGGATAGAGCTTGTACATTGAACGTAAGTCTTCTACCTAAGTTTGCTCAAGCTTAAGCGTCAAGTAAATCACTATACACGTGTCCAGTTGCTCGTATGTTTGGCAAGCTAGGTTGAGCATGATTGTGCATCGCGACATCGCGAGCTGCAAGCAGCGCATAAGTGCTATTTTTCAAATTAAAACAAACAAATGCATCCAGTTTAACAGGCACTGCGATTTTTAGTACATGTTCGCATTCGGAGAGCTCTACCGGAAGGTTCGCTAAGAGGATAGGGCTGAAGTAGATCGGCAACTGTGGTCGTTGCGATGTTACAAAGACAAAAAAAAAGCAATATACAATCGGTCGGTGCAATTCGCATACTTTGCCCTCTGCGGGCATGTCAACCGAAGGTCGTAAAGCGAGGGTTGTCGACGGAGCAAAAATCCAAGTTGTCGCGAGTAGGCTAAGGAAGGATTCCTGTGACTCATATAGGTCGAAGAAATATTGCAATTGTAGCGCTTATTGGGCACGTGGCACTGAATGTCCCTTGTGAGCGTTCTGCCGGCGGCCAACCTACAACGCATGGACAACACATGAACACCCTTGTCCGAAGGAGTAAGAAATGTAGCAGGCTCTCACACATTGCTCCTTCAGGTCTGCCTATGTACGTGGCAGAAAATTACTACGGTGAAAAAGAACGAAATCAATTTTTTGTCGAAACCTAATTAGCGGCAGATTTCGGCTTGCTTCATTGCTATGGATTGAGTTATGTCGACTGTACTGCATCAGAGGGGGCTAAAGAGTATAATGATAAATTCGAAAGTTTGTAGACGAAAATGGCCTTGCATTGATTGTGCTAAGCCTTGCTGAAGCTAATCTGCCTAGGAGTGACTGAACGAAGCTTATAAGAAATACCTACACCTGTATTTTATTATTATTCTTCCGAGAGGATCGCACTCAGGACGAGGATACGACTAGTTTATTTAATATTTTATATGTTATTGGTCAAATTATTTGCCTGGGGGGTCTGCTATTGAGTGTGCGCCGGTAATGGAGGAGAGGTTTGAAGAATGTGTCGAAGTGGCGTTTGTTTGAGTTGTTGCTTGTGGCTACACGGTGGAAGTGAGCCAGTGCCTTATACCCGATTAACCATTTAACATGACGGTGTTCGGCACTTTGTCCCTTTTGTCTCCTCAGGCTCTTCAGACGAGGCTCAAGTTCGCGTAATAAACTCTGTCGAGGGTTGGTGACTCCGATGGTTGTTTGACAGAGTTTGACTGGTGCGGTATCCGAGCTTTGCTGAATCATCCGAGTAACAGATTTTTTAAAGAGTTCCATGCAATCTAAGCGATCGGGACACGATGCCCAAGTCGCCTCATGGCCGCCCTTATATAAGCGGCATCACGCTGCGTGTTCGCAATTCTTTCATTAGGATTAGTGTATCCGCACCATTTACAGCGAGGGACCTCCAATGGACAATCAGGCTTGATATGACCTAAAATGTAACGCTAGTAGCACTGGAAAGGTTCCCGATAAAGCGTAACGCTGTGGGTTTTAAGACCCAAGCGAACCTCCGTCGGCTGCCCGAAAATGTCAGGATGACACTGTCCGTCGCCATGAAGAATCCAGCTCTGATGTTCTCGGACCGGGTACAAATCGCGTCATTGACGCCGAGCGACCCCGAAAGCATTTACAATAGTTGGCTCCGTTAGCCTGGGGTGTACCGCGTATATTTTCCCTTTAACTGTCAACAATGTTGCGATAGTGAGTTATCCTGCTTGAGAAAAGCGCGATTCTTCTACCCTGTCTTTAATTTGCTTCACGAGATACACGTTACATACATCATTGAGGTTTGACTCTAACAAGTTAGTTACAACGAAGAAGATAAATGCCTCGGCTCTCTTTTTTGCGCAAACAGTTGGGATGTTCTTTAAATTTACAGCAATTTTTCCTTTTGATCCGATTTTATTCCAGCCTTTGTCGCTGCTGATGGAAGATCTACAAGACGATGGAATCTGAAGAAAACGTGCGCCTTTGGAGTTTATATGCGGAACTGGCAAACCCAAATTAGCGAGGTGGACATAGGTATTTATGGAACAGCAGCAATTACAGGCACTGGATGGCGGGGTAGCGGGGTAAGAGATCGTCATCTAAATACGGCCTTTGCAGCCCACGGATTTCATCACGTTCTGTGCAACGTGAAGGGTTTTCATGAACCATAGGATGAATGTCAATGCAGGCAGTGCTGGAGCAAATGCAGGCTCATAGCAGAACTAGCAAAACGCTAGATTGTTGGTGTCTCGAAACATTTTAATGTAACATAAACGCATTTACCCAGCCTGGGTGTTAATAAAATAAATACCGCCCGCCTATCTTCTCACGCTCTCTGAGTCCTCGCCAGTTTTTCGATCGCGTCTAATCGGCGCCCTGGCGAAGATATGCGATATTATCAACGCGAGGAGAGTGCCTGCAGACACCCGGGATGCGCTATTCGACCCATGGCTGCTCGCCCAGACAAAAAAAGACCGGTAGCTCGAGACCCATCGCTATCAGGCAGAAGTGGCAGCTCACCTTCGGCAACTTAGCCCCAAAAGAGGAAGATAGGGGCAAGCAACCGGCGTAGGACAAAATTGTCCTGGCGCAAGCCATGTCCCGCCTCGAAGGCTCCCGAGTCGCAAGTTTGGGCCCCCTTTCTTCTTTTCGTTTATTTTTCAGCGATAAACTGACAAGAGTTGTTTCCGTCTAAACGACCAACGCCACAGTATAAATGGATGTTTTTTGTGCTTGTAATGCTAATCTTTATATATATATATATATATATATATATATATATATATATATATATATATATAACGTTTGTAACACAATTGTATTGTTCAATACAGAAGTATATAGTAAACACCTTATCCTAGGCCATTTATATGTTACTGCAACTAGTTAATATTGGGTTAATAAAGAAGTATTTTCCAATACTTCTTTTAGTTTTGCAGTCAAAACCTAGCCTAGCAGCATTCTGAGGTCCGTCCTTCCCGTCACTTTACGTGCCACATTCTTGATTTAATTGCCTCAGTCAAATGCTTAATGCTATTCTTAACAAACGCGAGGCTTATAATAACTTTTTGGCAAGCAGATTTTGCAAGAGACCTTGACACGAGTTTTCGGCTGTGCTAAGTCTCGTGACGCATACGAATACTGACATTCATTCCTGAGGGTATGTGGGCTGGTACATCAACTCCATCCCTCAGTTGGTTATCCCCTCCCAAGAAATGCCTGTACTGCTCCGGTATGTGACCTGCGGACACCTCAACGGGACCGGCGTTGGCGAATTGTCGTCTCTCGCACTGTATAAACACGCAATTGTGCTCTGCTATAATGACCTTCATGTCACCCAGTCGGTTGTTGTAAAAGACCGACACGCCATTATTAAGGGCGGCGTATGTTGTTAGCTAGATGCGACCTGAATGTCGCATCTTTTGCCGTATCATTGTTCTTCAGGAAGCAGAATTTCCACGAACACGACAATGTGCTTAATTCTACACCTGGTTTGTCCTGCAATCGCACACTTCGTGCCCTTGTGTTGGGACAAAAACACACATATATATATATATATAGAAACGTTTCTATTTATCGAATAAAGCGTAGAGAGGTAGGCCGGGATGCAGTGAAGCCCACAAAGTCGCCTTATTATGATTCTCTGGACACAGCAACCATGTAATTGATTATTTCAAACTCTGCAATAATTTTAGTAAACATATGATTTGTCTCTTACGATTGTTGATTGTCACATCGAAGAAGCAATCAATAAAATCAGAGCTCACGAGTTGCAATGGTACTCGTGCTTATTCTTACATAAAGTTGACAGCGACTGATGATTTATAGCATTCCGGCTCGACATCACTCTCCACACAGGGTCTTTTTAGGAATCTCTCTGAACATCTTTTGTCATACCTATGAGTTTGCAAAGGGTGTGGGACACCCACCCTTCAGATGAAGTGCAATTAAAAAAGTTTTGATAACCCAGTTGCTTTATGCAAACGAATATACATGTTTGAGTTCGTGATGATGAAAAACGGAATAGCATGTTCGTTGAAATGACTAGGCTTCTAAATGTTGCCCCGTTGAGCCAATAGCCTAGTTCTAATGAGCCGTATTTCAAAACGAGCTCTTTCGGATCCAATAGCTCCATCCCACTGTCACTGCATCAGCAACAGATGCCGTCGGCAGCTGACTGTAGCGCAGTAGGCGCTGAGGGAGAGTCCAAGGTGGTATATATTTTACGATTGTCAACGTACAAACTTTATTAACATTCGACCGAATGTAATGTTTTATATCTAACACAAAAAATCGTGTACAGCAGAGGAGAGGCGCAGCTCTTCTGTGGGCTTTCCTGTACATATATATCGCTGGGGGACAATTGTTTACACCCCGATATATATATATAATATATATATATCGCTGGGGGGACAATTGTTTACATCCCGATATATATATATATATATATATATATATCGCTGGGGGACAATTCTTTACACCCCGATATGTATATATATAATATATACAGCGCCAGATGTTGCCTGTCTTATATCTTATCTCTCACGACGGAGAAAGATGGTGCAAGTGGTCGGATGCAATCCTCGCGGTAGCAGGCTGATATCGGGACCCCTGAAGGCTCGGTTCTCAAACATTTTATGTTTACTATGTTACCTTTCTTTCTGAATTTAATTTTACTAAGAGTCCAGATGCTAAACCTTCGAACTGCTGCTGAACGTTTGCTGATGACACGCTGCTATGTGATGAGTGAATAATCGGCATTTTGATACGGATTTACATCAGTCGCCTCTAAAGGTTGACACAATAATTAGCAGTTTTAACACGTGCGGTCTAGTTGCCAACGCTAATATACCCAATTTCATAGTTTTAGCTTACCCCCGAGGCTACTGGCTTACCTGACAATCTGTTACTCAAAACACGGAACTTTGAGCTTTTGCCGACTGTTAGGTGCCTGGGTCTCATTGTGCAGGAAAACATGAACTGGCATCACCACTTCTATTATATTGCACTAAGTGGTAAGCTGTGTTATCTGCGCTACATAAAAAATGATTGAAGTTGTCATAGGCGGCTTACTTCTAATGCACAAAGCCGTGTTTATATCAGGGCTATGCTATGGTGTGGTGGTTTATAATAAAATTCTCCGGAGAGCAGATTGACACAGAAAAAATGTCTTAGAGCCATTTTTCTAGGAGACAAAGGGATTCGGTCCATGACTTGTTCAGTCGATTTAACCTACTTACGGTAGAATTATACACGCTGTTATTGGGTAAGTATATATTTCCACAGTTTTTTTTTCTCTTCCTCTCCTTGTATAAAAACCACATTCTGAATCTGAATCTGTTGTTCTCTCCTCTTCTCTCTCTCTCTATATATATATATATATATATATCGTTGTTTCATTTAACAAGTCGCAAACTAATGCAATTCTTCGCAACATTCTTCGTGAGAGACATGGCATTGCCTACGTAAAAACGCGACCAACGTTCTTAAGGTCAAGTATCTTCTCTAATACACAGAACATCTTAGGCTCTCCAAAGGCTCAGTCATCTAGTCGGCAGACGAAAGAATAGCCCTACAAAAGATTGCACAATGAGCAGGCAGATTAGCGTAGCACGGATACCACATATATGCATGAAGCCAAACTGCTTGAGTATTGATAAATGTATATGCAGTTTTTGCGGAAAAACTGGCATACGCCTAAAGGTGCACAACATTAACAGAACTGCTCTAAAGCCCAAGGTTGACTTGTGGATTCTTGAATGAAGTATTTTTGTGGAAGCCAACGAGAACTAGAGCTATCATTTATTTAGTTCAATAATAGCGAAAAACAAAATCAAATACAAAAAAAGTGTAACAAACACCTGTGCATCAATCTAGATATACCATCTATTCCAGACGTCTGTGAGATTGACTTGATCATGAAATAGTGCACCTTAAAAGTGCGGTATAAACGGTATCACGTTCAATATAGTTCTGATATATATATATATAATTATATAATAATATATATATATCTATATATATATATATTAATATTTATATTATATATAAAATATAGGAATAAGTAATGTCGCCTATTTCAAATGCTGTACCCGAAATCTTTAAGAAGCCATACTTATTCAAAGAATTTATTTAGAATTTAGCTCGTGTATAGCCCTGGGAACAGTTCGATCGATAGTTTGTATGACCCATCAAATTTAGAGCTCAAAAAGCGCATCGAAAACATGAGGACCAAAACGAGAATCGTCTAAAATGCATGCTTTTGCACTGGTGCCTCAATTCCTCACAGTGCGCACTCTATCGGGAATATTCAGCTCTGCTATGTATTCAGGAAGCAGGTTCCGCTAGTTCTGCAGCAGCCGCGTACTCTGCCGCCCGCAATCCTGTAATCTCGGCAAACGACAGAACATTTTAATCTCATTAGGGGTCCGTCCGGCGCGAGCAGGGACAATAGCTAATCTTTCTATTATCCCTAGCTCATTACATGTAGACTCACAGCATCGCAGCGGCATATACATATGCTCACCGCGCGCGCATTCTGGCACTTGGAAAATAAAGTCGAAGGAGTCCCAGGCACAGCGTGTGGCTGGGGTAAGCCGGGCCACGTTGCCTTTTCTCGCCTTTTAGGCACCGATGGTGTTATCAGAGTTCTAACCGCAGCTTCTAGATAAGCACCATGCGTGCACATTAATATATATATATATATATATATATATATATATATATATATATATATAAAAATATATATATATGATGGATACAATCCATTGACTCTGCTTGACAGCGCATGACAAGATTTTTACCGTTTAGGTAGTTCCGGTGTTTCGTTGCACAAAATCATATATGATAACGTGTCATATTGTATGTTCACAGAAGCTGACTACGTATATGTGATCGCGACTTCCCTATATATTAGACATCGTATGCCAAGCACGCTGCAAGGCAAGCCGAGGACGTCAAAGTGAGCAAGTATGCTTTACACTATCTCGCGTTTGAGAGAGTCCTAAGAAAGCCAGAACCACCAACGCAGCAGAATTCTCAAACATGGCTGAAGAGTGCACGGCCATGAGCACATGTGCGCACGGAACAATTGTCTACGACATACTACTAATACGAGGAACTACATAAATACGCACACGCTGAGCGTTGCTTCTTAGCGTGTTCAATCGTTCTTCCCGTTGGCGTCGCAGTCTTACACGGCAAAGTCGGCACTCCAGTGCAGCTTCGTATCCGAGGTCTACGTCGTCGGCGTGTTCCCAATTTGCAACTTTCCTCATTCGAATTCTTAACTTATTCATATTAATTGTCGGTATCGTATACATAGCATGCCCTTCTGCGATGACTTTTGCCCGCTGTCGCGTCAAGCGTGTCTGACACATGCGCGAGTCTGCGTAACAAACGGGCAGTATCTGGGTGGCGTTTTGCTATTACGACAATATGGTGCTAATTCGGCCGCTTGACATTCGCAATATGCGCTAATCTAAACTGTATATTTTTGGCCGTTAGCAACGACAGCTAAGAAGTGATAGTCTGTTTGAGTTCCTTCAAACTCAACTCAGCGGCAGCCTCAACAGCACAAAATGTTAGGAAAGGGGTGCGTGCGCCTACGGACCTAGAATAGTCGGGGGGTATCTACGCGTGTTCGCTGACACCGAGTTCGTCAGGCGCTTTCTTTTTTGTGGCTTGATTGATGCTATGTAGCCTTACCAAAATCGTCGCATACTTACGCGAGAGATCGATGCGAGGTCATAACCTAAGGTTGCTGCCTATGGATGTCAAAACTATACTGCACGCATCTAGCAGAGATCCTACCTTTATAATATGCTAAGAGACATAGAGACAAAACACCTCTCGATACGGGTGGTGGACTGTATTATTTAATACGCTGGCGAGGTTCAAATTAGTGCTGAATCGACAACAGCAGCAGCAACAACAAACAGCCCAGCCAGCAATGGTCTCGGGCGAGGAGGACATAGGCTGCGCTCTATTCAGTCCAGCTGTCGCAACAGCGAAATTTACAATGATGCAGGAGCGCACGCCAGAAATGGTCCAGCGTTTATCGTGCCTCATTTCAATCGTATAGAGTGGACGCGAGCGCGCAGATTCATTTAGCTGAGACTGTGTGTGTGTGCAGAAGTGTTTCGTACCTGGCCTGTTGGTACTGAGGGCCGACTGACAAGCTGTAATAAAAGACTGGCGTCGACTGGTACAGTTCCGCAGCGAACAATCACCTTTCTAGCTTTGCGCTAACATCCGACGCGGCTCCGCTCGGCCCGGCCCGGCCAGGCGCGAATCTCCAAAACCGCGGCCTGTCGCCCTGCAAGGCACTCAGGTGACAAACAGGCTCAGCTCCTCGTTTAGGCCAAAGCGACCTGAGTAACGGAGGCTCAGTGGGCTATTAACGCGCAGACCGGTGTAAAAA
>QVRM01006654.1:0-47206 GCA_003439945.1 Dermanyssus gallinae
CCATAGCGTCTCACTAACTACAACAGTTACTGCTACAGCTAAAACACACGAACAAAATACATGTTTTTTCGAAATCTATTTCTTGCAACGTGTTTTGCATCTGTGTGAGTAAGTGTGTGTGTGTGTGGCACGATTTGATGTTTACACGCGGACCGTAGAAATTGGTGGCCATTATGGCTTTTACGTGGCCGATAATGGCGGGCAGGTTGATGATGAACTACCTGGGAGAGGAGACAGACTAAATGACTGTGCAATGATTGTACATATTAAATGATGCATTCAGGAAGCCAATCATCGAAGAACTAACAAGAAGGCAACATTGACGACGACGTCGGCTACGTACAAACATGAGCGCCGGGTAGGCAAGCGCCGCGATGCTGACCGCGATAAACAGGCTGCCCCGGTGACAGCCAATGTGATCGGCCGTCCGGACGAGTAACAGCGGAAGGCCGCACGATGCCAGCGCCGAGAGCGCTTCGACCAGCAGACGCTCCTCATCATTCAGACCCTGCGAGGTAAGCCCGAGCAAAAACACATTACGTTTTTTTGTTAGCCAGTCAATTGTAGCTGATCGGGTAGCCTGCACTGATTGAGTAGCATATAAGTTACATAGTAGTAGTTGTAGTATTAGTAGTATAGATTCACTGTCGAGCCCGGTGGCGTGGTGGATTAAGTCTCCGCCTCGCAACCGGAGGAGACACATAGGTGCGCGGGTTCGAGCCCCACCGTTGCACATTTGTATTTATGGGGGCCCGTCTATGAAGCAATGTGAAAAACAGTTCCGTGGGCGTTAAATCTTGGCTGAGGGTCAGCCCGAAAACTTTACTTTAGTATAGATTCACTAAGCAGCTACTAAAGTAAAGTTTTCGGACTGACACTCAGCCAAAATTTAACGTCCACGGAACTGTTTTTTCACATGGTTTCATAGACGGACCCATATAAATACAAATGTGCAACAGTGGGGTTCAAACCCGCGCACCTATGTGTCTCCTCCGGTTGCGAGGCGCAGACTTAAGCCACCAGGCCACCGGTCCACCACTAAACAGCAACTACTAGCCAATAGCTTTTGATTGGTAAGTAGATGACTTTGTACACAATTGTCATGCAATGTGTGTACTATTTTTACATGGTATAGATGGTTTGGTTATGGTTTCATGCTTATTCATGTTTTTTATTGTGATCTGTCTACTTAAAAGGCGGGTTCAAATGAAAAGGTACGAAACAACACGAGGTGACGACGCATGCTTCCTTTGCACGCTGTCCCGCTTTGTCTCTATCTCTCTCTTTTCGGATTGAATTCGGCGGTACCAACTCTAGTCATCGGTAACGCTCCGTTTCAAAAGAGCGTATTCTTCATGATGTGCCAGCAGTGCTAGTTTCTAGTTACGTAGACTATTTTGCCGACGGTTCACTGAGTTTCTTCGGAACTCACTGCACGCGTGCACACTTTGAGGTAACCAAACATGTGCCCGCACAATTGTTCACACCGCTTCATCGCTGGGTCGCACCCAGGCCACTGCAAACGTTCGAATTGCGAATTTTGCGCAAGCACTGCCGCATTAATTGGACGGAACACACAACTACCCGCTTCTCTGCTTCGTCACGCGTAGGCTTACAACCACGCCTGACCATTTATTCGCATCTCTAATTGTCTATCTGCGCTATCTTAAAGCGGCATACTGAGAATTCAACCTGTTTGGTGTTACAATATTGCTCTTGTTACTTATTTATATAACTCTTCTATGTTACTACTCTAGAGTGGACAACCGTCTCCACGCAAACGTGTGGTGACCTGTTTGGTTGCTACAACGTTTCGTACCTTTTCAATTGAACGCACCTTATATTTGTCAATGGTGTGTATGTATTTTTAAACAAGGTTTGGGACCGCTTTGGGAGTTGCCATTATTGTATAGCTCATATTATTGTTAATATTATTATTATCATAATTGTTGTTTCACAGCTGTTTTAGCTCCATTGTATTAGCCCAGCGGCAGCAACAGTCAAACGGTGTCACTTGCGTTTTGTTTAGAGGCATCTTCTGTGTACAATTAAATGTATGCCTACTTGTTATAATGACTAATATTTTTGGCAAATATTGACAAATTAATTATAAAATAATCAAACGCATAATCTTACATAACGACGCCGCAAAAGGATATACTTTAGCAATATATTTATATATATATATATATATATATATATATATATATATATATATATATATGTTTTTTTTTTAATAATGCGATTCTACCAGCGAGGCAGCCGGTAGGTTCTGAAGTACGTTCTTAGGAACTGAGTGCAATTATGCAATTATGTTGTCGCGTAAACAAACCTGGTGAGCAAGATGCTGCTTGAGAAAGGGTAGAACTGCGCCGAGGGCAAGGTAGAGAAAGAAAGATGTCGCTTTTGCACTTCGTAGGCCTCGTCGACGCACATAGACCGGTCCAGGCTGCGGTCGATAGACATACTGTTGAGGACGCAGCTGACCCATTGCGCTGTCGAGAAAACTGACGGCAGCCAACAATCGATGTACCTTGGAACCTAGAAATATCAACATCCAACCACACGTCGAACATAAAACTAGTCAGAGTCATTCGTTATCGCCACAATAAAGGAAAGACTACAGGAATTTAAACTAACTTTCCCGCCGCGCACCAAAAAGTAAACATTTCAAAGTCGAACAAAACCACGCAAAAATACACGTACAATACAAATACGCCTTTATTCGAGGGGTTATTTTCTTCGTTATACCCGCGGAATACAGAAGAAGAAGATGAAGAAGAAATGGTTGGTTCGTCTAGTTTAAGCCACGTCTAGTGGGTTTACAAGTAGTCCACTTTGCAGATTGTTGCCATGAACTTTAAATGTAGTTCATGGGATATTAATTTTTACAGCTCCGTATACATGTTCATATTTTGCTGACAGAGGTACAGAGGACTATAGACTCCTAGCATCGTAAGTTCAATGCTATTTAAAGCTGGTTTCTAAACTATGTGCACTCATTTTAAGGGGTCGTATTATATTGTTTAGGAGTCAGAGTGAAGTCACTGATGTGTCTGGTATACTGATGTGGATTGTCAACCACTTCAAAAAAAGACGCCACTGCGGGCGAACGAGTTATTTGATTGAGAAACCAGACATACCGTCGTGTTCGTGAAGTATATTCATGCAAAAGTGCTACAAAAAGGCAAATAGTCACATTGAGAACAGTCGGCAACGTGGATACCCCGGGCCTAAATTTGAACGAATTCTGCAAAAAGGGAAACGTTGTACCGGAATGCTGGCCAACATAGCCTACCTTGTGTGAACTTGTAAACTGGTGCAAGGGTTTTACAGGACGGAGGAACAAGGTCTGGAAACATTGGTTGGATGTGCCTAACAACTGTGTCTTTTGCGCACCTCAAATGGCGTTAGACTTTGTGTTGGGTTTTTGAAGAGTAATATGCGCGTATAATCTCACGACTACCAGCGAGGCTAAGGGCCAGCACTGAAGCGTGCATTAATGTATCTAAGCCTGATTTATGTGAAAGGGTGTTAAAACAATTGAGTGTGCCTAGGTTGTAAAAATCAAGAACGTCACTCACCGATATAGTATTTTATTTGAAATGATCAATAATTAGAAATACTTATGCTTTTATGATACTTTAAGTATCTCAAATTATGTTTTAAATACACTATATATATATCGTATATGTTCAGAACTACACAGCTAGAAGCTTCCTCGTGAAGATGGCGTCAAACAACACCCCATCATTTTAATATATGTGTTTGTATAGTGCCAGCATTTCGCAGATCACGTACATGAATGTGCACGATTTAACCGCTGACCTAAATTGCGCCAACAACCAAGGAAATTGTTAGCTAAGTATTGTTTGGTGGTGACGTTTATACGAAACAAAATTTAAGAGTGGTATATCTATTTATACTTAGTGGATAAATACAGTAGCTTCTTGTTCTTCATAAATAGCTGTCAAGTGAATGATGTAGTACTGATCACCTCGGTTTACATTGTCTGAGGACCGAAAATCGACACTTAAATGTTTGAAATCATTTACACGTTAATCAGATTAAATCGATTGCATAAACTGTCTTTTCCCAGAAGAGGATCACTTAAATTTTACAAATGAACAGTTAAAGCGGTTGCATCCAATTAGGCCAATGTCGCTAGCTCACCTAAAATTTGCGATGTGTGCATTTAAGTTACCATTTAAAGACATCTCCCCTAAAACCACTTGATTGCTAAGTCATTATAAGCCAGGACCCTTATATGCTGTTGCAGGGTGTAGCTTTGCTAGCTTGGTCATAGCGGAGATGATTCTATATAGGCTATAAGAACAGTACGTCATTTCGAATTTCATCTGTTAATGCACTGCTTTCTACTCCTTAGAGCTTAAATAAAATTGTATTTATCGGCAGTAGTACTGAACCGATCTTTTAAAGGTGTAGTACAGCAAAAGTGCCCTGTTTGAAAGAGCTCAAACAGTATGTTCAAATTCAATTGACGGCGGGCAATTATATTCGCAATATATTTCCGGCGGTAGCGAATATTTGTCGTTTGTGCCTGCACGCCCGTCCCTGTATCGGCGACGCCACTCGAATGCTGTGATTTGGTTGCCAAAAGCGACATTTGCGACATTAACACAATAGTAGCACATGTGACTTTGTTTTTAGCGTGAACTAAATGCAATCTCGTTAGCCCTCTATTTCTGCAGATTTCCAAACAAGTGGCTGATGGATCGGTGGAACCTCCTCTTTGAATGCACATAATAATAGTGTGGCGCGTTTCGCGCTTGTTTTGAAGCCTGAACCCGCTGCGCATCTTACACATCACGCACGATCGATTAAAGAAAACCCGGGACACGCACATCATTAAATATCTTTCCACATTAAAATTATATAAATATATATATATATATATATATATATATATATATATATATATATATATATATATATATATATATATATATATATATATATATATATATATATATATATATATATACATATATATATATACATATATGACATATCGCGGGAAAGAAAGAACGCGCCATTTTTCCTAAAAGTACGATTGATTCGATTATTCGAAATCACATCAACAGAAGAATGACATTTCATGAGGCTGACACAACGATATTTAGTGAATACCATACTGATGCGTGTGTTGCTTTTACAACATTTTGATTGATAGGTAGGTCTTTGGTGCAGTTATGGCGACGGTGTGACGCAATTTGAACTAAATAAGTGTCTGTTCGCGACAGTGGACGTGCCAAATTATGGTGTCTGATTTGTTGCTTATTCACCATTGGTAGACGCACACAATAATTACGAATAGAGCCGTTCAAGCACGTTGGTAACAACAGCTGTTAATAAACTGGTGTACAATTATTTACAATTCGCTTCATGGTATCGATGATATCAATTTCACCACAGTATTTTACATAGATATTTGTTAATCTGAACTAATTTTGTCCCCTTAAGACAAAGGTACAGGTGGTACTGGTGGCAAGTGATTTTGCATAGCACAGCTCTACTTTGTTCTTCACCGTCTGTCCATTTGGTACTAATACAAACGGGATTCCTCTATAGGAATTGATTCTGAGTGACAAAGTGCTCACTTTTCATTTCACTGTGCTGCTTGTACGCTTTGAGTGTGTCAAACTGGTAATTGCGGTGTCTAGAACTAGATCCTTCACTTTAAGCCTAGTTGGGTGGTTCTAGACACATAGTACTCGTTAAAAAAATCTAAATCCCAATTGGAGAAGTTTGGCCGCCAGCTGGTTTTTGTTTTTAAAAACTTAAATTTAATTTTGCCAAACTTCTTGGGGCTGTCGAAAAAATTGCTTAGAGGCTTAACTACGTTACAGTTATGAGGTTTGAACGTAATTTTGCAATTCTTTTCAAGTATTTTAAAGCCTTACTCCATGGCGCCTATGATGGATACCGCGTCTGCAAATGGCAACGTTTGCCTCAAGAATGACCCTCTCTTCGATCGATAGAGATCCAGTCCAGCGTATTTATTCCGTTTTCTGGCTTACGCGTGCTTCGCTATCCACACCGGGTCAACTGAGCTGTGATGTAAGCAGGGGGCTGCGGTTGTGCACGAAACCGTTGCATCCCAAGCCAAGAATTTCCCTTATGACCATAATGCTATATTCATTCCATCAGGTCCTGCTTCACCAGCGCACATTAAACCTCTCGGTTTAAGTGTAGACGGTATTCCGGCTTTTTTAAGAGACTTTATGGTCATTCTGTTTAGTTCAGTAAGTCATTATTATTATTATTATTATTATTATTATTATTATTATTATTATTATTATTATTATTATGCGGACGTTGGAGTGACTGAACGGTTGGGTGTTGGCAAAGGAGGCGGTTGTGGATGATGCCCGCACCGTGTCGGATCGCACCGTCGCTCAGTCAGTGTGCTCAGGACGTTTCACCGCTCATTCGCTTCGCACAGTCACAGAGCAGCACTCGGAACGCCGCCCTCTCTTCTAAATACAATACAGCACAGTACGCGGCGTGCTATGACAATGTAGCGCGTTCTACAAGCAGCCCGTCGAACCGTGGGCTGGCGTTAGCCGACGGCCTCGAAAGGGGCACCCGACGCTGCTACCCATTTGTCTGGTGACTGAACGACGGCTGGCTGCTCCGCTTCGTTCGGGGCACATGCATCCACATCGCCGCCCCTGTTACCGCCCTTGTCGGCGTCGGCGTTACCGTTGTCGCCGGTGTGTGCTCGCGCTCGCGCCCGCGCTCGTGGTGGTCCCTTTGCGGTTCGTTGACCACCACGGTACAGACGGCCGTCATAGTTCATGGTTGTTGCTGAGGTCATTGCTGTTAATATTGTTATGACTGAGATTTTCGTTGTTGTTGTTGTTGTTGTTGCTGAGACTGTTACTGTTGTTGTTGTTGTTGCTGAGACTATTGTTGTTGTTTTTGTTGCTGAGGTTATTGTTGTTGCCGAGGTTATTGTTTTTGCTGCTGCTGCTGCTGCTGTTATTGCCGTGTCTTCCTGGCCGTTGTGGTCGTAATGATGATGGTGGTGATGGCTGTGCTGATAATGATGATGATGATGAGGCCAGCGGCAAGCGACGTCTGCCACACAAGGAATGCGTACAAATCGTCGACAATCGGCGGTACCGAAACCAACAGCGGTAGTAGTCGCCGTTGTAACAGCAGAAGCAACAGCAACAACCACAACGACAAAAGCAGCAATAACAGCAACAACAACAACAAGATCACGCATCAAGTAATTACGGCCAGATCATCTGCGCCATACAGGTGAAGAGCACACAGCTAACTCTTATACACACGCTCCATCTCATTATCTTTCCCTCTCTCTCTCGGGTATTGGCATTCATCTTATATATATATACATATACATACATATATATATATATATATATACATATATATATATATATATATATACATATATATATATATATATATATATATATATATATATATATATATATATATATATATATATATATATACATATATATATATATATATATATATATATATATATATATATATAAGCCGTTTATTCGTGCCGTCCTATCTCTCTTAATGTCTCTCTCTCTCTCTCGCGCGCCCGCTCATCATCTTCTGCTATCTGTACTTTTTCTCCTTCGTTTTCTTAACTTTGTTGGTGGGACTTCCCCTTTGTCTTGGGCTCGCATCGGGCCACCCGGCGCATCATACACCACGACGACGACCACCACAGCAACAACAACAACAACAATAATAGCAATAACGCCGATGCCGTAACCACATCCACGGATATTGTTCTAAGCAGTGCATAGAAAAGAAAGAACAGATTGAACAGACGAACAGAGAGAGAGAGAGAGATGATCTGTTAGTTGCTAGCCTGCTAACTAACATACCGTATGGATAGAGAACCATACGTACAGGTAGATAGATAGATAGAATGATAGATGTATAGATGTATGGATGGTCAAGAGACAGACAAATGAGTGGTTGGCTGGTTGGTGGGTTGACTGGCGCTTGATCAGCGGTGACCAGCGCCCGCCTCCGCTCGTCTCTCTCTCTCTCTCTCTGTCTGCTTGTTTGTTTGTTTGTTAGGAGTAGTTTAGTTCATGCGGTAACAGTAACACAACCAGTAATACCAGTACCACTACGACTATTACTACTACTATTGCTAAATGTATGAAGAAAACAATGCGATAAAAAAGCATCTGTCTTCTGTCTGCCTATCTGTCTGTCCGTCTGTCCGTCTGTTAGCGGTACCGGTTCGGTACCGAACCGATCACAACAGCAACATCCGCCGCTGTGGTCGTCTCGCTACTGCCGTTACTAACTGCTGACACAGAAGAACAGCGAATAGGCACAAAAAAAACGAGAAGAACCATCAGAAACAGCAACAAAAACAGCAACGGCAGTAGCCGCAAATTACATAGCACCATCAATAGCAACAAAGCAGCAGCAACAACGATGACGACGACGGCGACCGAACGAAATAAATGAACTCTTGAAATCAAAGTCACTCCCCTCCTAGTCTTTGTGACGAAAAAATAGGTCAAATCGAACACCCCTCGTCGGTTGTCGGAGACGTCGTTGCAACAACAAAAAATCAGTCAGTTCGACTTTGAAATTTGTCAAGCTAGAGGATGCGAGTGTATGAATGTATAGCACATGCGGTGGCAGCAGCAGCAGCAGCGGCGGCAAAAACTACCGCTGTGGATCGAGGAAACGCCCCCTTTCGACCTCAGCGACTGCACAACGATTGGCAGGATGTCGTCCACCGGTGCTTGATTCCGCATTAGCAACAACAACAAAACAACAACAACAACAACAACAGGAGCAACAATAGGAACGGCAACGACAACAACAACAACAACAGGAACAACAATAGGAACAGCAACGACAACAACAACTACAGGAACAACAATAAAAGTAACAACGACAACAGCAACCACAATAAAAACAACAACAACAACAACGACAGCACCAACAACAATAAAAACAACAACAACAACAAAAACTACGACGACGACAACAACAGCGGTTGCGCGGAAAGCCAAAAATGCAGTACGCCATTAACTGCTATTGTCGAGTGGGCTGTGCGCAAAAAAATGTCCGCGGTCAGAATTTGTCGCGGTCCGCTGCATTTAACAAGATTGCATTGTTTGTTTCACTATACACGTATATAATTGTTGGGCTTAAAAGTGTGCTCACGAGCATTCATTATATCTCTATTTTATTTAAATCTACATCATCTAAGAGAGAGGCTACGTGCTACAAACAGCCAAGAGAAGCGTCTATATAAGAACTGCCTGTTTGCCCATTTGCAGTGGACGGTTTCTCTCTGTAGGCGTTTGCAATATCGTTCCCAAGCGTGTCCGAACATCTTTTAATTAGAACCCAGTGGCTCCAAAGCAAGTTCGGTTGTTTCTCTATTTTAGCGAGTTTCATTACCCAGCCGGAGCTTAACAAGCGATGACACAAGCAAAACAACGTAGCCTTGCAAGCGTGCCGTGCCGTTACTTCTCAAGCAAAGCTTTTATCGTGCAACGACAATAACGGAATGGTTTATCTCACCCGACACAGTTGCGTCCCAGTGGACAATAGGTCGTTTCCGTTCAGATGTGGGAAACACTTCTGCTCTTTAAAACGGCACACATTTAAGTCTCATGATGTTGAACTTGACGTGCATTGCAGAGCGTAATTTCAACGGGGAATAACCCAACGAGTGTAAATAGTTAGTATTCACCATCCCGCCGTATGATCAGCACGGAAATATCTCATATAATGGGAACTCCTCAACACCATGTTGAACAAATTGAGACTAGGCATAGTGTTATGCTTAGACGAAAGCAAAGCTTACTGTGGCTGCGATGTTATTTGCCCATTTAGTCCTGCAGTCGCCTTAACTTAGTAGTTCATCAACGAGTTGCTTTGCATATTGACGCCTAAAAGTTTTGTTAAGACTGTTCCACTAGCTTCATTATAATGGAAAACATTTGTGTAACATATAAAGTATGAATGAGGGCTGTAAACAAGCAAGCTTGTAAGCATGCTTTTGTAGGGTACATCTAGTAGAGACGGTGGACCATGCTAATTAATTTATTTGCTATGCGTCAAGCAAAAACTAGTTTACATCTCTGTGGAGAAATTAGTTTATGTGCATGATGCGCTTTCCTTTTGGGGTTACCGAGAGGCGTCTCGTTAAACCTCTCAATTGTGTGTCAAAAAGTGATGGACAATGTTAGCCCGCTGAGCCTCAACTAGTACACAAAGGTTTTTATACATAACAAGTCATCAAGTAGGACAAGATGTACTTCTGTCGCCATTAGAATGCAACTCTAGCGCTTTATACAAGTACTCCAGTGAAGTACTGTTAAAAATGCCTTTGCACACCTTCAGGCAAAGTAAAGTATCTCTCTAGGTGAGGATCCAATAAGGAAAAGCATTACAACAGCTAGTTGACCGGCTACCGCTGTTTGTAAAATTGAATATAAAAGCGCCTACACACCTAGGCATTAGATGTGTAGACGCCAAAAACTGTATATATGAGTACTAAAATTGTGATCGATCGGCTGAGATTTCGACACCTAGATCGCGTTCAGTAGTGACGGGGTGGGGGCAATGCCAGCATTGATTATATGTATAGACATAGTCTTGGTTGTCATGCCTTTCAATAACACATTTTTTAATAAGAGTCGCATATAGTTCTTTGCATACAAACGTGCCCCGCTGTCAACAGCCTGTTGCAGCGTATTGTGGGCATGGCGAGATCTGACAATGTTAAAAACTATTATTATTATTATTATTATTATTATTATTATTATCTTCAGAAAGTTCAATAAGAGACATATATTTTAATTGAATTAAAGTCTTTTTAGCGAGACTCGGCAAGAAAAAGCGCGTGAGACTGCTGTGCTCTGGGATTTGCATGCATTTATTAAGAAAAGCTCTACTTGAGCGAGGTGGCCAGATTAACACCCTCTTTCTGCACGCCCAGTCAGGTGATATGTTGCATTGCGACAAATCGATCTAGAGCCGACTGCTCCTAAGCTATACAGGTGTCTGTATAGCCGTCCTGTGTATTCTTATCATCTCGGCTCTTCTTTTGGAGTCTGCATCTGGTGACGCAGATATATTGGTGTACACACATCATTACTTAACGTTGCCTGACTATTTATCGTAACCTGGCCGCGATGCCCTGCAAGGCTGTTTAGAGACCTCTGACTTTAGCTCGATTTCTTTACCTCTTCCACTCGCTCCCTTTCCCTACACACACAACCAGTGGAGCCAACTATGATATAATTTGCGCGTTGGTCTGAACTAGTTTGCATTTAGCGCAAACACCACGCGCTAAAGACAAGTTAATTCAGCACCCAATGCAAATCGTCGTGTTTGTGATTTTGTTCAATAAGCCTTCGCTTAGGAGCGTCGTACCTGTATTTGCTTTCAGAGACACGGTTTCTATATATCATTTTGTATGCTTAGGCGGCGCAACTTATCCTATATATATATATATATATATATAGATATATAATTCTTGATTGATAGATAGAAAATATTTCATACATGCTATTACGTCTTAGCATTAAGGGCCACAGGTGGGAGCACGCAGATCGTGAGTATAGCAACCCGCACTATCTTGCCTGCTGCTGCTGTTGCTAGCTACAGCAATGAGACACTGGCCGACAGTGAAGCACCGGACATCGACCGCGAATCGCTCGACAACCACCTGGTTTGCCTGCATGGCATGCATAAGGTAGAGCAGATCTTACGGCAATGCTCTTAGCTCTTTTGGTAGGTGCAGCGCAAATGAGCATTCAACATTTCGGAGGGAGTAACTATGACTCTCTTTCCGCGTGACAGCCTGTGGTGCTCGCAAAGAGAAAGCTGATTGATCCGATGTGTAAACTCTCTGTAGTAACATTGTTTAGGCCCGTTTGGCCATAGGAGGCCGGACATACGGTTTGGTCTATATATGGCATGAAATATATGCTGTCATATTGTCGTGGTCCACCCGAGGATCGTAAAGGTTTACTGCGTAACTGCTAAATGTATGCGCACTAATTCGAGACTGAATAGTTAACGCCACGGACCTAGTCAAGCTAAAACTTTTCGGGCTGACCCTCAGCCAAGATTTAACGCCCACGGGACTGCGTTTCGCATTGCTTCATAGACGGACCTCCATAAGTATAAATGCGCAATGGTGGGGTTCGAACCCGCCCACCTACGTAGGCACTTTCGAGCCCCACCGATGCACATTTGCACATCCACCCTCGCGAGGTTGCGAGGCGCAGGCGAATGCACCACGCCACTAGGCTCGACGGGCCTAGTCAATCTAGGGGATTTTCTTTTGCATGCACTGTAAGGTGCGCCATTATAGTTACGGTTTATTAGTGTACAATGTACGGCTGAGCTTGTCCACGTATTCAATAAATGTATGGCAAATTACAATAACACGGATAATAGATAGTGAAGTCAGGTTATTCCGAAGTTTTCGATTTAGAGCCCAGGCGTTGCGGGAACGTGTCGTTGGGTTCTATATGGTGAGCAGACGTGGCGACCTGCCTTTGAGATTTCGAATTATTGGCCAACTAGGATGGGGTAGCAAAAAACGTCATATGGCCTGAAGATCCTCATTTAACAAACGTACATCGAATTACAATGACACTCATAATAGAAGTGAAGTCAAAGTCAAGAATTGCCGCAGTTTCCGACTTGTTGCCGAGACGTTAGGAAATGTGCCGTTCGGGCCTTTAAGATTTCGAAATATTGGCTAACTCGGATGGAGTGGCGAGCAACTTTGATCTGTAGATCCATACGGTTTTCGCCGATGTGCGCTCTGTTCTGATGTCTTGCACTTGCCTACACAAAGAGTTTCTTCCGATAGACTCTGAAGTTTAGCGTTGAATGTCCAAATACACACCAAAACAAAAGTGCCTTCTGGTCAATCTGATGCGTTGCTAATCAAAACACGTGTGCACGCGGAATCTCACGCAAAGAAGTGTATCCTGGTAGGTCGTGATTTCGACTCGACGTACTGGTCTTCGTTTGATTTTGTTGAACATAGCGAACAATTTCACACGTTGTCAAAAAGTGCCGTTCCAAAATGTTTTGATAGATATACGTACCGCAACCCTTGATTTCAGTCATTAGTAAAAAACTTTGATCAACTTAGGAATCACGGATTTTGATCCTGCAGTACTTCAGCAATAGTAATGGTAGCAGCAGCTGTAGCGGTAGCGGTAGGAAACCACTGCAAAGCTATTCCTTGAACAGGTAATAAATAGTCAGACCGCCATCCCACCTAGAGCGACCGAACCAGCTCTCACCGCTCTTTCCCTTAGTGGGCGGTGTTTGGGCTCTGTGCTTCAAAACCGGGTCTTGATTTGGCCACTGATAACATCGTGCCGATTCAGCGGTCAGATAACAACAGTTCAAGTCGATAACAAAATCTATAAACTGACTACGAAGTGTTGACTACCTTATAGAGGTTGTAATCTTTTCTTCTTCTCTCGTTCTTCGTGTCACTCTTAACACACCTTGCACGGCCTCACGATACAAGCGAAGAGCTAAATTGATATATAATTAGGTTATGACCATAGGCATTCATTTACTTATCCGTGTGTACGATTCAGCAGCTTCCTACTCCCTGACCAATGGCGTGCTTTTGTGTAGGAAGGCGTCTTTGTTGGTAGGACAGAGCACGATCAGGGCAAAATCGTGTGCACCGCGCATAGGATTCACGACCGCGCAGGAAAGACAATTCAGAAATGAATGGTTTCGTTTGTGAGTTCGCTTTAGATATTTAATAGAAGGCCGCGTATTGGCAAAATGTAGAAAATTGTGCCAAGCTGTATGTGCACAGAGACGACACTATCGATCCGCTGCGATGTGAAGCGAGTACAATAGATATTTACGAAAAATGTCTATCTAAGACCTATCTATCTGTCTTTTCTGAGGTTTGGCTCAAAAATAATACGGAAGACAAACTGAGACATTTATCAATAATGACAATATCAGTATCAGCGAAACTTGTTGTTTAAATGCGCCAATTATTACCTAAGTAAAAAACTATCAATATTGATTTAAGGTATTCATTTCCGTCCTTAATCGGGAATTGCACAAGGGTAAGTCGACACCATTCAAACGAACTGAGACAAGCATTGTGAGTCATCCCCAGCAGCCCAGCAGATTTGAACTGTACCGTTGAACCAATGCCAACTTTACCTGATGCCCTCTTTAGGAGTTGGCGAAGTAGCTTGATTGATCGTCAGTGTTCGATCGGATACACATTATCCACAGCTAACGACTTGCTGATCACTGTGGCGAGACCGAAACTATGGCGCGCAGGGTAGTTTTGCGGTTCTGCCAGTCCAGCGGCGCGATGCATATCCTTGACAAGTAGGCGCGTACTCATCGTAGACCAGAGCGTACCACCTACGGTCGTTCAGAACTTCGATTTGATTGAGAGCAGATTTGCTGCGTTCCTTCTGCGTGTCTGTCAGGAGAACGAGTCATCCTGTCATCGGAATCGTGCCAAGGGATGGTCCTACTTACGTGCCAAGGAATAGTCCTACTTACGTGCCAAAACAGCGCCTACTAAGACATTCCTTGCACCTACTAAGACATTCCTTGTACCTACGAAGACATTCCTTGCACGCATTCGCCAAAGAGAGCGTAACGATTTGCAAGACGAGTTGCTCACGACAAAGGGCACTTTCTCGACACAGCGCGTTTGCAGGCTGCAGGCTGTGGATCGCGGCACTCGAATCGAAGTATCCGCCTGAACCGTAATCCGTGAAGGTGCGCCCCGCACTATAAGCTCACTGCATCCTAGCTCCTTTTGCTATTCCTGATGGTGCCGCTGATGAAGTCGTCACACAGATACACTCAGACACACATACACACACACAAATACGCACGCAAACTCGGTCGATGATCGTAGCATCTACAAGAATCGACACAGCCTTGCACCAAGGTTTGAGTTCCTACGTTAGTAAATATGACCATTGAGTCCTACGTTAGTAAATGTGACGGCGAGGTATTGGCGTACGCACCTCTCACCCGGGACACACATTCAATGCAATCAATTCGAGTTCGAACACACACACACAGAGAGACACTCTCTCGACTCACACACTTGTGTGACACATCGACACTCATCAATGCTCTTCGCACTGCGAGCCTCGTAAGATCCTCGCGAAGAAGCAGCGATTGCCCTATGCGCGCACAGCATCTATGCATTCAGTGTGCACACCTGGTCGAGGTGGTACGATGGCTGACGTTGCGTCGAGACATCGTTCGCGGAAACGGTAAACGTAACACTCAGTCAGCTTCGTTTACTACAGCTACTGGTACTGCACTGCGACTACTAATATGATGAATGCTACTGGCTCTGTACGGCTCCGGTCGGGCAGTAGCTTCTTCAGGACGAGACGAAGAAGCAACAGAAGAGACCTCGGTTGCCGCTGCTGCTGCCGCCTCCGGACGGTGCTTCTGCGCGGGTTACCAGTCGCCGCCGCCGACAGCAGAATACCGTCGTACAGACGCCGCCGTCGTATGAAGCAAATAACGACGTCTTCATCGACAAGTGTTTCGACAAGCCATTGTTCTGGTGCTGCTTTGACTTCACCATCATCATCCTCATCCTCCCCGTAGCCGTTGTCGTTGTCGTCGTCGTCGTCGGTGAAGTCGGTGAAGTCCTTCTATTCAGTTTGCCTTTGGTCTCTTCCGTTGTTGCTGTCAGTAGATACGGTTCTGCACAAGCATGCATGGATACAGAAATAGAGCGAGCTGGCTGAAGATACGGCAGCACAACAATGACACGCGGCGGCTGCGCCTCCTCCTCCTCCTGGTTAGTATGTTGCTGCCGAAACTTTCCTTCTCTGAAGATCCTTTCCTTTTCTCTTTCCTCGTTGTCCACCCTTTCATTCGTATTGTCCTTTTGTTCCTTGTTCTCTCTCCTTGCCTCCAGGGCGGCCGACAGCAGCAGCAACAGCAACAACAGCAGCAACAATAGCAACAACAACAGCAACAACAACAACAGCAACAACAACAACAATAACAACAACAGCAACAGCAACTATCGCAACAACAACAACAACAACTGCAGCTGCTCTGGTTGCTCTTTGACGTTAGCTGTCAGACCACCATCAGAGAATGAGCGGCAGTGAATGGCAAAGTCCAACAATTGATGTGTCGTCTGCTTGAAGTACCACAGCAACAGCAGCAACAACAGGAAAGGCAACAACGGCATCAGCAGCTTTGGTTGAGCGGCCGATCGGCTGAAGTTTGGCCCGATTTTCCACCACGACCACCGCCACCACCGCTATTGCCGCCGAGACAGGTACATAGAGGTACACTGACAGTTGACTGCCCACTGCGTGGCGTTCGCAGTCAACGAAGCAATAATCGTTGCTGTTGTTGTGGTTCTGTTTTTTTTTTGTGGGGGGTTTTTGTTGCACGATCTTGACCACAACCAGGCGTGTCGCGACGGTACCGTGATGATCGTGATGCTCTTGCTCGCAGCACTAGAGTTGATTCGGTTGTTAGGCCGTCTGCCAACTCCGCTTTCAGCTCGCCACGCACTACATAGCCCTTTCTGAATTGGCATGACGCATGGCTGCGAACGCTGCACGGGGGGAAGAGGTGGAGCGGGTGACCCTGAAGTGAAATGGGAGATAAAGATGCAAGGAAGCTAAAGGGACAGGGAGAGGGGGGACGAGAAAGCGCGAAAGGTCGAAAATTTCAGAGATTGCAGAACATGCCGAGGTAGACGCAATAACGCTTAACTCGCTACAACGGCAAGAATGATCGAAGATGACTCCTCCCCTCTTTCGGCTTACCTACCAGCCTACCCGGATATTACCCCCGCGCGTCCTCTGTTATTGATTGAGGTGCACGACTCACGAGCGTGCGGTGATGATCAGCCATCACGGCGTGATGCGACACATCACGCCTTAATAGATCTAGATGTGACACTTCGATATAGTAGAGTTTCGTCTTTCCATACGTCGGCCCACGGTATGACAATATCACCACCACGACCACCAACCACCACCTGCAATCTAACAGAATCACCACCACCCGCAGTCTAACAGAATTACCACCTATACTGCCAGTTCTCCTCTGTCTGTCAGACGGAGTGATTGATTCAAATGCTACTAGTGCGGTTGGCAGTAAAATGTGCGCAAAATGATTGGATTATTTGTACTTTCAGAACATGTCTCATTTTAAAGGACAGTACGGAAAGCACTTGTCTCTCTTTACGGGGAATTAGGCAATGTCCGCAGACTGTCCGTTTTCTCAGCAGTGAGGCTCTTCATGCTTAAGATTGTTCCGGGGCTGATGTATGTTCTTGACAGGGTGTGGAACCACCTCACGCTGGCGAATTTTAACCAGCTTGAGAGATGTTTCTCATTATATATGAAGCGAGTGCTTTGCTTGCCTATTCGATCAAGGAGCCGCTTTGTATATCTCACGTCAGGCTGTCCACCGGCTACTGAAACAATCCGACTAAGGCTGAAGATGCCGCGTACAGTACCATACGAATGTTTTATTTCCGAATGGGAAGCTAAAGTCGAACAAGCCAGACGGGAGATCGGTGGTTTGGACGTTTTCAATACCTTGCACCTTTGGTCCGGTCCTGCATGTGACAATGGCCACGTATACACCAGGTACATAGTGCATGGTTATTACTACCTGGTATGTTCAAACGCAGCCTTTCATAAGGAGTACGAGTTGTGCACCTGCCGGTTCTGCCTGCAGAGGTGTGCCAAGTACCATGCAGTGGAATGCACAGCGCTGGACAAAAAATCGTTGCACTACTTCTCTCGCCGGAAGCGTGAAGAAGATAGAGTGTTATGAAGAAACATCTTTGAACTATATATTATACTCAATCTGAGTTAAATAAACATATTTGAATTGAATATGTAAGTCATCCCGTGGTTCCAATCCACTAGAATCATTTTTGGCGCGCATGCTAACATTATTGAGGTGTCGCCCATATCCTTCACGCTCCAGCTGTGCAAGTAATACACGGTGTCCGCATCTGTCTAGACGATAGAGCTCACATTGCTGGTTGCAACGTTTACATCTGCAATCCGATCCAGGGACAGAGAATTCACCTGTCCGCCACCGGTAACAATGGAACTTCTGCACTAAATAGCGGGTTGTCAGGGAATCGCAAGATTGCAAGGGACCCGTCCAGTGATCAGATGACGTCCTGGGGGTGACTCTGGTGAACTTCACTAGAGTACATCGCTTTTGCTCGAAGATTTGCTTAATCAATGTTAGCGCGGATGGCACAGATATCATGAAATGTTCGACAAGGATGTGCATAAGTGAGTGAGGAGCGCACAGTATGTACACTGATCGATTTTGTGAGCTTCTCGACAGGCACATTACAAATAAACAAAAACGTGCTTAACATTATTTAGGGATATTTGTTTGTGTGCCGACAAATGCGTCCACATAACTTCAATGTCATGGCTCGTAGAAGTTTCCTCGCCTTGAGCATTGCATGCAGCAGAAGTCCAGTTCACAACGTTTTTTGTATTTTAAACATATCAAGTCTCCCAGGGACTCATATGACGGCACACGCATGGAACCGCAAAAATGCAAAATTGCTGCATACATTTCGAGGTTATGCTGTTTACCGTGTGCATGTTTGTGGAATAATTACTGTAAATAACGCTTTGTACTGCCACAAGGTAGCACACAAATCTAGTCAAGCTGTCTGTATTGTTAAAATCAGCATACAGTCACCAAATGTTTTTTGCACGGCTTTCTGCGCGCACTTATAAGTGCGCGTACAAATCAAATTAACATCAACGGCATCAATCAATGTTGGGCTGATACATTTATAAATAAATTATATATATATATATATATATATATATATATATATGTAAATATATGTAATAAATTATATATATATATATATATATATATATATATATGTATATGTATATATACATATATATATATATATATATATATATTTATTCAATCATTCACGACCGGAACATAACATTTTGGTCCCTGCGAACGTATATATATATATGTGTATAACGCCTTTGCCAGAGACGTATGCATATATGTACATCTATGGCAAAAGTGTTTCCTGTGTTTTCTACAGGGTCAGAAATGAACGCCATGAAGACCAATGCTGTAAAATTCGATTGGCTGCCAAAGACGGCGGCCAATCCTGGGGTTTGTCATTTTTTTCCGTATATGGAGCTTCGACTTCATTATAATGGGACGTCGCGCATCACTGCGCGCATCGTCGTCTTTATGAAGAGGCGACTATCCGTTTCGATAGCAGTGGCACTTTTCTAACTCAAGGTTGTACTAACGCTGATGTCTGGACTTGACAGACTATGGGAATATCTAACTTGGGCACACCTTGCTTAAAAGTTGTTTCACAATGTACATGAAGCGAGTACTTTGCTTGTCAATGTGAGCAAGAAGCAGCTTCGTGTGCCTCATGTCAGGCTGTACGCCGGATGTTGTAACAACTTGACTGAGGTTGTTGAAGACGTTGAGTGCAGTACCATTCGAGAGCTTGGCCTCTGGTAAAATGAGGTTGAACAAATCCGACGGGAGTGTGGAGATTTGGATATACGTAGCTCTTCTCGTCTCACCTCTGGTCTAGTCTTGCATGTGGCAATCGCCACATCAACACTAGACGCAGCACAGTTCATCTGGCTATCATCATCTGGTCGGTTCGAATACGAACTTCCACGAGGAGTACACGGAGTGCATCTGTCGACCGTGCTCTCAAGCGTGTACGAAGTACCATGCGTCTGCTTGTCTGGCCCTTGCGAATACGACAAATACTGTATAGGTATTGAGAACGCGTGGGTCTAGCAAAAATAGCAGCTAATGTTGTGCTAACTTGTAGTATCGGACCAGTTAACCAAAAGCACAACACAACAAAGTCGAGTTCGATTCCCCTAATAAAAGAAGTAGTAGCCACCGCTAGCTTGTTTGCCGTGTGAAGTAAAGTCGCATCGACATAAATGGCGCTGAGAGGCTTCGCGACCCGTAGGTTTGAGAACGCCGTTCTGAAGAGAAGCATCCTCATTTATTCGTGTGCCTTTCGTGTGTCAGGAAGATAGTAGGACAATCACCAGCGAAGTGGCCTTTTAGCGTCATCTTTCTGCGTCTAGCCTGCACGGACTCGACGGAAGAGAGGCGGCAACGCATGGAGCGCCGCCAGGCCGAAGATTGAGAGCCAGACTAGCGGCTCCCTACATGCACTGAAGTAATACCACAAATATCCCGGTCATGTAGATTAGGGGGTCACCAGGTTTTTAGTGGGTTTGAGAGTCCCACACTACCCAGACCAAAGGGTGTGCGTCATGCATTTTTGTTCCTGGCCCCTGTAAAAAAAAAAGTGCCTGCACGGACTCGTATGATAGCGGGTCCGGCAGACCGGCGTTGTTGATGTCGGCAAGAATGGACACTTCTGGCGAAACTACTAGTAATGCTCGTAATAAAGATAATGGCAATTAGTATAGTAAATTTATCATAGCTATTACTCATCGTACCGGTGCTGTTTTTGCCATGCTGTATGTGAGCAACGGTCAGCGGTGACGGTAAGGGCGGAGGGGTATTCATTCAAGGCATTATTACTCCAAGGTGACGATATAATCCGCGTGAGGTTAAGCGAAGTGATTCGTGTTTTCTCTTGTTTTCTTGCCGCCGCATCTTCTGTGCTGAGTTTTCCCCGTTGTTTCCTCATCTCTGTTTACTCTGCTTATCTGTATTTGCCTTGTTCTTTTTAATACTTCTAATGAAACTGGAGGCGTTCCACAACAAACACGCCAGACAAAGTGACCGGCCGTTGTCTAACAGATTCAGCATAGCTGCTGACAAATATCCCACTTCTTCTACTAGCGTTACTACTACAACTACTACTACTACTACAATTACAACAACGGAAGTTAGTTCTTTCCCTATCTCCATTTCTCGCTATCACCATCCGTCTCTCTCTCTCTATATCTATCTATCATTCTATCGCTCTATGATTATCTCTTTCTATCGTTCTTTCTCGCATCGGTATCGGAAGCTCTTAGTTGTTTACGGTTGGTTGGTTGGTTATTTACTGAGGCCGAGCCGAAGGCTGTCCGCCGTTGATCATGATGAGTCGTGAGGCGGCCGTGAGTCAATGGCCCACCGGTCCGCCGCCAGCCCGTCAGGTAGCCAGCCACTCAGCCTCGCTGTTTCCCTCTTTTCATCCCACCGTCATTCATTGCGTCCGGCGCTTGCTTCGTTCGTTTGTCCGGCGGTGGTCTTTTCTTAGCGTCGTTGCTGGCTGAGCTGCCGCTTCAGTTGATGCCGCTGTTCATGACGCTGACAACGGTCAGGTCGGTGATCGTGCCAGGGGCCTACGTGGGGCCACCGATGCACACCACTGCTCCGTGCCATCTCCATCGGCTCCTCGTGCAGCTGCTCACTGTCTCCAGCGGTGGCGCGGTCCCCTCAACCAACAACAACAACAACAGCAGCAGCAGCAGCAAAAGACAACAACAATAACAACGACAACAACAGCGGCAGCAACAACAACAAAAACAACAACAACAGCAGAAGACAACAACAACAACAATAACAACGACAACAACAACAACAACAGCAAAATACAACAACAACAACAACAACAACAACAACAACAACAGCAAAAGACAACAACAATAACAACGAAACAACAACAACAGCAAAAGACAACAACAATAACAACAACAGCGGCAGCAACAACAATAACAGCAACATCAACAACAAGAACAACAGCAGCAACAGCAACAACAACAACAACAACATCAGCAACAACAACAACAACAACATCAGCAACAACAACGACTCCAGGAGTAGGGCTCCTGAGTAACGGGACCGAACGCGATAGCGGCAGGTGCCGACGAAGACGTCTCGCAGACCATCTCGATAGCTTTGCCTCCCTTATGATTGTTGTTGTTGTTGTTGCTGACGTTAGTGTTTGTGTTTTTATTCATGCTGTGGTTGTTGATGCTGTCAATTATTATTATTATTATTAATATTATTATTACAATAGCTTTATTAGTGTGATTACAGCGCATGATATTGGCTAGCGGATACCTAAACGGATGTCACAACAACGGACGACGTCTCTGTTGTATGTAGCAGCTGCAACTCACTTAATTTCGCTTCGATTACTTATTTCAACGTCGGCAAAGTTATTTTTATTCATTTGTATCACCTGCCCCAAGGCAAAGGCGCGTCGAATGTGAGAAAAGAGAATTCGAGTGAGAGTGGGCGAATGCTTCGATCAATACCCATCTCTCACGGGAAAATTCCGATATATATATATATATCTACATACATATATATATTATATATATATATATATATATATATATATATATATATATATATATATATATATATATATATATATATATATATATATATATCTACATACATATATATATATATATATATATTCGGGGGTTTGACCCGAACAACAAATGCATATATTTCTAATTCGCTCGTTTACTTCGCTTTTCAAAGTCAGGTTGTAGAGTCTCGTAACAGCAATGCCAGTCTACTGGACCCCCACTTAAGTACGTAGATCATCACTGGACCCGTGCCAGTTGTCGACTTCGCTCACTCTGCCAGAAGCCACCCAAGAAACTCGCTCTGCGGTGCTTTGAGATATTCTGGCAAAAACATGCTGGGGGCCAGTGCATACAAGTGTTGACTGTCAATTCATGTCAGTGCGGATCACAACAATCGTCGTGAACTTAGCTCGGTCTTAATTCTCCGTAGCTCCGTTATTAAACACGGCTTTTAATCGTGTGGAACGCAACCGGCCAGGATAAAAGCATTAAGCCTATAGCTCGAAGCCACTGTTAGATGTGTAGCCACTTCAGGGCAAGACCTTCATAATGGTTCAAGGTAACAACATCTGACTAAGTTTTTTTTTCTATTATTTTTACCTAAACGCATGCTCATATGTTGTCTAAAATGTACACTGCGGACTTAAACATGTACAAAAAAATGCCATACAATAAAGAAAAGGTTGAGTTGCAGAGGCTGTCTGGGCCCAAATGAAAACAATGGAACCATTAATGTCATGGTGTGCATGGTAAGTGGTATGCCTAGTAAAGCAACCCTGCAATATGTATTGCCTGATAAGTGCAGGGAAAATGTTGTATACCAGCACGCAAATAGACTAAATAAATGCAATTTTTAGCCTAGACATTTTCGAGCTGATTCTCAGCCAACACCTGACGTCTACGGAATTGCTTTCGCATTGCTTTGTAAAACGGACCCCTTAAAGATACAATTTTAGCCATTTTCAATCTAGGTGTTAAGAACCTCATACTGCTGTCTAGTATAAAGTACGTAGCGTTAAAGTATGGAGCCTATAAATATGATTATACCGTAAAGCCAATATTCTTACCGACCGCCAAACCGACACGTAATCTGAAAGTTCATGTCAATATCGCTGCAAACCTTGATTTTAGTCACCATCCAATGCCGTTAGTCAAGACCTGACAAACTCGTTAGCATGATGTTTCGTTGCCCGACCACCAATGACCCCGAAACTCGCATACGGCGTTTATATTGGTCTCTTGTCCTTTCCAAGCTCGTGCAATACATCCCTGTTTGGGGGCCCCAGCCGAATAAATGCCAGAACCTCGATGAAGAATCAGTATAAACTTGTAAAACGGGTGCGGCAGAAGCTCTCTTTAAGCACAACTGCAAAGGTTATTTTGCTGTAGACTCCGATTTTGAACAATGTAACTTGACTGCTCAAATACACAATGTTTCTCAACATTAAATTCAATTGTTGCGGCTCATTCGAAACTCGAAATAAATGTCACAGTCTGTTTGTCTGTCTTAATGGCAATTGGCCAGGTGAGCACATATTCTCGCCCAATTCGCCGCAGCATATTTCGATGCTAATGAAATGCTAATAAAATGCTAAAAATAAGCAGGCTTTTGTTAGACAATTGAGACATATGGAGACAAAATGACAAATAAAAAAACAAAGTCACTATTTTAAGAAAATATATTAATGCAAATTATAAAACTACAATTCTAATTTTGTACAAAAAAGTACAGAATTTTAGATACAGACCAGCGAACCTGTGGTCTGACGATTGCCGTTACCTCGAACGGTGGGCCCCGAAGCAATGCAACTACAAACTGTCTAGTCGGCAGTGTACCGCAGTGTACCAACGCAGACAATGATCATGGCGACGAAGTGCTAGTATTGTTGGTGGTGGTGGTGTGGTGGTGGTGGTAAGTTGGTAAGGTGAGGGACCAGCGCAGTCTTGTCGATCTTGTCAAACAGTCTGGACGAAGCATCCTCAGACAGGAGATGGCAGTGGGAGTTTGAAAACAGAGCTCCTCCTTCTACTTCAGCTCCAGCCCAACCTGACGCGGGTCGCATCACGTAGTCACCAGCGCGTTCGTTGCCACCTGGCGCCACACCATCTGCTACTGCCGCTACTACCGATCGTCTTGTCTGCGTTAGTGATCCGCCGAAAGCTTGGCAAAAGTCTCGCACACGGTTCGCACAGTCAGACCACACGCTCCCCACGCACCCCGACTGACGTACGTATATACGCTTGTCGACACTCACTTCAATCAGACTTCTTCGGAGTTGATCGACGGCAGTCGAAAATTTACACTTGCCGCTGTTAGCTCGGGTGGCTCCGGTGCAAAGAGAGGAGAGCTGAAATAGGCGGACAGATTACTTAACGGCGAATTTGTAGCTTATTATTTTCGTTTCATGGAAGGACATTTTCTTAAGGAGCACACATATACGGCTGTGTACAACCTAGATTTCAAATAGTGTACACGTATATATATATATATATATATATATATATAGGGCTTTAAAGCGTATATATATATACGTGTACATGGAAGGACATTTCCTTAAGGAGCACACATATACGACATTGTACATCCTAGATTTCAAATAGTGTACACGTATATATATATATATATATAGGGCTTTAAAGCGTATATATATATATATATATATATATATATAAGTTTTATCTAACGTATATATATATACGTTAGGCATCAGGTGTATGTACTCCCAGGTAGCTCTACGGGAGGGGACACGTTTAGCATTCGGTAAAGAACTGCGAATGCATCAATGTTCGGAGGTTTTGACCGCTGTCGTCCAGCCGCTGCTGTTAGAAACAGACAGAGCAAGACGGCGACGGGATCGAAGTCCGAAGTCCGCCTCCCGCGGGTGGGCAAAACCTCATCCGATTCGAAAACACATTGTCGATACAGAAACATCCTCGCCATCTGCTACCGGCCACGCAGCAACGTCGCCAACAAATGGAGTGTCAGCACAATATGATTTAGTCGACAAAAAACACAACGTATATATATATATATATATATATATATATATATATATGTTATTTTTGCGCAATATTTAGTTCCATGTAGAGCCGAATTGGAACTTGATTAGAGAATTGAAGATACCCGAATTTAGTATTTTTTAAATCTGAGAGAAAATTAACCCTCTTTCTGCTCGAATGTAATACATTGCCGATGTATGCCCCAATGCCAGCTTGGTGGTCGCATTGGTGATCGTGTATACCTGGATACAGCAGATTTTGACTACGTGTGGACTCCAAAGAAGTGTATGTGTTTTCACAGAAACTGTTATAGTTACGCTATTAATTTAATGCCTTTTTACTCAGAGTAGATGCGGAATATGCCTTGGGTAAAAACGTTAACTTGTCGAATAGCTTTACTTCTAACAGTTTATGGATTTGTTGTTTCGTATATAAGTTTAAGGCATGCATTTGGAAACTGTCATTGTGTTTTGCACATTGTACATTTACATAATTGTGCATAAACACTCGTAATATATTTGATGGTGAAACAAGTAAATTAAGGCGTCTACATGTTAGTAGATAGAAAAGAATCTCCGTAAATTAGGGAAATTCGAACCCGAGTCCCCTACGTACTTGAGTGTCAATATAGGTTTCACAGAGTTGTACGTTTCAACGTAGCAAGCCACTAGTTAAATTAAGGGGTCACCGCAAGAGGCGCGTACGGTATTGTGCAATTATATATATATATATATATATATATATATATATATATATATATATATATATATATATATATAATAGAGTGCTATAACAAACATTATTATTCGAAGCTGTTGCGCACCTCTAGCTATATCGGAGACGTTGTCTTGTATTATGTCCAGTTCGTGTCAGCGCATACATTGATCAATATACTATTTGGCAGACTATATAAATATAGTCTGTCAAAAAAAATTGAAACCCTAGAGAGAATTGAAGAGCTCGTTAAAACAATTTTTTTTCCAATAGGACATGGTTTTAGAGAAGTCCTGTTTCGGAAAGAGAGTGAAATTACTAAAATCGGCGACACTGGTGTCATTGCTCGACATAGGCACACAACATGTGCTATTGCGGGACAACCAGCTCTCTTAAACTAAGCGCATCGGCGTGTTCGTGAGAAAAGTATTTGATTCCTCTGAAGGACATAGGACGCCGGCTAGAAGATGCGATATGGTCATTTAGAAGAGAATTTGCAAACGTGGAAGTTCTTTTTAATTTTGACGTTTAACATTTCGCTCACGTGTGCATTTTACGACGATCAGTTTGGTATTAAATCTATAGCGATCCGATCCGTGGTTGCGGAGTAATTAAGGTTTTCCGACGGGCATGTCGAGATTGAGAGCATGCTAAATAACATAGAGTGAATTATTTGATGGAGTAGGTCATTTAAACATGCACTCAATGTGGTATTAACGCGTAATCCATCTTATAAACGTTTTATTTGTTGCTTTGGTATTATTAGGGCTTGCTAATGAAGCTAAAATCTTCAATTGACCTCGGAGCAAAACTGACCAAACTATTTATAGTAAAGCAATTGGCTCCAAGTGTCTCCACTACTCTCCTTTGTGAAATAATCATTAATGGTAACTCTTTTTAAGCATGCCGAAAGTAACCCAAATGATAGAATTGATATAATTCCTAAGTTTAAACTTCACATAATAATACCACAGATTTTACAACCGCGTATTTGTATACGATCTTACCATTATAATATCTCGGCCGACGCCACCTTCGGTGCCCCAGCAAAGTGAATCCACGACCACGAAAAACATTGCAAGCGGCGTGCACTAATGCATAGTTTATTGTTCTACAAGCATATTTTTTTATTGAAGTCAAAATAGGTACAATAACAACATGCAAGATATTATATGTTGACAAGCAAAACGTTATATATATATATATATATATATATATATATATATATATATATATATATATAATGCCATTATTTATTTATATGTAGCAAAATATACATTTGTGATGTAAGTACATGTGCACAGCCCGCTCGGGGCATAACTTAAGGCGTTAGGTCCGGTCGTGGGCTGGTCCACCTAGCCAGGGTACCTATCACCGAAGCGGCATTCCCCCTCTGAACATCTAAGGTCAGACGCTGCAGTAAATATTCGCCCGCTCTCTTGTCTCCTGTAGTAAGCACCAATTTTCTCCCGACATCTTTGAGCAGTTTTTCGTGAGCAACCCAGCCCCCCCTCCAATGTCTCGAATGCAAGGGATGAGAACAAGTGTGGGTAGCCGACGCTTGAATACTTTTTGCACTTTCTTGACACTTTGTATATATATATTTTTTTCCATACATACTACACAATAATTCAGATTCTCGAAGATCTCTCAAATATAGTCAAAAATACGGAACGAAACGGAATAAATACGCTGGACGTGAAACAAAACATAGGTTTGAGTCTATTGCCATGAAAACACTATGACCTATCAGCTAAGAGACCGAAGTATTCCTCAAAGAATTAAAAATGCAAAGTCAGGTGGGTCAGTTCTTGATGCAAGCGTTGTATTTGGCAACTATTATTATTATATTATTATTATTATTATTATTATTATTATTATTATTATTATTATTATTATTATTATTATTATTATTATTATTATTATTATTATTATTATTATTATTCGTTTTTCCAAAAGACAAAGCCGAGACAATCATAATGTGATAATATCAGTATACATCAGATATCAATGATGGCGATGACGGATTCGTTTGTGGGTATATTTGTAAATTGAGGTTCGCTGCCTGCCTGTCCTGTCTTACCGTTTCTCTCTCTTTTTCTATCTGCGGTTGACATCAAGAGAAGATACAATCGAGAATCGCAAGCGGGTGCAGGTCATTTTTAAAAAATAGTAACAACAAGGCGAGTAGTATTCGCCGGCATTGCTATTCTATCGCCAAGCGAAAGCTATCATCATTACTGACAAGATGCAACGCTTGGCGAGGCTAAACTGTCACACACGCACAATTGATATCGACACAAAGAGGCCGTTTGTCCAGAAGCCAGCAAGAAATCGCGGAACAAAGCGGAAGAGAAGAGTGAACGGCAAGGGAAGTCTTCACGATGGTCGAAGACGGCATTGCGTGTACGTAACCCGCCATTGTCTGTGAGTTCGGGCGCGTTGGCAGAGCGAATACCCAACGGCGTTTCGCTGTTCTGCCTCAGTTTATACTGTTGCTTCAATTGCTGCTTTGTTTCTGTCGCGATAAAGTGGTCGGGTCGCCGCTAAAATGGTATCTTTATACCCAGGTATATAAATACAATCTGGCAAACTGTTATTTGTCCTATTTGCAGCCCCTAAGTAGACAAAACGAAGTTAGTAAGCTAGTGTCCGTTACTGCTATGAGTGAATACGAGTGTACATTAAAAAGAAAAACATATGTAATATCTCTAATAACACAATTTAGGGTATGCTTATTGTTTTAACAAAATATTTTGTAGATACTTTTTATATGTTTTGTTTTTAAATTTTGTTTTGTAAAGTTGTTTTAATAATCAAATGTTTCAAACAAGGATCCCGTACTAGCCATATAGTAGTGTTGTGATGATGATGATGGTGGTGGTCGCAGTCCTGTGTGAGGTTGATTGATTGATTGATTGATTTATTATTCACTTGGCATGCATACCCAAATACACATGTCACCCTTTTTTATCAGGGGCGCTTAGAGCGGCAGCATATATGTTACCTATGCATCTGAATAATCAATGTACACTTCCATACCTACTGAGTATTTGCTTTCCATTGGGACAGCCTCTTCTTTGTAATATCGACCAGGTCCTTTCTAACGTTTGGTCCTAGAGCTAGGGCATCCGACAGCTCTATATCTCTGCTTCCCCCTAGGGCTGTACATTCTTTAACAATATGCTCAATTGACTCATTCCCTAGCCCACATGCTCGACATTCTGTACTTTGTCCCTCCCTATATTTAGCTCTTTGTATCCTTGTATCCGAGGTATCATACTCCGTGATAAAGCGACGGCAGCCGGCTTTTGCTGGAGTAAGCGGATGCCCGGGGAGCGCCGGCCCCAACAAGCCGTTTTACTAAAGGAAAGCATAAACGAAAGAAAGTGTATTAGAAACGTGCGTTTGTGGTTGCCGTTAGTTTTGTTGCTACTACTATTACAACTGCTACTGTTGCTGCTAATATTTGTCGCGTATTTGAAAGCGTTACACGACCGATAACGAGCGACACGCACTATGCGATGGTGATACTACCGTTCTAAGATACCAAGTACGGTAGATCGTGTAGAGGGAGTACATTATCTGTACGTAAGTTACAACAAACAAATTAGAACACAATACAAAATAACTTTTGTCGGAACGCTGTGTCGAAAAACATGACGCTCTTAAACAACGAGCATTATATACGAGTTTCTCTTCAACTTAAACGCACTCAACGATGCAGCAATGAAAGCACACACAAAACTATAAACACAAAACTATATAGACTATATAGACGATACACAATACAACGGTGCGAGATAAGGTCAAAGTAAAGTATACATCAAAATTGTTATTTCTTTAACGTTGATGAAGCTTTCCACGATTTATCTTTTTGCATACAGTTTGCATTCTACTTATTTACCCTATATGCTATATCTCGAGTCTTCACGTTGCGCTTCACGATATTTCTTTTATTTATTTTTCCTTTAATGAATTTTTTTAGATCACTGCGTCGCCACCTTTCACAATTCATACAGATATCATTAACCATACAACTGGTCATTGCATCTGCTACCGAAGGATTTGGGTTTGATTTCGGCTACAGTTGTTACTCCTATCTGTCGCGTATCTAAGATATATGTAGTAGCATTGGCTAGGAGAAATACTAAATATTATAAACAGCATTGAATTTATTTGTGGGACTTTAAGAGTCCCTTAAGTAAAGCAAATATCTAATCTAAATAATTCTAAACAAACTAGTACAACGTCATCAGTGCTGCCTTAATCAAGAGAGTTGAGAAAGATACAAGGCTGTTTCTTGATTCCAGCGGTCTCTACTAGGCCATATATATATATATATATGCATATATATTAGTTACTTTGAATTGCTCACTTGGTTACCTAGATGCTTGCTGTAATGTAATAAGAATACAAAGCAGGATAGAATAAACGGTCGTTTTCGGCGGCGGACACAGAACGGCCTTCATTTGACAAGCTTGGACCGTGCGAATCTTAGAGCTTGGCTTACTGCTGTTGTTGATATCATTTCTTCTTGTCCGACCGCGGTTGACTGATTTGCCGTTGTCGATGGTTTTGATCCATCCACGCGAATAGCGGAACTGGAACAGACATTGGTCCTCGATTAACTTGCTGCCCTATGGGCTTCCTTCGGCAACGTCTTCCGGGGCTGCCAATGAGTCTACTATGGTTGTTGTTGTTGTTGTTGTTGTTGTTGTTGCTGGTGTTGTTGTATTCCCGTGTCGATGTAAATGTTGTTAATGTTGTTGTTGTTGTTGTGCTAACCAGCTATAGGGGTAGATGTATTGGTTATTGGTACTATAGCGTGGTCTGTGGCAGAGTCTCCGAGGCGTAGGCAGCGTAGCAGAAAACAGCGGGCCCCCACTCGCCAACACGATAGCAATATTCGACCGCAATGGCCCTGCATAGGCAGCTAGTGATAGACCGCCCTTCGAAGACGGCTCATTCTTTAGTGAGTAGTGGCCCAGAGTAGATAGAGCTTCCGCTGTTCTCGTGTCTTCTTTCGAAGGATAGATGGATCGCATCTTGACGCGCAGATAATCTCGGCGGCCACGTCGGGCGAGACACACGGATGACCGAGATGAATAGACGCGGTTTCTCAACCCGCGTCTTTTTCTTTGTTTCTCGATTCACACCTAGCTTTTCGCTATAGTCGCGAAGTAGAACCGCGTTATCCGCGTAGACGGGCTTCAGTGACGAGATCTGTGATCATTGTTTGGAACTTGTCAAATGTACTTACGAATACAGTACACTGCTAATTATCAGAAGCTTCAACAGGTGTTAATTTGTATATACATAGAAATATCAGTTATTTACTACATACTGGCTGCTGCTACTACGACTCGTTATTTACGACATAGTGGCATATTTTAGTGTCATAGTATGGCACGTTAAAGACTTAGGCTCTGAATGTGTAATGTCAAAATATTTGTCGGAAATTTGCGGAATAAACGGTATTACTCTTGCTCCATACGCCCCTTCTTGGCATATCGGATCGAGCTTGAAGCGATGATTATTATCTTTAAAAGGTATGACCAAGATATGAAATAGAGGCGTGATATATATATATATATATATATATATATATATATATATATATATATATATATATAACGCCATTTAACTTTAAAAAATCGAAGCCCCTGTAAATATATGCCTAGGATTTCTCTTTATGTGTCTGTTCTAACTTTATCGTAAACGCACAAATTTTAGGGCACAGCGAGAGAGGGCACAATTGCAAAATTAAGCTAATCGTAATGATCCTAAGCCTCGTCGTCAAAAGCGGGATACTGCATGTGGCTCTATGCCTGTCAGCTGAGGCAAAATTTTGGGAAGAATATATTCAAATAACTTACGTGGCCTCGCAAGACCGCTCAGGCTACTAGAACAGCCACGTCATTTTCTGTAAACGAACAAGACGGACCAAGAATGTAGATTTCTATGGGCGTATGTAAGTCCATGGTTCATAATCGACACGGTGAGCGCATCTCTCTTCTATTATGAAAATAATTGCAAATATACAATCGTTAAGCGCTATATTTTTGTTCAAACTTCTATGATCTCTGTTGGTTTTAATTTTTATGTTCGTAGCGTGACTACAGCTTTTTCCAGCATTCTCTAAATATGTTATTTATTGTAATATAAAACATAACAAATACAACTCAACTATTAACAAATACTCTAAATATGTTATATATTGTAATATAAAACAAATACAGATTCACAAGTGTCCGGTTCCTCATTTGAACCTACTACTTACCCAGTACAAGCTAATCATATTGCCTGGAATAGAACCTGCGTCTTCAATCGCCGCAGGTTCTGTCGCCAGCTATCGTCTTCACTTCGCCCTGTCAATGCATGTATATATATATGTGTGCACGTGTTCTCAGCTATGAGCCATGTGTTCAGTGAAGAAACTATGTTTAAAGAGGCATTCGGCAAAGTATATTCAATATACGCACGCATATCTCCTTTGCTCTCTCTCTCTCTCTCTCTCTCTCTCTCTCTCTCTCTCTATATATATATATATATATATATATATATATATATATATATATATATATATATATATATATGTGTGTTTATGAGTTGTCAGCATTTCCTTTACGGCCACGTAACCAGTGAAGAATTGAGATTCTAATATATAATTTGTAAACTCTCAGCAACTCAGTTGGGTTTTGTGATGAGGCTGGGTACCGCTCATAGCAACTGGCGTGGCATCATCACAAAATTAAACATATTTCTTAAGGCTCCTGTGAAGAGTTTACAGAATATATATAATTTGTAAATATTTGTTAGGCTACACTCAGCCTAATTTCGTACAGACGCCGAGTACCGCTTATGTCAAGTGGCGTGGAATCAGCGACACAGCGTTTGAACTTACGTAGACTCGAAAAACATTGGCGCTAGTAGTTGAGACGGTGTTAAAAGGACGCTCGCCGAATAGTAAGCAACAGGAAAGAACCATCATTTGCGGGGGGGGGGGGGGGGCGCTGGGAGGGGGAGGCGACACAGCAGACGGAGAAACCCGAGTGAAAGATGTTGAGGCGTCGTTCGGCGGTAGTGTGTGAGCTTCCAACTTGGCAATCAATTCCGTGTTTTGCGTCCAAACTTGCGTCTATCCGTCCGATGCCGACCAACACAGAACTACGTTACGGGACGAGACGGGACGAACTCCGAGAGCAGCAGAACGAAGGACCACATTGACAATAACGACGACAACAGCAGCAGCTGCAGCTGCAGACGGCCAAGAACGTGGACAAACTTAAGAAAGACTCGAAAAAAAGACGAAGAGGAGGGCGTCGTCGTCATTTCAAAGTCTGCCGCCCGACTGTTCCGACGAACTGGGCTGTGCCCCTATTCCCCCCGCCCACCTTCCCTTACAGAACCTTGTGTCTGTGTACAGCACGCGCATGTGTGCCCATGTGTGAGTGTGTTTTGCGTGCTGTCACCATGCGCAGCGACTGGAGGTGGTGGATGTAGTTCCCTAATAGCGGGCCGCCGGGCTGATCCCATGAGATCCCACCAACCCGCCGGATGGGATTGACGCGGCGGCCGCGGCAGGGGTGAACAACGGAGGAAAAGGCGATGGAAAGAAATCGGAAGTCGCGACGATCGTTTCGTGTCTGTGAACGTTCTGTTTTTTTTTGTCTCATCTACACCTACACAATACTCATACTCACCGACGAACTGACCAAGAGACTCATCATTCTACCCCCCCCCCCCCTTCCCACACAGAGGGGAGGCCGGAGGGCCGCGCAATGCTTGTTCTTATCATTATTGGTCATCATTCGGAATCTCACACAGCCACAGTGTGTCTGTATATCCACCAGTCCCTCCGTCTATATATATATATATATATATATATATCTGGCTTGGCTGTCTTAATGCGTCCCGGGCTAGCCCTGGCCTGTCCGGTCCTGGCTCCGCGCTCCTGGGCTTTTTTGGGGGGTTGCAGATCGGATGGCTGAAGGGGAAGAACAGGCGGAACTGGGCAAAGAACAAAATGGGCAGGAGGGGAGAGCCCGGGGAAGGGCCCAGATGTCCTCTTTGGCTTGATTGGCGACTACTGGCAAGGAAATAAAGTAGCAGCAGCAGTAGTAGAAGAAGTAGTCCTTGTAGTCGTGGCAATGGTGCTAGCGAGAGTCGCCGCGAGTTCCTTTCATCGGCGATGTCTCCATTCATTTTGACCGCCAGGGAAAGAAGACGACGACGACGACGACAACGACAGCTGCGGCAACAGCAGCACCAGCAGCAGCAACAAAAAGGTCCCCTGAGACATGTCGTCTCCTCGTCATCATTGGTGGCGGCCCTCGACTCGTCAAAGAAAACAGGAGATAGAAAAGAGCGCGCAGAGGGCAACAACTCTCACCAGCGCGTCTTCTATGGCGAGCCGATCGTAGTCCGTCTAGCCCCAGATGAAATAGACGGCTACTAGTTAAACGCACGCGACATGTTGGCTAATATAGTTTCGAACAACATGTACGTCGATAGCTGGACAGGCCAACCGACGGATCGATAACGAGTGGCAGAAATCAAGGGTGGAAGGAAACGTCTTTAGCAATGCAAGCAAGGACAAGAAAAGCCTACAACAAAACTTCTAACTGCCTAATCACGAACCCAGATGTCCGGAAGGTGGCGAAAAGTTTTACGTTCGTTCTAAATCATGTTTATATATAGAAATAATTAGGTTTTCAGACGGGTAATAGGTTTATTTATATATATATATATATATATATATATATATATATATATATATATATATATATATATAACTATATGGCTCATTAGCTTTACTATAAACAAACGTACGTATCGTAAGCACTTCTATAAGTGGATTGAGACCTAGGCGTATTTCGTGTCAACTTCATCAGGTGGCCTTAAGCTTTTAGTATCGAATTAAATATGTATAAATAGATGTATTAAATACTTCAGATGCACACGTGCGCCTTCAGCCATTCATCGCTAAAGGCTGATGAGACGGGTGATTATACGATCGAATGATACGAACTAGAACAAGTATTTACACTAGGTGCAACACTGTTCCTTCAAATAAACCGTACAAACACTTGAGATGACACTGAGCCCAGAAGCAGCGCTGTGGTACATAATTAGAAATGTATTCTTGTGACCTTTTTACGACGGCCTTAGCTATAAGCAGCTTGACATGTCGCCAACGATGTGCTAAGTATAGCATGAAGACCATGTTCTCGACTGGCTAGCAAGACATTGCAACTGCTCCACAGCGTCGAATGGACTTACGGTCGCGATACAAAATCCTCTCTCTCTGTCTATGCGACACGAAAACGGCAGACAGGGAAGGGATGCGAGACGGTGGCCATGTGTAGACGGAGTATGTGGAAAAACAGATAACCCGAAAATAAAAGGCTAGAAAAAAAACAAGAAGAGGAGGAAAGATGGCAGGAAAATATTGTTGACGCACCGGCGGCCACCTTACGACATGTAACTCATTAGCGGGGTGCCATCTGTGTCACCTACAACTATTATAATACATCGTTAGGCATCTTTACTAGCCTCGGCCATCTCCAGTTTTATCTCTCTTTCTTTCTCCCTCCATCCACATGTCTCTCTTTCTTTTTTCCTTCTCACATTCCCCATGCGCGTTCTCCCATTCCATCCTACGTCCATCCCTCTCCTTCCCGCGCCTGCAGTCTATGTCTGTCTCTATGACTTTTCGCCGCTTTCTTTCAACCTATCTCATGTAATGTTTTCTCTATCTCTCCCCCCTCCATATATATCTCTTTTTTCTCCCTCTGCCTCTGTCTTGCGCTTGTTGCAAAACGAACTTGTACCGACCCCCTATGAGGCCAAGAAGTATAGAAGTGAGCACGTTGGATGGCCTTGGTGTCGTTAAGTTTTTGCTGCTGTTAGCAAGCCCGTCCCGCAGCCCTATATGGTGAGGTGTCTGCGGCAAAGCAGTCTCGCTGAAGATGGTCGAGATCTGCTCTTTGGCGATGAGCAACAGACGCCGGGATGGTGGCCGGGATGCTCGTTTAAGCTCGTCGTAGGCGTCTCGGGGAAGTCGGTCGCAAGCAGGAATAGTGAAGGAACTAGGAGTGCAGTGCTGGGAACAGCCGTAGGAGTTGAAGTAGTCGGATTGAGAGTAGTGGCACGGCGGGGCAGATGGAAGGCATACTCGTGTATGTCGGCCTGTAAGCATGCAGGTATGTCTACGCCAACAGGTGCTCTGTATGAGTGTCGAGCTGCATACAGCGAATGTAGCCGGGCGCACGACGTTCAGGCACTCAACCGCTGTCAGGAAGCAACGACCACGACGGCTAATAGGTGTGGTAATAGAAGCCGTAGTAGTAGTAGTAGTAGTAATAGTAGGTTGCTACTACAACTTCTACTTACAGCGGTAGTTGTTAGGCAATCGTTTAAAGCTACACAGCTATATAGATAGGTAAGACCATTTTACGAAGCGTGCCCCGTCGACCCATCCCGACGACCTAGCCCAACGTCTGCGTGAACGCGTGGACTAGGCTGCCCACCCAGGGGCGTCGCGAAGTTCGCGGCTTAGCGGTGCACATATATGGAAAAAGACCTCGCCCCCCCCCCCCGTCTCCCCGTCCAGATTCTCTTGCGTGCGACATTTCAGGTTGAAAGCAAAAAAGAGTAAGAAAGAAAGTCAGACAAAAAAGAGAAAGAGAGAGAGAAAGCAGATAAAGCGAATGCGAAGTGCCTGCATGTGTTTGCGGGCGACAACAAGCAAAGCCCCGTATCCACCTTAAGGAGCTAGGTATGCTGCGTCTACTGTTAGACACATTTCTGTTTATCACCTGAAAATTGACCACCCAAAAACTGCCACAGACCGAGCACGCAGAAGGTGATGCGAATTGTACCCTATGTACTGTACTGGTCAAGCTAGTCGCGGTCAAGGTGGTGCTTGATAAGCAACAGCGACAGTTGCCTTATGATAACCTGATGCATGACCCCGGCCTGATGCATCCGACGTTTTTTGCGCTTCCTATTTTAGCATTGTAGGCTTCGTAAGTGCACACACACATATATATATATATATATATATATATATATATATATATATATATTGTAATGATGTATTAATCACTTACAATACGTTTGCACACTCGACAGTGCTCGCCTATATATATATATATATATATATATTCGAGTGACGGCGTGGTCTAGGGGACTAGTGCGCTTAGTCATCATTCCAGGGTGTCGCCTGTCCGATTTCTGTTGTTAATCGAATTTTCTTTGAGCGATGCTCATTAAGAATAGATGCTAAATCACAGCGTTAAGAGTCTGTATCGACCAATGCTGCTACAAGGGCTGTTAGGGAAGCCTTAGATATCTGAACATATACGCCTAAGCTGCCGCGCTAAGCATCTCTGGTGAAAACAATCGCGCCATGTCGCCTGCTGATTTTCTGCACCAAAACAAATGCATCGTGTCTCGGTATACTCGTATACGATCTCGGCGGAGCGACGGGGGGAGATGTTGGAGCGGTACAACGAAATCGTGCCCGGCCACGCTATTTACATAGGATTTCGTTTTAGATCAGTCGTTTCGCGGTTCCGTGCATCGGCTAAAAGAGGCTTGAAGCTGCAAGCGTGTTTTCAGGAGTAACAGTAGTCTGTCGACAACATCGAGTCGTCGAGGAGATTTGGCCAGCAGCATCAAATACAACTCTCAGTGCGTACGAAGGCAACATCGAGTGCATCAGTGTACTTCACTTTTTTTTTCTGTCGTGGTTGTCCGCAGCGAAGCCGTTCGTTGTTTCTAGTCCTGAGGTTGGACTGAATTTCAATCCTGTACGACTGAAATCAAGGCCCGTTGTTTTCGTCTTACCCTCGAGCTCGAGCTTCAGTAGGACGAATATATAACAGACGAGTTAGGCGACGCGTTATGAAAAACGAACCTAAGCTTGCCGATCGACATGGACTAAAACAAAGACACAGTTACTTACTTAGTAGTCATTTTTTCTCAATGTCATGCAATTATTTACGCTACCACAGTTATGCATCAAAATATTGAATAAATATTTGTCTAAATACCGATAATTACTACGCGTCTATTTAAAGTTCTTCGATACGACTGTTTCTAGTTGCAACGACTAGGTGAATGCGATTGATCACATTATTTGATTGCGACTTATCCTACCTGGCTTCGCTATATGACGCGATCCGACCGTGTTCCGTGTCAGCGAACGCGCCGGAGCCAGGCTTCGTCATTGATCGTGCATTTTGGCTGGGGCGACCGGTAGAATTGACCGTTCGATAAAGGCAAATAGCATATTAAAGCTCAATCAGCATATATACACACACATACATGCATACTCTCTTCGTAACGAACGAACAATGGTCCAACGACTCGTGACGATTTACATTTTAACACGGACACAATTCTTAGGCACACAACAAAATTAGTTAGTTGCCTAAGTCTGACCGAGAACCTGACGGCGCTAAAGATGAACGCCGATGATTGCAATTTAGTCTTGTCGTTCGCCTGCCCCGAGTGCTCGTCTTTGCCAGTTTACTTCCAGCTTCCCTGAGACACCGAAATACCACTAGACAATTGCCACTTTTAGCCGTAGCGGTATCGACTGCAGAACGTAACCCACACATTATTGTATACATCGTTGTACGTCTAGATCTAAATGCGCGAGATACGTAATCGGGTGCAGCGTTGTCCTGAGTGTTCTCCTCCACGTGCAATCATAAGTCGCAAAGTGCGTATTCAGTCAATACCTAGGCGGCTGCTAGGCTAATGTGCCGCCTCCTTGATTGCAGCTTGCACAGATGGCAGTAGTCACACGCGTTCATGTCTTTTCAGGACTTCGTCCTTCCGAGTAACGCCGTTTGGGACTGACTGACCAGCCCTGACCAGCTACCGTGACCGTTCTTCTCCTTTTCTCCCAGCAATGTGGGATACATTCATAGACGCTGCAGCGGGATCCTATCAAAGATGATCGAGAAGTGTGTTCTTATTGTTGCTGCTGCTGCTGCTGCTGCTGCAGTGGTTATGATTGTTGTTGTTATTGTAATGGCTGCTGATGTTAATAGTCTATTGATCGTAGTAAGGAACACGATTAAGCATTGTCTCAACCCTCCGGTTTTTTCGTTGTTGTTAGGGAGCCTGACGGGCTCTGGGAAGCGACAGGTGGAGGCTCACACATGTGGAGGTCGATATGGACCGGAGACCGGTGAAGCGGCCGACATGATGTCCCTAAGTGGGTAACTTTTGCATGCTCGCGCATAAAGGGTCTGGGCAGATAGTGGTAGCTCGGATCAACACATGAAAAGGAAGCTATAATGCAGCTGCGATCAGAAAGCCGTTAGTTACCACGACTAACGCTTAGCAAACTGCACCTCGTCATAGTGGAGCGCCGTTTGAAATGAGCCACGGTGACTGCTCTCTGCAATACCCACACCGCAGTGGAATATATATGTACATATGTGTTGCCTGTCGTCTAACATCCCTGTACAGCCTTTGGTTGCATATTTGTACGACGATTAACCAAATAGATAATTACACCAATTAGTCGTTCCTTTCAAGCTACATTTCGTTAGTAAGCTTAGATAGTAGATAAAATCGGCGTATATATATACATATATATATATATATATATATATATTTTTTTTTTTTTTTTTGAGAGAGAAGAATCTACAAAATGAGGGTCCTGGGATATCTACTTTTCTTACTTTCACGTTCAGTAACTTGCATACGTAGTGTTACGGTCAACATCCACAGAACAACCACAAGAGCATACATTTTACATTATCATTTTGGTAACGTACTGATGTTTTTTTATTCGTAAGCCCGCTGACGTCGAACTCGCATAAGATTCCCTGTTAACAGAGGATGAATATTACCAACCATCTACACCAGTTAGCAGATGATGATAACTTCGCTTTCACTCCTAAAAAAGACTTTTCCCCTACTTTATTTGGCAAAATGGCTTTGGGAATAAGCTCTATCACCTTATGTGTATATATATATATATATATATATATATATATAAATATGTTTCACTTGTTTTAGATATGCATATAACATTGTTACTTAGGCGCTTCTCAGCCGCTGTTGGTTTCTTGGTAAAGACTAGGCAAGCAGCCGCTTGGTACCTCGTACGCGCTTGAGAGCACCGTGGACAGATGCACGTTGTGTTCGAGCAGACCAGATGATGATATCCATGAACTATGCATCTGGGATGGACGTGACGATTGTCACATGCAAGGCCAGACCGGAAATGAGAGGCCTTAGTATATACAGTTCTGTAAACTCCCGTTGAACCTATTTAGCTATAGGTTACTATAGCTATATTAGCTATATATTTTGCTATGGCTATACTTCTTATTCAAAGGCAAAGTTTTTGAATGGTAGTCTCCGCGGCGTCTTTAACCGAAATTGAATTCGTTTGCAAGCGGTGCACAGCCTGACATGACTATACGATTATTATTATTATTATTATTAAGATTATTATTATTATTATTATTAAGAGCGCGTCTATGTAATAACCCACCGAGCAGTTGTCAATACATAACCAGTACAGCAAATACAAATTGTTTGACAAAATGTTATTTGTGGCAATTGCCTCGCCGGGTCCTACACTCTAGTAAACTGAATTTTATTTTGTTGGACTGATTCCTATTCAGTCAAACTGAATTTAACTGAATAGGAACCAATCCATCGTTTGTAGGATCAATCTACTAGCGGTATTAGCTCACAGACAGTCTTTATCGGAAGAGCGCGGGATCGGGTAGGGTTCGAGCTACAACTAACCTGAACGACCGCGTCTTTTAATAGTAGTGTTCCTCGAGTATTTGTACCAGCGCGTGCTGTGAGGCAAGGTTGTGTAAACGTGACTGTTAGAGCCTACAGGCCCCAGGCTGCATATCCACAAGTGTCCACAGCCCACCCGACAAGCTCGATGCCAGATTGCGCAAGATCACGGTACATGGATCGTTGGACTAATAGCAAACCCGTTTCTCTTCTCGGATGAGACCAAGATGTCTCTATACAGTAACGAACAACGGGAAATAATGTACTGGAGACGAGCAAATCGATTTTCATTTTCAGGAGAAAGAAGTTTAGCTGCCAGTGGTACGTTAATAAAATTCTGAGATCTCACGTCGGCTTTTCTACAAGGACTGCCGATAATAACTTCCCCTTCATACACGACACTGCTAGGCTCTACAGTGCAGCATTTTTTCAAAGATTACCTCGCAGAAGCTTGCATTAACCTGATAAAGTGGCCTGCATGTTCTCTCAACTTGAATCCTATCGGACTTTTGTGGAGATGCTAAAACGATAAGTTGGAGCCAGAACTCCAGCCCCAGCAACAATTTCAGAGCTGTGTAAATATTATGTGCGATGAGTGGAACAACATTCTACATCAATCTATTGACGAGTTCATTGGGGTCATGCAAAATCATATACCGGGCCTGTTACTAGGGTACGCGGGGGAGGGGGGCAACACATAATTAAATTACATGAATGATAGCTTTAAAACAAACACTTCCATGATACATTCGTCAACTAAACATTCTAGACGTAATTTAAAGCTGATTGAATTGCCTTTCGAATGGTGTAGTCACTTTTAATATGACATTACTGTTGTTAGTACACCAATTTGCCCAACTCAAACTTTTGACTTTGAGTAAATTGTGAACGCGCAACCGTAAATACTATATATATATATATATATGCCTCGTATACACAAGTTCGGACTATCCAAACGATCTGTTGTGCGTTTGATACCTCATGGTTTGCCACATGACGCATAAAATAGGCGTCATTCTGACTCAAGAATTTCTGGGTTGGTGACACTTAGTTACATTTCTATTCACTCACAAAGGTGATACAACAACGGTGTGGTACAGTAACAAGCGATTTATATAATATACTAATGTCTATCAAATTTGGCGTTTACAAGCAAGAGCTTCAAAGCTCAAAACAAGGTCTTCACAAGCAAAAGCCGCTGCCGCCAAGGAGTAATGCTAGAAAAAAAAGAAAAACGTTATTGAGTAGAGGTGTAGTTCAACGGTTGGACGCCTCAATAAATGCATAAAAAATTGGTGAAAATTATCGTAAAATCTAAATATTTATTCTACTTTTAGAAAACAAAAAAATATAATATATATATATATATATATATATATATATATATATATATATAAGAATTGCAAAAAACTTAGTTAAGTTTCCATGCATGTAATATGGTCGGGCGACGTATTGTTCTCTCATTTTTCTCCATGGTACGGAATAGAGCGCCCACGATCGATGCAACTGGTGCCGTCCTTTAAGGCTTTGTGCCGCTTCTTGCACATCTACCCCAGCGTAGATTTATTTGTCAAGCTTCAGCACTTGTCGACTTTTTATATCACTCCTTCAAAGCCTTTTCCTAGACCTCATCGGTCTACTACCTTTAGCTTTAACGAGCCGTCGAGCCCTTGTGCTCTCCACCGCTAGCTACTTCACGCTACTCCCAATAGGCGAACCTGCGCAAATCTCCGCTGCGAGAATATATCTTTGCTACGTGAACTTTCGCGTTGCTGTCATTTTGCGCGTTCGTTTCGAAGCTTTAAGCTTCGGAGCGCCTCACGTCGTATCGCATTGACTTCAATTCGTGCTACGGTCCCTGTTCTCGCGGCGATCGGACAACCTCAACTCTCAAGCGTTCCACCTCTCAACGCTCTGACTCACTAGGTGTTTGGCTGAACTCAGCGTGCACTGTCCTCAACTCCCGTTTATGTACAGCCAGAAAATAAAGAAATGAAAATTAAAGAGGAAGAAGATAATCAATAAAGATGTAGTGCTTTAATTCTGGTGGATTCTGCCCCAATTGTATGAATCGCAAATGATTTTTAATTTAATATAAGAACAAAATGTAAACTAGGTACAATTGTTTATAAGCAACATTTTTGAATGTATTTATTAAATATGCACTTATTTAGATATGTAATATGAACATAATATATATAAGACAAGTGGTAAAAACGGTTTAGGGTATTCTCGCTGGAGCTGATAGAGCGACACGGATTCAGTACAGTCGGTGAGGTGATACAGGGGACATGGACTGCTACAATGACGACATTTGCAGTCCTTTCTAGGTTTAATGAAACCCAGCCAACCGACATAATCGATGATGAAATTTGTGAACGGTGTAGCGAGTGACGACGAGATGAAGACATGGACGGAGAGGAGTTCTTCTTGGCTTGGTTAATCATAGCTGATGATAAATGATAAATTCTCCAAAGATAGAGACGTGAATAGTGTCATGGCCGTCTAAATTAACAGCTATGTTGGGCTTCTGATATCCGGAGCCGCGGTAAGCTTTTTCTACAACGCTCAGTTGCGTGTTGTGAAAAAAAAAAATAACTTAGATATGAAAAATTATTCTAAGATAGCAAAAGCCTTCTACTACTGCACTTGCTCGCCGTGAAACCACCAATCGACGCGGTGCATATCCTTCAGAAAGCGGTTCTTTTTCGTAAGATTTGGACTAAGTTGTTATAAATAAATGTATATATGTAAGCCTGCATCTTGCTTACTAATATATATATATATATTATATATATTATATATTATATATATATTGAGAGAAAGAGACAAGAGCGAGAAAGAGAGTAGTTTCGCCACTGGAAATAAAACACAACATTGTTAATTGGGGATCTGTTATCGTGATTTGTTTGCTGCAGGGCGTCGCCGATGCTGATTGATCTCGCATTAGACTTTTCTTGTATGTGCTGCTCTATCGTCAATACTCTGATCCTCCTATAATCTGTAGTACGTCGCGTCTTATATATATATATATATATATATATCAATTGTAGAGAAGCACATATAGGAAAACTCGAATGCGAGATCAATCAGCAACAACAAAAAAATCATGATAACATGTGATTAACATGACTGATTCAGCTATATATATATATATATATATATATATATATATATACGAGAGTTCTTTCAGTCCGGTCACGTGCAAACAAAATTTTGGAGGCCCATTTTCAGCCGAGGTTACCGCTCTCCTGGACACATTATGATGACATACGACGACGGAGTGCCTGACTGACAGCTCAGATTAGCTTAGTAAAGCTCAGTACGGCCACCCACAATGGTTAAAGTTGGGCTTTTGGAGTTGGGCCGAAAGAAGGGCCAGAAGTCAAGCCAGTCTGCTGCCAAGTAACACAACCTCGATCGTTCGGTGAGCGTCGCTGTGAAGTACAGTCATCATACATGTCACAAGGGCAACAACCACCATAAAACCGTTTGACCTTATGTCGTCGCTGTTTGCTTGACTCGGCAAATAGCGACGGTGTGTTTACAAAGGGCAGAAAGAGCGTCCGTCCACTTCGTCAGTTGTGCGCGCGATGGAACTTCGAGACGGCCGCGTGGCAGCGTGAGCAATTATGATTATCTCTGTATGTATGCAAATGATGACAGCGTCGCTTTATACGTCACTTTCGAGAGGCGAAGCGTAGAGCTCGCTGACCAGCTGGCATGAGTTTCCATCCTCACAGGTCTCTCTCTGTTTCGCTTTGTCTCTCTCATACGCACACTCACATACATTTGCAGCTTCTTGTATACGGCGATGTCCCGGAGAAACATTGTGCACGTTGTAGTTCACACAGATGGACGACAATGCGTTCATCTGGAGTGCCAGGGTCGCCGCCAACATCGACATTCACTGGACCAGGAGCGTCGCGTCAAAACAGCAATAGCCAATCAATCATCATCATCATCTAACCACCAAGATAACAACAACGTCAACATTATCAACCACGACAACAATATGTACTCACAAAGCTGGCCTCAAAGACGCTTTCCAGCTACAATGACTTTTTTTCGTGCCTCTAAAACTACTATTACTACTACTAGTTACGGATAAGCACTCTTCGGGACGCTCCGTAACATACACGACGTATTGGTCGGTTAGTGGCGGCAGCAATGGTCGCTGGGCCGGTAAATGGCCGAATGAAAAAACGCGCTCGATGACCAACGGAATCATTTTTTTTTATTAGTGAGGTTCGGAAAAAATGCTTTACGCAACCTAACGTAGATGGTAGGCGCATGGGTAGTGTGGAGCTCCTTGGTGTTGGTAAGGTGACTTACTGAAAAATCTTACTCCTTACTTTCCCCCCAGGGTTCGGTACTGTTTCCCAGTTCTTCGAGGTGACCGATCGAATCCTGCTGATTACTTCAGCCGCCGTTCCACAACTGGCCGGCGAGGTTAACCGCGCCTATGGCCCGCACGCTGGCCGCGCTAAAGGCAAACACCTCTAAGCAAACGCCACTACCGCACGAGAGACCGAGAGAGCCGAAACAACACGGGCAAAGAACAAGAAGAACACACAGTACTACCTCTTACTGGAGACTTCTACTACGACGATACTACAGCGTGTCGTCAATCTCACTGATGCAAATGCTAGTTACTGCCGTTAAAGCGGCATGCACGCGAGAGATTGCTTGTTGTTGAGTTTCGTCTTGTTCTCTTCTCTTCGTCTTCCACTCACCATCATCGACAACATCGTCATCACCGACAACATCGCCATCACCATAACCACCACCACCATGACCGCACAGGTATACAGATACAAACACGCACTGGGCTGGCTGCTAACTTTTGTCCCGGCTACTGCGTAATACGCAGCAGCAGCAGCAGTCGTAAGAGCAGGCGGTGACAGGACTTGCTGCAGGACCGCAGGCATCGAGGAGAGCCCCCAGCATACCGCAGCTTTATCCTGCTCACGGCGCGCCGTTTCTACCCGACCCCCGCTGCCCGCCGCACGAGGAGAAGCGGACGCAGCAGCAGCAGCTAGAGCCCGCGTCCGACGCGACCGCAACGATAAGAAACGAACGCGAGCAACAGAGGAACACAGAGGCGGGCTTGCTTGCGAGTAAAAGTCGCTGAGTGTGTACCCTTTTGCTTAAACGCGCACAAAGCTAAGCAATGTGCGTACAACTTTTACGCGTCTGTCTAGGTCGGCGCCATCGTGGTAACAACTAACTGCACCTGATGAACAATGCTATCAGCTTGTATTTTCAAGTCTAGTGCGTCCAGCACAATTGGCGCATCTCACATTCACTTCAGACTCGAAGCAGATTATACAAATTAGCAGTCAATTAGCAGTCATACCACCCCGCTAGGCACATTGGCCTAGCTAATCTTTTGTAATATGTGTCCCACAAACATAATGTAATATACGAAAATAAATATATATAAATAAATTGCAGCTCTCTGTAGATATTTAATATATATAAGACAAACAAAACATGACTGATTGTTTTTTTTTTCTTTTAACAGTTGCACAACAACAAGAACCACAACACAGCCACAATCACTACTAAGATGTTACTAAAAAGTAAGGTTTTGCGCTGACCCTCAGCCAGATATAACGTCCACGGAACTGCTTTTCGTTTTATTGCTTCATAGACGGACTCCTTTATTTTTTAATTAGACCGACCACACTTGTGGTACGGAAAGTTTATTTTGAAGACCAGCGGAAATGTTTTGCACTTTGCTTCGCGGAGAATGCTACTACTACTACTACTACTGTCACACCAGTGTTGCTAGAAAACACAACAGCGATAATAGTAATAGTAAGTACCATACGACGACAACACAAGAATGTCAGCAGCAGAATAATAAATGAACGGACAAAAGGAGCATCGGCAACAATACAATAAAACAGCAGCAATTGCGTTTCAACACTAATATACGAGTAATCCTGATATATTGTTAAGCCTCTGTCAACCAGACGTTCTTCCGTGCAGAAAAAGCACAATTACCACATTTGTGCAGTATTGACTTAATTAACCTAATTTGACTAAGCAGGTACAGCTTGTCGCTGGCTCCAACTGCGAAGCAACGTATTAAAACGTGTTTGACTGTAGAATTAAACATTTTTAAGGAGGTTGTTTTTTGTTAACTTTTTTAAAACTGTGTTTGCCCCTGCCTGGATGCATTCTCCGTAGCCATAATTGATATTTATCATTTGTGTCACATTCAGGGAACCTTTACGGGTCTGGCACATAAAAAATATTTTTAGGATTACCAACAAATACATAAATAATTCTTCCTGCAAATACATATGTATATATAT
>QVRM01006655.1:0-249745 GCA_003439945.1 Dermanyssus gallinae
GAACTTGGCTTTGCATAGTGGGCCCCCGCTTACAACAGGTTTTCACTGTCAGACGAACTATTAGTAACAGTCTAGACTATGGCTGGCCTAGACAAATGCTTGTGCTTGGATTCGGAACTAAATATCAGCGAATGTCTGGGCAGCCCACACTTACAAGACCTTTTCAGTTGCCTCGTCAGTGAACTTTTGCTCCCGCGATTCTCTCAGTTTTCACAGTACGCCACCGACATCATTGCCATCAATGCATGTAAACGAACTGATGATACGCAGTAGCAGGCGTAGGTACAGAAGCCTGCAACGTGTTGTACAAAATAAAATGTTTATGGCCTTCTCTGTTTGCATTTACTCACTTCAGTGTTCGTGCTCGTCGCTTAGTAGTGTGCAAGATTGCAGCACTTTTGTTGTACTGAAGAGGTGCTGTTGCGGCCATAATAGATAGATAAATATTGTCCGATTCCGCGACATTCGACGCCAGTCCGCAAGAGCGAAGAATCAGATACCCTTGGGTAGTAAGACTGATGCACGAAGACGCCGCCGATCCTTAGTGTCAGAAACATTCATTCCTAAAAAGAGCAAGCGAGACCTCCGTCAACGAAGCGACTGAAAATTTTCACAGTAATAGTCACGGTCTAATTAAAATAAGAGAATTTGTTTAGGTACACAAAAGTACCCGGCAAAGCAGACACATACTTAAGGGTATGTCGTATCTGACCTCTACTGAAACGTCAAATGCCAATACGCAATTTAATACGAACATCGTGCATAAAGCCACCTATTTTGTACATGATTGGTTTAGAAAACGTTTTTTTTTCGGAGTTATCACCTGACGGAACCTGCCGTTATTGTGCACTTAAAATGTTCACGTTGTTTCACGTTTCTTTTAGAGGTCTAACTGAAAAATATGGTATGCACACACGGACTCCACTGCAGGACACTCGTCTGCAAATGTGGCCCGGTGGCGTGGAGCTGTAACCTTCTTCAAGCCAGTCATGTCCCTATTCCGCGTCCGACCGGGAACAGCCATACGCATTACTTCACTAGGGGGACTAATTTAAGAACCTGTGTGTCCCAGAATGCTCCATGGGATCTTATTACGACAAAACTGTTTTTCTTCTCCTTGGCGCGTAGGTTCAGCGTCCTTAGTCCATCATCACGTGATCTTATTATAAGCTGTATGAGTGTTCCAAGTGTGCCGTCGTTAGCTCTAGGTAGGCCCATGCCGGGCACTACAGGATTGTACCTTTAGGCGTTTTCTCGGTCCGCCAAAGCGCAGGACGCATTTAGTAGTGACAGTAGTTCTCTCTTTGTTTAACATATAGTTAAGATTTCCTTTGCACTTCTTTTTTCTTACCCATTTCCCACCTTGTTAGGTGCAATGAAAGCGTAGGGTTTGGGAATTGCGATGGATTCTAAAGAGATCATTTCAGAAGCTCAGGCCAGAAACTTGAGTAAATAAAAAAAAACTGTTATGCTGCTAACAATAAAAATGGCAGCCGTGAAAATATGATGATGTGCAATAGAGTTTGTGCATATGTCGATGCATTAAAACAATACAGAAGCTAGATGCTGTCAGGCACACCTGCATCGGTCATTCGACTAACATTTCTGTCAACCACGTCCGCACGCTCTCATGGCGTCTGTGTTTGAATAAGAACGAGCGTGCGATTGACTCTGAAAAACTGGCATTTTTCTGTGTTTAGCATTAAAGCGCATTATTGATTGACTGATAGAACTACCGTATGTCGGACCACTCGTCGCAGGTCTGTGCTATCTTCTGGCACGGTCGTAGTCCTTCTCTTCCTGCTTGTCTTGAAAGTAAAATACGTCAGGTACAACTCGAAAGCGTGTTCAAAAAACAGAAGTGCCTTTTATTTTTAAACTATTTTGCGGCTCGCATCGGCGCAGTATCCATCTCTGTTCTGCCTACGTAGCAAGGCTATTAGTGATCAAGCTATATAGCGTAGCTTTACTTCACAAAAGTAAACAAGCCAGTTCTTCACAACAAGTAAACTTGCGTCTCATTTTACTCGTCGATTCTATATGTAAAACATCCATATCACAACCTTCCACCGTGCGCGGTGTGTAGCGACGCTCTAATTCACGTTTTTAGCTTAGGCGATCTCTTTCCCCCTTTTTTCATCTGTAAGGTAGCGTCGCCGTGCTAAGGCCAGAGTTGCTCACACAGATGCCTTTAAGTGCCCTTCTTTTCTGAGCAGCTCTAATAGCACCGCGTGCGTCCATCATTGTGTTGAATACGTCTGCTGGGTTGATCAAATGCTTACGAGTGCTTTGTCTATTGCTAATGCGTCGAATTCTCCTTGTGCTTTTATAATTTACAAACGCTTGTAGTGCTTATTTTCCCTGCGCAATTTTCTCGGTTTGCATAATCACTCGTCGTAACGGTTCTACAATCTCGATGAACTTGACTACACACTCCATGTTAAACCCAGCTGTTCTATTGTCCGACAGACTTAGACTTTTTTGGGCTGACCTTCAGCCAACATTTCACGTTCTGACTGCTTTGGCATTGCTTCGTGAGACGGACCCCGTAAATACATACAAATGTGCAACGGTAGGGCTCGAACCCGACTCGAACTCCTATGTGTCTCCTTCGGTCGCGAGGCGTACGCACCACGCCACCGGGCGATATCCGACAGACCTAGTCTGGGATCGATCTGACAGGCCTTCTGTATACTACTACTACTACGGGTTTGGACCCCCCCCTGTTGTTGTGTACTTCCGTGACCGCAGCGCTATACATTTCCGTCTACCACACAACCACACATTTTGGCAGTGCTCTATTAGTACTTCACTTACCATTTTTGGACGGAAGGAAGGGTCGTAAGTTCGTTCGTTACACACGGCGGTGTCAGTTTCGTTGCGTGCTTCACTTGTTAAATTAGGTCTTTGTAACCTCATGTTCGTTCGGCCATCCAATAATTATAGTTTTTCGTCTATTATACTGGTGTCCGAATGTGCAAAGTTTCCGCTCTCGTTTATACGAGAGAACAACTGATTATTTATAGCCAGAGTTGCTGTTCGACTGTCGGGCCCGGTGGCATGGTGCATTCGCCTGCGCCTCGCGATCGGAGGAGACACACAGGTGCGCGGGTTCGAGCCCAACCGTTGCACATTTGTATTTATGGGGGTCCGTCTATATAGCAATGCGAAAAGCAGTCCTGTGGACGTTAAATCCTGCTTGGGGGTAAGCCCGAAAAGTAATCTAGGGTTGTTCGACTGGGTTTTTCCGGGTGTTGCCTAGAGCAACGAGCCCAAGGACGTGCGGATCCTGTGAATCACAGGAACCCAACTCGGTCCTGATGAGGGAACGTTTGTGTGTGCTACAGTAGGATTTAGTAGAACGGTGGGTATCACCAACGGAGCTCCAACACGAGGGGGACAACGATGGGTTTGTCACTGCCTAACGGAGGAGGAGCGGCAAAACAAAGCTTCGTATGCAGAAAGGCTGCGCAGCTGATGCAGCTTATGCTGGGCCAGGCAGGTTCAGCGCGCTGAGAGTAGCACGGGTGGCGGTCAAAACGTTAGCTGTCAACCTAAACGCAAGACTCGTCGACAAGTGCATTTCTAAGAGGGCGGTAGTTAAAATGCGAACCCAAAGGAGTGAGATCGTGTTCACTGTAGTGCTGGTTGACTACACGAAGAGCAGCAGCAGGAGTGAATTCTAGCCCAAATGTAGTCTGTTTTGTCGTTTGGCTGGCGGTGCTCCTACGAGAAAATGGATATGAAAAGCTTTATTGCGTCGGGCTCTTCGCAAGTGACTAAACGAATCTAGACATGCTAAGGCGAAGACTACCAGGTCTCAGCGACTGCTTCTTTGGAACTGTAAGGTACTGAGAGAAGCAACCGTCCTAGCGCCAGTTGACATGCTTACGTCGGTGAACATTGCACTCCTTACGGAGGCTTACCAGCGGGAGGAACTGCACACATCGATAATGTGCGAGGGTTCCACCAGCTGGCAGTTTTACCTGCGGGAGACCGCGGTAGACCAGCGGGCCAATGTACCTACATAAACGTATACTGCCGGCGTAATGCGTGAGGAAGAACGATTTCTGTGTGGGACTCTCGTCTATGAGGGTGAGCATAGTCATCTTCTGCTTCTCCCAAAGTCTTGAATTGGCAGAGATCGCTGACACGGTGAGTTCTGGTATATCAGGTTTTAACCTGTCTATGTCAATCATTGTCGGTGGCGACTTCAATGCCTGTATTGATGGTTGGGCTACGATAACGATAAAAGAAAAGTGCCGCTCCAGTTGATGGAAAAAAATGCGAAACAATACGCCCTGGCTCCAATGGGTGAGCTCACAGTGGAGCAGGATTTTATGAATCTGCCTCTTGACGTAGAAGAAATAAGCCAGATCCTGCGCTTTTTTTCCGAGAGAAAAGAGTACGAGGCTAGACCAGGTGTACTATGGGCACTGGGATTTATTTACGCCAGTCTAAGCCATTATTGGCAAGCCATCTTTGTGACATCCTCAACAAGATCCTGAAAACGCGGCAAATTACAAGATTCATGGTTCTCAATTTAAACAAGGTGAATGCCGGAGTGGATTAAAAAATCGACCATGATCGAAAAAAAAAAACGGGGAGCACAGATGTCTCAATAAAAAGAGATGGTGCGTTACCACCCCCCCCCCCATGTTAAAAAAATGCGAGATTCAAACTTATACCGCATTCTAGTGTCTGAAAGGACGCTTACAAAATATTATGCAAGTTGGTTATAAAACGAGTACGTGGTCGACCACACCCATCCGCCGAGGCACTTAGGCTTCCGGAGGGGTCGGGGAGCGCGTAATGCAATCCATGTGATTCAGTCAGAGATAGAGCGAGCTGGGGTGGGACCCAGAGGCCATTTGTATGCAGTCTTTATAGACTGCGTCAAAGTCTTCGACGAAGAACCTCAAGATTTTCTAGTGAATCATTCCGACACACAGAAAATGGTGGCTCTCATCTGAGTGTAATTTTGAGCTTTTGATTGAGGCCACATTATTGGTACAGGGGGAGCAGGAAGTGTTTCGGGTAAGGCAACATGTGGAAACTTCGCAACCCACTGACTGAGCTGCGTCTCCTACACTCTTGTGCTTGTCGATTTTGTCGGCTATATTTGACCGGAGTTCCAGAGGACCATAGTTGTTATGTATGTAGATGACATAGTCGCTCATCAGGAACTGCTCCATAAAGACCAGTTTATAGGAGGATGTCGATTGGCCGCCAAAAACGTTATACGATGCGGCGACCGATCCTGAGAATTCGTGAAGTTTTTCCGGTATCTGGAACTTCGGTTACATTATACTAAGACGACCTTAACTGCGCAAATCTTCGAGCAGTAGGCGACGCCCTAGTCGCTCTATATGGAGAGGTTGGCGACGTTCGGCGACCGTCTGTCTCGACGGCAGTGGCATTCTTTCACCTCAAGGTTGTCCCATCTTGGCTTGCGTGGGAGGTGTTTCGCATTATACATGAAACGAGCACCTTGCCTGTCAATATGGGCCGAAAAGAAAGAAGCCGCTTTGTGTACTTAATGTCAGGCTGTGCACCGGCTGTTGATTCAATTAGAGTAAGGCTAAACACGCAGCGTACAGTACCATTCAAAAGCTTCATTTCGGCATGGGAGGATAGGTTTGAACAGGTCCGACAAGAGACCTGGATATTTTAAGTGTCTTTCGCCTCTGGTATTGCATATTACAATCGCCGTGTCTGTACCAGATACATAATTCATGGCTATCTAGCGAAGAGATCACTGCACACTCTCTATTATTCTGGTCTGCTAGGGAATTCTCCCTTCTTGTAAATAGCATATTCAGACCCTCATATGGTTCGTGTGCAAATTATGTTGTAGTTTAAACCTGCCTAAAATTCACCACAATGTAGGCCGCAATTCATGGGACTTTACTGTCTTCAGAATATGACCCGCATATTGTATTTCTTCTGTCCAGTACGACGACTTGTACACCCTATCGAAAACATGGTAGGGCCTAGTATTGACAAATTCCTGAACCATATTAGAGAAGTCTCTTGGTTGACTATCTGACCCAGGTGATGTAATTTTAGTATTGGCGGCTTCAGAAAACCAAGTTCTATATGCTAGTATATGGGGTCTTTTGACCTTCTCATTTATTTTCTTTCCGAAATTTAATACGAAACGCACTAAATCTTATACTCTCCGTTTTGGCGGCCACCACGTAGAATTCACAAAACCTGTAGTTGGCATCAAACAACTAATTCGTCGGATAAACGGTCATAGTCGCTACCTGAAGGGCAAAGGGGTCGAACATCCGTAGAGTCTCCGACAAATGCTTACTTCCGACACTTAATTCTCTCCGCCCCTGAAACAGCATAATCGGCCTGCGCAGCTCGGTGACTCATTACTGAAAGTCGAGATGAGTCAGTCACGGTAGCGTCCCAGGCGAGGGTCCTTCCACCTTCAACTGCTGTTGGGTCATTCCGTCAGGTCGATGAGAGTGATCTGTAAACAAACGTGCAAGTTCGAGAACACAAAAATACATAGAAGCCCTTACAGCACGGGCTAGGGCTAGGGTATAATTAAGAGCAGCGTTTCTTGTCCTACGGCCTAAGCTGCAAGTGCAGGATTAGCCATGGTGGTCTAGTGGAGAGATCTTCTTGTCACAGCTACACTAATGTTCCTCAACCAGTGGGGTCCCAAAGCGAAGGCCATCGCAGATCCTGACGACAAAGTCCTTTAAGACGGTTCCAACGGAAGCGCTTGGTAGAGCATTGAGCCATGCACCAGCACCACTAGATAAAACTGCTTGAAGCAGTAATTTGACCACCTTGATAATCAAGAAGATTAGCGAGTTGTATATCTTCCAACCGCACGGTTCAGCTCGCCTAAGAAATCGGGTCTTCAAGGGGGGTTGTTCTAGTGCGAGCTGAAAGACGTTCCTTGCATTCTCTAGTACAGTACGTAACCGTTTGACAGGCACTAGACATTGATGCGACTATCGTGGGATCTGCGACCAAGACAGCATCCCGAATGTTTAGGCCTGCCCGCAAGTCCCCTCTGGGAAACTTAGCTTAAGTAGGGAAAACAGAGATTTCAACGTGTTCAATTGTTCTAAAAGATTTATTTCTATCGTTAAGTTAATCCCACGGAGGTGGTTTACCCGTGCTGTCGAGATGCAGGATCTCAAAAGGAACAATCCCTTGTGTGCACTTAAGAGGCCTGAGCAACTTGAAGACAATTTTAGCTACTCTAGCCAACCAGATATCTAAGCTTTCTTCTCGTCGTCAAGAAGCGGCATGCCTGGTAAGCTGAGGTTGATCTCATTTGCTCTAATACAGCCTAGAAGATGGTTTTTCACATTGAACGCTGTTGAAAACATTTTGAAAGTCTAGTTTGACTATATCTATGTCTTCTGGTTTGGGTTGAAGATTGATAGGCTTCTGCAGAGTCTATCGCCACTTCTGTGTCACTTTTAGTAGGAAAGCCGAGCTAGTGTTCACCTAATGCTTCACCAATTTGCGACATATTCCTTCAGCAGGCAAACTTAGCTGCTATCCTACGTAGTGTAGATTTGCATGCGACAGGACGGGTTGTGCCATCCTTCTTTTCTAAAGCGAATAACCTCCCTCCATTGGTAAGAATTCCGTTGGCATCTCCCCTCGTAGCAAAGTTTCGATGAGTTTGGCGAGTGCATCGGCCAAAGTTATTTTACCTATTGCTTAAGAGAGTGAATCTTGAAGAAGGCTTGGTCTGATGAAGTGAAAGCCCGCAACAGAGCTTCTGGAAAAGCTTTCTATTGCGCGGTGTATATTCTCTCTTGACACGTAGTTTGTAGTAATGCTAACAGCACTTCCTTGCTGGGGGGGGAGGGGGACATAACTCGTTTTTAGTGGGTTGGAGCCCCACACTACCGGCCTAACTTGCAGATGTGGACAATCCTGCAGTGGTGACCATGTATGCGTTCCGCATTTCCCAGTTAGTCCTCTCAAAAATAAATAAAAAAGGGCACGTCTCAGCAAGAAAATCAATCCACCTTAGATTCGTTGGTGCGCAGGGATGTTTGTCACGCTAAGCCTCCACATGGTCAGACTTGCCGGTTATGATTTTAAGTCGCTACGTCATTTAAGACTTTTAGAAGAGATTCTAGCATAATTGTTCTTGCTGTTTTGGGTATTATACGTATCATATTTACGTGTTTAAAAAACAAACTGAATGTGAGATGCAATTGTGTAAGTTGTAGACGTATGGGTTCTGTTGTAGGCTGCCTGTGGCCTTTCGATTTTGGATGCATAGAATTTATCTGTCTCAGTAAGCTCCTTGAGATAAATGTCTTTCGAAATACTGGACACTCGGATTTATAGCTAGCTGTAGAAGTCGAGGCAACTGCTGGATCTGGCGGTGAAAAATTATTATCTGAGATTACAAGCAGTTTAGTATTATTTTTTGCAGGTAGTAGCTGAGCTAGCAGACGCTGTAGAGCTTCTGTCACCATATTGCTAGCATATGACAAATCAGGGCTAACAGCCTTCAATGCAGCTGCAACCGAGCTTAAATTTCTAAGAGTAGCTCTACCCGTGTGAGTAGACTCGAGGCTTGACTTGAAAACAAGTACTCGGTAACGTCGAACGCGTCGACGGCTATTGTTTTCCAAATACCGACTAGATTTCTTAGCAACTTTGCGTGGAGGAAACGCAGGCTTCGAGAGAAGAATTAACGGCGGCGTTCAGTCGTCGGCCGTTGACAAAATTCCACTCAATTTAACAATTGAGGCGTAACTTGGACCTGGTATTACGGTTTCTGTGGCTACCACAGCCTAAGAAGTACCTTCGGCATCTCTAACTCGTCTCCAATGATGGCTGTAATGATAAACGCGCCACCTACCGCCCTACCTAGTTCGCATCATGTCGTCCCACCTAAACTACCGACATCGGGTAACAAAACTATGACACCTTTTGAGTTACTTACTGTTGGCGTTGCACAGGACTTCATACTAGGCCCCACCCGATTGACCTTGGAATACGATGACGCTCTGTCTTGACGGCATCTCTTCCGGCGTTAAGGCTCTGACGTATGGCTACGACTTAGCCGTTCTCATAACATCCTGCAAAGAACCCACCCTGCTAATACTAGCATCCGAGAAGACAAAGATTATATCTGCTGTCGTTTCCACCGCCTTCTACGCAGCCCTCTCTCTGGGCAAACATGGCCGCTCCGGACTTTGTGTAACTGGTTAGATCGGCCTAGCGATTGGTAGCTCTCACGGTCAGCCGGGGCTATCGATATTATTAGCACGTAAGCACTACTTCTCGCTTCTGCCCAACGCAGTCCAACCCTCCGCCTAAATGACGATCACGCCAAAGAGGCATCGATACGGTTATGGTCTGAGAAGTAGACCCAGCTAAAGCCGAAATCATTACCGGTTTGTGGATCACCCGCAGCTTCTGGACCGCTACTTAGGGCAAGACCTCAGTATGTGGTATAATGGCCGGTACAGGTACTCGCTCCCTCTAGCGCTACTCGATGCAGGCGCTTACTGAACACGGGTTGTTTCAGACCTATATGCAGTAGATTGACAAATCAAACTTGGATGTATGTGTCCTCTGCACGTGCAAGCCTCCGATGATGCAGACCACACCGTCGTCGTCTGCCTGAGTTTTTTGACGCCTTGGCGTTCATCCATCTACCCACTAGCTGGCACAGATACGAAAACCTTGGTTCAGGCCTGGGCGAAAGGTGCAACCTTCCTTGGTAATATTACCAAAAAAAAACATCTGCCTGAAAAACGTCCGACGCTTAACATTTATTTTCGGGTCGACAATCCGTTAGAGTTCGCAGGCCATGACAGGCAGGTAACGCAGACGACTCTGTCTTCATGGATACCCGCACCGGACAACAGTACCGAACCGTGGGGGGTAAACGAGAAGAAGTAGGGTTTTTAGTCGCCGGGGATCCCACTGAAGAGCCCCACACTATCTACGCCCGAACATTACCATCTGAGCTAGTCACGCATAAGGTATTTTCCCAAATCCCTTTTTTGAAGAAAAAAACACTTACTAGTGTGGGACTCGGCAAACCCACTAGAGCCGATATCCTTCGTAACCCCTTAGGCTCGGAATTGCATAGCCGTACTTTGGCATTTGCGGGGAGAGTCTAGCGCTCCATGCGCCTTGTCGATGCTCTTCCGTCATAAGGAGGTGGGTTGAGAGTGCATTGAGGGCCCTGCTGTTTTAGTGACTAACTTAAGAACTTTTTTTTATAAAAGTTCATTGTAACAGTAATTACAATTGAGGGTTTCATCTCAGAAACCCAGAGCATGTCACATTTGACTGCCTGTCAGCCCTACTCAGGGCAGCTATATATCATTCTATTAGACAATTAATTCAGCATTTCTAACGAATTGTAAAAGTTCCTCTATATCTTGGTCTTTCATACGAATAGTAAGTTGGCTTGCATCGACTTGATCAGCAGCTACAGCGTTCTCCCATACCTTCCGCTCAGTATCGTATTTTTTACCTTTATCTAGGACATGCAATATATCATCGTGTTTCAAACATACATCACATAGCGAGTTTTGCGCAACTTTAATGTGGAACCTGGTGCTCTGCGTCATCCCTTTAGCGCAACGTAGCCTGTGAATAGTAACCGCTTCTCTTCTGGAACAGGGCATCATCATCAAGGTTTTTCGTCGTGGTGCAATCTGCATAGTGTCCCTTTTAGTTGTAGTTCCCTGCCTCCTCCAAGTCTCATAGTGCTTATCTAGGGCTTCTTTCCTAGCTTTTAACACAGTTTTACCAAGGGATATTGCTACTTCTCCTTTGTTTACAAGCAGACCTCGTTTCGCGAGTGCATCAGCCACCTCGTTTCCGTAAATGCCTACATGGGAGGGTGCCCACTGTAGCTCCACAGGTTGGCCTAGATAACTTATCACCTTGATAATAGATTCCACTAGAGACGAGGCGGGTCCTGACGGATCTGCAGCCCGAATGCTCGAGATGGCGGCACGCGAGTCACTGACGATCACGACCCTTTTATTTGATGGCTTCTTCAGTTCCTGCAGCAATGCTTCAGATATTGCTACCAGCTCGGCCGAAGTTGAACTGCTGCAGTTGACGATATGCTTGCTGATCTCCATGTTGTCGTTGCTTCGGAAAACACCTGCTCCTCCCGCAGATCCATCCACCGATCCGTCCGTAAAGTATATCTGTGCGCTATCCACTGATATGTTGCCCAAATGGACCTCACTCGCAGCTCGTAGTTCACTCTCGTGGTGGCTCTTTTTCGATGATATACCTTCTATTGATAGCCGAGTCGACAAGTCTTTGACTGTCGATACGTCAAATACATGAAACCCCGGTACCAGCAGAGGTTCTCGAAACGAGTCTGAGTCCCGTAGTAGCCTGAAGGCCATGGTATTCACCCTTTTCTCAAATATACTTAAGATGAGACTGTGCCTGCTGCGGCACAGTCTCAGAAGGTGACATTCTAGGATGAATTGTCTATTTAATTCCGCGGGCATAATACCGCACTCTGACAACACAGCTCTAGTACATGTCATAGAGAGAAGTCCTAATGCTATTCTACCACACTGAGCAACAGCAGAGTCTATAACTCCATAGTCCTTTTTTGTTAATCGAGACATTGCGCCAAGGGAATAGTTAATCTTTGATCCTAACAGTGCGACTGCTAGTTTCATCGCCGTATCTGGTTTGATTCCCCAAGAAGTTCCACAAGCGTTTTTCAGCATATTCGCCACTCGCTCGCCCTTTTCCTTGATGATGTCGAGTTCTCTGTTTCATTTGCAGTTTTCTCGAAATGTCACTCCCAGAAATCTCACCTGGCTCACTTGCTCAATCTGTCGATTGTCCAATCTCAGCAGAAGCTTCTGTCCTCTTTTCACATTGAATTCCATGCTCTTGGTTTTACAAGGCTCACTGGAGAGTCCCAGAGCTCCTAAGGACGATACGATTTTCCTTAAGGTCAGTTGCAGTTCCATCACTGCGATTGGATTAATCGTGCGACCCTTGAGGCGAATCCAAAAAGCACTATCGTCAGAGTATTGAGACAACTTAAAATTCTCGGGTGTGACATCAGCCAGCCCAGTTAGTGTTATGACAAACAGTACTGGAGAAAGTACTCCTCCCTAAGGAAGGCCGACATTACCCAGAGTCTTTACCTCCGTGTTTGTTCCCTTGCACCGGATTGACATGCTACGATATTTCAGGAATGTCACAATCAATTTGAAGATAGCGCTACTAGGTTTCAATCCTGCTTTTATCAAATTAGTGACAACGGCAGTGTAATCAAGGTTGTTATAGGCTCCTTCGACGTCGAAGAACACGGCCATGACATGATCCCCTCTGGCGACTGCTTCTTCGATATCAGTAGCTAGATCCAGAATATTATCTTGGGCCGATCGTAGTGGCCTATAGGCAGACATATTATCCGTTAATGTTCCTTTATTCTGTAATAATGTAAGCAAGCGGCGGAGAATCATGCGTTCCAAAAGCTTTCCGACATGGGACGTTTTGACTATCACCCTATATGAGCCTAATTGTGATTGCGGTCTACCTTGTTTCAGAATTGGTACCCCTTCCCCAGTTTCCACTCAGTTGGAACATCTCCTCTTTTGAGGATAGTATTAAGATCACGAAGAAGAGGGTTTTTCCCGGTATTATCCAGTGACCTCAGTTGCTTGTTGCTGATGCCATCGGGGCCCAGGGCACTTCTTGCGTTGGCAGTGGCCAATGCCAGATCTAGCTCCCACCTTGTGAAATCGCAATCAGTATCAGTAGCGTTTTCATCGCATGCGCGCTGTGCAGGCGGTTCAGTGACAGTACCTGGAGTTTCTCCTGTGTCGGGCGTGGCCGCAGTTTTTATTGCCCTGTCAAGCATATCATTGAGTATAGTTTGCAATGACTTTCCCGTTGATCGACAGACTGCAAACAGCGGACATTTTGGTTGGGTTTCGGCCGTTGACTTAATCCAACTCCATGCCTCTCCCAAACCTGTGTTGACGCCTAGCTGTTTGATGAACTTCTCTTCAAGTCTTTTCCGCAAGTCAGCAGAGTATGAATTTATCTCTTTCATCACTGATGCCAACATCGAGTAATCGGACAGCCAGCCATGTTTCTTGAATCTCCTCTTTAGACGCTTTACCTCCTGCAGTAGGCCAGCAAGTTTGATGTCTGGTGGGGGTAGATATGGAGGAACCCTGACTCGCTTGGTAGCCATCTTGTGGGATTCTCTGATGGCAGTACTAACTTCGTTTCCGGCAGATAGGCGTTCTCTAACATATTCTTTATATCTCCTCCAGTCAGTGATGCAAGTCCATCTCCACTTTTTGCCATTATCTGCTTTCAAGTACAGGTAGCACCGAGCATGATCTGAGAAGGTGGCGCTGTCTTCAATTTCCATAGTGAAGTAACTTGTTAACTCATTGCTCACTGCGACGACATCAAGATGAGACTCCACAAAACCAGAGCTGTACTGTCGCATAAACGTTGGGCTGCCATCATCCATAATGGTGAAGTTTTGGGTTTCAAGGTTGTTAAACAGATCTTCCCCGCGTTTGGTTACATTCGCACTGCCCCATGCAGGGTGCTTTGCATTGAAGTCGCCTGCCAAGATGAGTGGCGCATGCTGGCACAACACATCCATTAATTGAGTAATTTTGATGGCTTTGTTCGGTGAGAGGTAAACCGAAACTATGTTCATGGTGATGTCGTGCAGTTTGACAGATACCCCGCACATGCGAGCCCCGTCTACCGATTGGAGCGACAGTTCACACTGCTCTACATTCGCGTCAACGAGAATTGTAGCCAGTGAGGGTGTGCCGGTTGATTGACAATCTGTATCAACACACGTCACAAAACCATAGATTCCGAATTTTTTAGGAAAATTACCTTCGTTTAAACATATTACTTTAATGCCACTCGTGCACATTTCTTTTATAACTGGAACATTCTTCTTGTGACTCCAGCCACAATTCCAGTGTATTAGACATGGTCTAGACATTGAGTTTTTGTTTGGCAAGGAACTGGAGAAGACTTTTAATTTTGTCTCCCCCTTCCAGTAATTCTACTAGACGAGCCACATCTGGATGTTCATCTAACCAGGGTTTTACGAAAAAGTTTATGCCAGACCAGAAGGTCCGTAGTGTTGTCACACCAAGACTAATTTCTTCAGACGAGGGAGGTGTCTGTTTTGAAATTGCGGGTGACACAATATTTGTCCGTGATTGGTTCTTCTTCCTTGGCGCTGGAACAGGTGGCATATTGCAGACTACCCGCTCTTCCCCTTCTGAAAATACTTGTACCAACTGTCTTTTTACTACTCTCGCCCAGGTTGGTGTACCGGAAGTTTGGTCATTTCTAGGCGGAGGACGTACCTCGATAATTTTCATTGGCATTGCCATCTGCCGCTCAATAGCTTGAGCGTGTTCGTGTTTGCTGGGCTTTGCTCCACGCTTGAAAGACAGAACACTCGGAACTTCCTGATGGGTGGTCCATGTGGCAGTTTACACACCGAGGTTTATTATTTGTGCACTCTGCTATTAAATAACCTGTTTTACCACAGCGCTTGCATAGCTTTCTAGTTTTACTAGTGCATGCGTACGTTAAACTTAAGAACTAGTTCTGTCTTGATTTTAGAAAAAAAACTGCGCAATAGGCGTGTTTATGAAAGTCGATAGGTACATTGTCAGTTATTGTTTACATTTGAACATGGCTGGGATACAAATTAGACAGGTAGTATTAGTTATTTTTAAATAAACAAGTACATGCAGCATTATACTATTCCCTAACATAGATCAAGCAACAGATCACTGTAATGATGACTGGTAGATTTTAACGCCTATCTTAGAATTTTTATCTAACTTAAAGTAGGTAAATAGGTACGTTTGCAGTACAATGGCTCGCGCCTCTGTGGTGTCGCTAGATCGTTTTCGATCCAACGATAACGAACTTATTTGGGTATGTCAAAAATGTCGTGAATACACGCGCAATATTTGTGACTAAAACAGATCCTACGTAAATAAGCTGCGATAGCTTGCGAATAGGCTAACTGCATAGAATAGACAAATGTGCATGCAGTAGCGTAGATGCAATTTTATTTACATCATAAATCAATGTTTTCGTAGGCGTGCGTACACTAGCGTCGAGCGAAGCGTGTCTAATAGAGTAAAGGATGTCGCATTGAAGAGAAATAGGAAGATTTGCGGGAGATGATCTTTGTGGACACATCTTGCCATAGGCAATGAAATGTTGTTGTTCTAGTCGTGCTAGTATCACAAAAACAATATAATAGCTCGCTACGTACACCAGAGCTGTGGTGTCTGTGTGTAGGCAAATGAGCGATGGCTTCATAAACTTCCGCAATTGTGGAGTCTTTCTCTAACTCATCTCGCAAGAGTTCGTCCACCCTGGACCATACACTGGTATATTGAGGCGTGTGCGTTGGAATCTTACCCTTGGCAGCGAAGATCTTTCTGAAGTGCGACTGCAAAGCGTCTGGCTTTACTGGACATGTGGACCTGGTTGGCGTTCCGTGACGTAGCCAGATATAAGGCGCGCGTTCAGCTTAAGCCTGTACGCTTACGATCTGGTGATGTTTAGTACGAGCAGACACCACTTGCAACACGCACGAGTCACGATGACGAGGTACGTCGGCGAGGTTAGTCCTACCATCAACAACAGTAAATCTGAGGCGCTCAAATTCCGCAGGGGAGGTAGCCTGGCTGTTAGCGACGAATTCCGCCTGGGGGGTGCGCCAGTAAAGTATGTAAATTCCTTTACATACCTCGGCATAACTCTCATTACAACACGGACTGCGTTCCGCCTGCACGTTGAACAACGGGTGAGAAAGGCTCTGATTGCGTCAACAACAATCGAAGGGCCCCAGAAGCTCTCCATCGACACCGCCCTGCGCCTATGCCATTTCAAAGTCGCGCCAATGGCTACATACGGAAAGGAGCTGATATGGCGACACCTCAACATGAACGACCTCGCAGCGCTGGAGAAAGTTAAGCCCGCGTTCTTAAAGCGATTTCTGGGCCTGCACTTCTCCACTCGCAACCGCCTGGTGTATGTACTGACAGGGACCTCGCTATTCGTAGAAGATATACGGAAGATGTATGGGCTGCAGGAGACAAGAGGCATACAAAGCGTTCATTCAGCTTCAGGAGGACAAACTGGCAGACATAGACTCTGATATCTTCATAACACCTGCAATGACTGAGGACGCGTGGAAAGGGCCCGACCGACCGAATCGGCATGTGATAGTGCGTTTTTCGGTACACGGCTACCACCACCACTTATGCAGCGCAGAAGGCTCCCACGACCCCGGTGTTGGCTGCAGATGTAAATATTGTCATACCGAATGCTCTAGATAATACGGTCTTGTTTGCAGGAACGTTGGGTCTCTAAATGAGCTGGCCCGTTAAATGTCATCATAACACTGTATACCGTATATGTCTATATTTTATACAATTCTCGTAACTGCATTTGTGAGCTTCTGACGCTAAACCGAATCTTTGTGCTTAGGTATTATCGACACTAAATGGGTGAATAAATGGAATTTTAATATATATATATATATATATATATATATATATAATTTTTTTAATAGATGGTAGGAATGTTTTTCTTCACATTGTTAACACACATACACCTATAGATTTAAAAATGTGACTCTTTAATTGCTTTTCGCAGGTCCACACGCTACCCAACCATGCAATCGACGAGTCCATACGGCTTTGCTTCCGGTTATGGGGAGGACGGTTCGACTCCACTATTGCATTCTGCTCTGCTCATAGCGGAACCTGACATGGTTGAAATGGACTGGGTTGGAAATGTTCTGTTGTGCTGCGGATTGTTTGCGTTGATGGTTATAGCCTACAAAGCTGTAGATTTCCGCTCATGGTTGCTCGACCTTAATCGTACGCAACGTTTCGAAGCTCGCGCTTTAGCGTTGCGCAAGTTTTACGAGCAGTATGGCTATGTTTAGTGGGTCCCTGTTTATGGCAGTTTTTCACTGCCAAACAGAAGTGACTACGAATTGTCCAGAGTATGGCTAGCCTAGATAAACTCTTCTTTGGATTCCAGTTAAATAGCATTAATAGTCTGCACAGACTCACGCCCACGAGACCTTTACGCCTGACTCAGTCGAACACTGACATTTCGGTTTCAGCGGTCACAATTCTTACGACGCATTACCAATATAGTCGCACACAAATTAACATCTTACACGCCACATTGGAGTACACAATGAGCGTGCACTCTGCGAGAGCCAGCCAATGCGTCATTAGACAAACCTTATATGCCAAAAATAGAATCCTTGCAAAGCCTTGGTCAGAGAGTTTTTTTTGGACAACACTAGCGCAAATTTTATGGAAGGACATGTGTTCGGGCCTAAAAACCTGCAACATATAAAAATAAAATTAATATGGTCACCACTTTTTGCGTTTACTTACTCATGTAAGTGCAGCACTATTTTTACACTAGGAAGACTCGTTGCGACAAAGATAGACGCCAGGAACTCTTGGCGCGCGGAAGCCGGAAGCTCGTTCTCAAAAAGAGCAAGCGCGATTGCCGTCAACCAGGCGTACTTAAATGTTTGCAGTTTAAATTGAATTAAAATGACTAAGTAAGGCATGAGCTGGTCTGTGAACTAGTGCAGACACAATGAGTTTTAAAAAATGTTTGTGTTAAGTAGTATTTCTACGGATGCACGGTAGTGCCCAGAAAAGCATACTATAACACCTTTTAACCTTGGGGATTCGTACCATTTAACGAAGAGTTTATATGTCACGATACAAATTCAAAAGTACACACAGTGCATTATGGCTGCCTATTTGTTTTATACGGAATCGATTTAGAGAGCGTTTGTTATCATATAGTTATCGCCCGTGAGAACCTGCCCTTCTTGCGTGCTCTAAGTGTTCGTTCTTTTCCGCTTGGCTGTTCCGTTTCCAACGCGCATTGCGCGCATAGTAGTGGCTGTGATTTCCTCCGTGTTCAGCTTGCAACTAAGATTTTCTCTACTCCTCTATGTCCATGCTCCTTTCCTATGTTTCTAAGCTCTACATGCACGCCCGGCTTGCTTTGCCGGGCATGCACGTAGAGCTTAGAAACTGCGATGTATTCTGAAGGGGTAATCGAAACACTGATGTCAGGTCGCAATTTGTGTGAAATAACAGGTCATACTTAGCTAGAAACAAAATGGTAGCAGTTGTACGTAATAGTAAAAATGTAATCAATCAATTATGTGTATTTCACTTAGATTGAGTATATTATACAGTTCAAAGGTGTTACTTTATAATACTCTATCTTCTTCAGGCTTCCGGCGAGAGAAGTAGTACAACCACGTTTTGTCCAGCGCTGTGCATTCCACTGCATGGTACTTGGCACACTCTGCAGGCAGAACCGGCATGTGCACAACTCGAACTCCTCGTAAAAGACTGCGTTTAAGCATACATAAACGAAACAGTACGAAAGGCACTTGTTTCTCTTCACGGAGAGCTAGGCAACGGGCGCAGACTGTCCGTTTTCTCAGCAATGAGGCTCTTCATACATAAGATTGTTCCGCGGCTGAAGTATGGTCTTGATAGGGTGTGGAACCACCTCACGCTGGCAATTTTCAACCAGCTTGAGAGGTGTTTCTCATTATATATGAAGCGAGTGCTTTGCTTGCCTATTTGAGAAAGAAGCTGCTTTGTGTATCTCATGTCAGGCTCTCCACCGACTATTGAAACAATCCGACTGAGGCTAAAGATGCCGCGTACAGTACCATACGAATGTTTGATTTCGGAATGAGAAGCTAAAGTCGAACAGGCCAGACAGGAGGTCGATGGTTTGGACGTTTTCAATGCCGTGCATCTTTGGTCTGGTCCTGCATGTGACAGTCGCCACGTTTACACTAGGTACATCATGCATGGTTATCACTACCTGGTATGTTTAATTGCAGTGAACATGTAATAAGTTGTACTAACGTTTTTAACAGTATCTCAGCGCGTTAACGGAATACCTGTAGAAAGTGTTAAATGCACCAGTATAGCCCATTTGACAGATCATTTTATGTACCACACTAACTGGCTGTCAGAACGGCACTATATAGGTATAAGTACATTATCTTTGGTTTGCCTAGGACGAGCTCCCGGTAGAAAAACTATTCCGTCCGAGTATTCAGCCTTAAAGCTAGTAAAGGCTGAAACTTCCGTTTAATAGAGATGGACCGTTGTCGTCGACTAGACCACCCATCAGTTAGTGTGTAGCTTGTGTAGGACTCTCACGGTGGTCTTCAAACACAACTTCTGTTTTCGTCTCGTTTTTCCTAATATGTGCTGATCACTGCAATTGTGTGCCTATGTTGTAGCTGCACCCGATACGTTAGGTGCCTTCATTGTCAACCGCCAGTCGGCGTTTTTGCGGTACGTATTACTCCTAGATAGCCGCAAGCCGTTTTACTAGCTTGCTTGCAGCAACCGCGCTTGACGACTCAGTATAGTAGCTCTCCATATACTCAAGTACTCCGTTGGTTTGTAGATCGCCGATTTTTGCTGTCGCCGAGATCATTTATTGTTGACTATCTTGTCAACCGTAAGCTCTCGTCTATGTCACTGTTGCCCCGAATTACCGTACTATTCTAGACCAAGAGAAGAAGGCACAAGCACTTTGCCTTACTAGTTAGCTACCGTCTCTCTGACGGCTCGACTGTGTAGTCTTTATTGCTGCGATGACGATCGAGGAGTGGTTGTCGTACGACTGAGATCGTACGGTAGTGTCCGTTGGGTTCTTAAACTCACGAGCTGAATACCGCTGACGCTGGTTGCCCGCGCAAATGAATGGATACCAAACAAAGGTACTCAACGACGGCGACAGATGCGGCTCTCTATCATATAAATGCAACACTCCCCGGGAAAACGGTCCCTGTTTTAATAACCCCATAGCCGTTCTAGGCGCGTGATCCATAGCGGACGATGTTAATTGACTACCTCCCGAGCTGTCAATGTTGGCTGAACGTAGTTGAAGCAGATATTCGCGGTTCCGTCGAACGGAGAGATCCCTGAGATAGCGAGTCATGTCCCTGGTCGCGCGGTTGAGATCAGGACGAGTTGGACCGTCACCGATAAGCGCCGTCCCTCCCAGTGGGTCGAGTGGAAGTGCGGCACACAACGGCTGTGGCGTCGCGGCGTGAAGGAAGTCAGCAGGCGTGATCGCGCGAAGCTCCCCGGGGTCACCGCTGGCGTAGATGATTGGCCGCGAATTAATCGGAGCAGTTCAAAATTGTTCAAGCTTCTTTGGAGCGATTTGTGCAGGACGGCCCTTATTGAGTTTGCCATCAGGAGAGCCGCGTCGGCTGAGCCGCTGTCGTGCAACGTCCGAATGTAAGCAGCGGCAGAATAAGCCCTTTCAGATCTATCCGCAGATACGTGCAGCTCATGGGCGTCGATCCCCTTGTTAGGATGGCTGTACGTCTCTCGAGTAGCCAGGCCATTCAAGACTTGGCCCTCCCAGTACCTGTCCTCAAATCGCGAGCGCGCGATTTCTGGCACGGCAATTTCACTCTCACCGAGTGGCACAAACGGTAACATCCATCCAACCGGATCAAATATTCTGGCAACCCGCTGCAGCAACCGCTTGGCGAGTATTTCTACAGTTCGAGACCTCTCGTAGGGGCCGACGCGATGGTGAGACAAATAGTTGGGTTCGTCACGCTCAGATGGTCCCTCAGCCTGGGAGTCGTAAACCTCTTCGGCATACCCGCTGCGGGGTAAGGTCATCAGTTCGTCGTTATGTTTTTCGTGCTTATCAGGGTCACGTTTCAGCTTGATGAGTGTAGCATCGAGTCGTGGCAACGCGGTTTTGTTATTGCCTAGGTTCGCGATGCTATCCTTCTCCGGAACAGTCGCCGTATAGCGAACGTCCTGATGCTGGGTTGTTGCTTCGAACAACATTCGCAGGGTCTCTTCTTCCTTAGTTAAGCGGGTCTCTGTAGAAGGCTCTATTCCAAGCTTGTCAAGCGACCGCAGTTTCTCGATGTCACCAACAGACGCGGTCGGAGTGGTCGAACAGCAGTGTCCCTGGACGGATTGCACCGTGGCATTTACTCGCTTTCCACGGGGCCACCAATAAGACAACCAAGTCGTGGACGCTTGGCGAATACCCCCGGTATTCGATATAACGACTGCGTCAGAGCAAAGGCACTGCTGTGCTGCAGCCACCAACCAGTCGAGTCAGGATGGCGAGTGTCGTCATTGCCTTGTCACTATACTCGGCACAGTGAGCTTCCTCCTCCTCTAACATTACATCAGATAACAACCTATTTGCAAACACCTGTAGATCCAGTTCACGTATTATTTGTTGACGTTGCTTCACAACTGATATCAAGTCCACTATCACATTTCTGTTCGGTCGGGATACATCGCTGTCCCACTGTTTCGCCCTCTCGGCTGCTCGTGATAGCTGCCGGCGTTCTAGGCCACGTGCTCGCCGCAGCGAAGCCAGCGAGTTGTCGTCATCGGTAGTACTCATCATGACACCGAGTTGCAACTCTTCCGAAACGTTCGTTGGATTCACTCACACAGTCTAAGAGGCGACGGAATCAACTAGATGTCTTCGAGAATTAAGCCCAAACGCGCCGAAGTCGTGGCGGTCGGCTTAGCATGTGTAAACGCTAGAACAAGTTGTTCCAGATAGCCACCGCTGAGGGGGCATTAGTACGGCAGGCTAGGACAGCCACTTCGGTCGGCAAACGTCACAGACGAGTCACGTATCCTGGTCACGGCACCAAATTGTTGACTATCTTGTCAACCGTAAGCTCTCGTCTATGTCACTGTTGCCCCGAATTACCGTACTATTCTACACCAAGAGAAGAAGACACAAGCACTTTGCCTTACTAGTTAGCTACCGTCTCTCTGACGGCTCGACTGTGTAGTCTTTATTGCTGCGATGACGATCGAGGAGTGGTTGTCGTACGACTGAGATCGTACGGTAGTGTCCGTTGGGTTTTTAAACGCACGAGCTGAATGCCGCTGACGCTGGTTGCCCGCGCAAATGAATGGATTCCAAACAAAGGTACTCAACGACGGCGACAGATGCGGCTCTCATCATATAAATGCTACATTTATGTTTTATCTGCTCTTCTCATATAGAGGAAATGCGTAGCAAGGCCACTGCGGCTATCATTATAGTGGGAGACGTCACTGACATAGAACTAAACATCGCGCTAAAATTGTGTAGAATAAAAATTGTTCCTATAGTAAGATACTGCCTTCAGGCAATTGCCCCTTATCTTACAATGTCAAACCTTAAAAACATAGATAAAATACAAACGTATTTCATAAAGCGCACGTTAGGCTCGCCGAAGAACGCATCGGCAACGCTCGCACTGGAACTATGCCATGAACGCACACTAGTAGAATTTTTTGTATGGGGCAAGATACCGTTTAGTATACAAAAATCTTAGAAACCCACAGAGAATATAGAGAAAACCGCAACGTGGCATTTGTAATAGGTCTCTATGTCGAGGACCCTGCTTTTTGCAGCAATAAATGGAAACTGTCATCGCAAAAAACAGATCTATAATATGCCGAACATTATGACATGGTTACCACCACCTTCTATGCTTGGGCGGAAATAGTTATGAAATCGACGAGTGCGTATGTAAATATTGTGGAGAGTGCAATATCGGACGTTACCACATACTCACCTGCTCGTTCATTGACACATGGCGTCAACGATTTTCTTAGCCTACAAAATGATAGGTGAACTATTGTAGTATGCTAACAATTCATGGTGAATAAACCCGAAACTATTTGTTGGAGTTTTTGTAGTTTCTCGAGCTTTGTACCATCTGTTAGCACGGTCGAAATGTCCTCATTAATCATGGTAGCCACACTCTCTGTTCGTCGTCCCGTTTAGTCGGAGTGAAATGCGTCAGTGCGCAGCTCGATAGCGTGTTCAAAACACAAAAAGCCTCTTCTTTATCAATGTTGCGATTCGCACGGTGCTCTCTCCACCTTTTTGTCCTGTATGGATAATAACAACGCAACAATCAGCGACCGGCTTATAGCATAGCTTTAATCACGCAGATTTAAACATGTCTGAATAAACTTACGCCTCAATTTTCGCTACTACGAATAAACTTAAACTCGTCAATCCTATACGTTAACTATTCGTATCGCTGGAACTGCCATATATCCTAACGTTGTGCTTAGCAACGCTCATAGTACTCTGTTCATAGCTTGAGCTTACTGTTCCAAAGGTGAACATTCGAGTTTCCACTACGAAAGAAAACATTAACGCCTTCCTTTCTCCTGTAAAACAGCTTTGCCGTGATAAGCCAGCCTTACAGACGCAGATAATTCATTTGTATTCCGTGTTTCCTTATGTAGCTCTAAAAACGTAGAGCCCGCCGCTGTGCCACGACTTCCGCTTCGATAAAATGCTTAACAGTTTTGTCTACTGCTAATGCGTTGCATTCTGCTAGTTAGTTTTAGAACTTCAAGAACACTTGTGATTGTTCCTTTCCCGATTGGCTGTTTTATTGTCTGATAAACATAATTTGGGATTGATTTCACAGGCCTTGTATGTATGTGGTCTTCTTCATATTTATTTGGCAGGGATATATCTGTCGCGGCCCGTCTTATTTTACAAAAATGTGCGACGGTAGTTTCCAATACACACTTGTTGCTCAGCATCATTCTGGCGTGTTTACATGTTTCCGTGGCCGCAGCAGGTTTTCAATTTTCCAGATACTAGTATATCGATAACGTAGGTTTTGTTCCTGTCAGTCCTGTGTTATAGGATTAGTGTACTTCTATGCAGTGGTGGCTATGATGACAGAGAAACGCTAACAATCTTATTTTTATGCGTCTATTCTTGTGCAATGTTTACTTTGATGTGCACGGCACTTTCACTGTGTATGTTGCGTGAGGCTACCACATTAGGTGCATGTTTCTTCATCTTACTCTCTCCAACAAATGTTTTGTTTGTTACTTGTTATTTTCTTAGCTGATACCTAAGACTCATTCGGGCTGACCCGCAGCCAACATTTAACACCCACGGGATTGTTTTTCCACTGCCTTGTAAGACGGACTCCATAAATACAAATAGGCATCGGTCGAACTCGAGCCCGTGCCCCTATGCGTCTTCTTTGGTCGCGAAGCGTACGCGAATCACCACGCCACCGAACTCGCCCATCAAGCTGAGAAATATAGCAGAGTAAAAAAAAAAACGTAAAATGCAATTCCCTTGAATAAGACACGTTTGAAACTAGAACTTGAAACATACACAACATTGCTATTATAGTTGATTTTGCCCTGAAGGGGCCCGACTCTAGCCTTGTCTCCCTCCCTATTTCGCTTCGAATCATCAACAAATATTTGTCTGACTTGCTTGCTATTTGCTTGCTTTTGCGGCACACACACTGAAGTCCGCCAAGTGACCGATGTCGTCCTAATAGGCACAGAGTTGTCTGCAGGTCAAGCAGATTTACCGGCCCGCCAACGCAATCGTCAACCCAAATTGCTACATCTAGTTGGCAGGATCCGTTCCACGCTTTTATAGGTCGCAATGGCTTCTGGGTACGATTCTCCAGCGCCGTCTGAACGCCCCGGGTCCGATCCACTCGGCCCTCCTTGATGCCGTAAGAGATTTAGCGCGCATTGGCTCTGTTTCGCTCTGCTCTGGTCACCGCGGCTGGTGCGTCAGCCAGCATGAGCAGAAGTTCGTTAAGGGACACTTGTAGCTCCCTGTTCCTACCACTTGACAGCCTTTCGGGGCGCTGCACAGCCCGTGTCGGTGACAATCGCGTTCGAATTAATTTCCTGGATTTGCCCCATTTCGAATTCCAGACAGCGTCGTAACACCGCACTACCTTAAGTACCGCACTCTGACGCACCGAAGCTATGCTGCAAGCACGACTCAAATAGTGTCCCTTGATGACACTATGTTATTGTTGCTGCCGCAACTGTGCGACAACATCCCGAATTTACATGACTGATTATCTTATCTATCGGCCATGGACCGCCCACTTTTCAGCTCTAAAAATGTCTAACTAACAAAGTAAAATTTAATCATTACATTTCAAAGTAAGCGTTCTTCTGTAGAGGGACTGTTAATATGCACTGTTTATACAGGACACAAATGGCAGAAGCAGTACAAGCACGTTTATCTGCGAAGCAAAAAACTACCCGACTGTAGAAAATTGTGAAAAAACGGCACGCGATTCTAAATAGATATACCTAATCCACCATACGCCTTGAAACTATTATTTATGCGCTCTGTGTGTGCAAAAGCTTCAAGAGCAACGAGAAGCGGCGCCGTAGATTGTAGGTTTAACGTAAAATACGTTGCGTGAATGATAAATGCTTTATGTCAACACCAATGCTTTATCGTTTTTACGTAAAAGCGGTCGGAATCAATCGATTTATGTCATACTTAAACTGTAGCTCGGTTTTATAATACATTGGTAAACTTTCAGTTACATGCCCTTGCTTTAGCAAGACTCTCAAATAAGTGCTATGGTTCAATTTATTCACGCATATGTAAAGCCCAAGGTAGAACCTACATCTTGCTCTACTAAGACGCAATTTTGCCCAGTGTGCAAAGCCAAATCATAACAAATGCCCCAATCTATGGTATGGAACATTTAACTCTGATGCAGGTACGAAGTATACCTTAGCGTTGTATATTCGATTAAATGTTCTCTATTGAAAAAAGTAGGTATGCCAAAAATGTCGGAATTATGTCGGCACACTAACTGTGTACGGACGTTGAATCGTTGCGACACTTATATATACACGGTGTGTTCAAAAAGTATCGCGACTTTTGAATTTTCGCGGGTTACGTATATTCGAATTTCGATTTTTTGTGGCGTTATGTTGGTACTCATGTCTCTCACTTATGCCGACAACCTCGGCCATTTTGAGTGTTCACTTAATTGTTGACAGCTGCTTTGCTTGCACGTGTTTTGGATCGTCTTCGATTTTTACCTATTCAAAAAATGGATCAAAGAACCTGTATCAAATTTTGTGTGAAAAACGAAATTAAGTGCGCGGATGCATTCCGAATGTTGACTGTGGCATACGGAGAAGCTACCTTGGACCGAAGCAACGTTTATCGGTGGTACAAAATGTTCTCAGAAGGCCGAGAAGATGTGAACGACGAAGAGCGTGCCGGACGCCCGAGCACTTCAACAACAGACGAAAAAATTAATGAAGTGGAGAAAATGGTATTGGCCAATCGTCGAATCACCGTTAGAGAAGTTGCTGAGGACCTAAACATATCGATTGGCTCGTGCCATTCGATTTTTATCAATGATTTGGGCATGAGACGGGTCGCCGCGAAATTCGTACCAAAATTGCTCAATTGCGACCAAAAACAGCATCGCATGAACATTGCTAATGAGATGTTGGACTCTGTCCGCGACGACCCAAATTTGCTCCAGAGGGTCATAACTGGTGACGAATCGTGGGTTTATGGTTATGACGTGGAAACCAAAGCTCAATCATCTCAATGGAAGCTGCCGCACGAACCAAGACCGAAAAAAGCGCGCCAAGTTCGGTCGAATGTGAAAGTTTTGCTGACAGTTTTCTTCGATTGCAGGGACGTGGTACATCATGAGTTCTTGCCACAGGGTAGAACGGTCAATAAGGAATATTACCTGCAAGTTATGCGCAATTTGCGCGAAGCAATCCGCCAGAAACGCCCGGATTTGTGGAAGAACAAAAATTGGCTTTTGCACCACGATAACGCCCCTGCTTACACATCGTTGCTTGTGCGCGAGTTTTTGGCCAAAAACAACACACTAATGATGCCGCAGCCACCGTATTCCCCAGATCTGGCCCCCTGTGACTTTTTCTTGTTCCCTAAACTGAAGAGGCCCATGAAAGGACGACGTTACGCTACGCTTGACGAGATAAAGACGGCATCGAAGGAGGAGCTGAACAAGATAAAAAAAATGGTTTTTTGAAGTGCTTCGAAGATTGGAAAAACCGTTGGCACAAGTGTATAATATCTCATGGGGATTACTTTGAAGGGGACAAAATAGATATTCATGAATAAATGAATAATTTTTGAAAAAACACAAAAGTCGCGATACGTTTTGAACACCATGTATATATATATATATATATATATATATATATTAGAGAGAGAGAGAGAGACAGAGGATAGAGTATATGCACTTCTATTTGCACAGTAATGGAATACGCTTGTATAGACGTGCGTACTCTAATGACGAGCTAGCAAAACGAGTGTAATATCAAATTAGCTAAGTATAATATTAATACAGCGTTTAGTTCTTACCTCGAGAGAATGGCGTTCCGTCGTCCGAAATAACGCAAACAGGTGTGCGTTGCATTCTGTCTGCCTTTTTTTTAAGTACAAAATCCTTTAAGAATAATTCGACAGCCAGCACATATAGTTAACATATGGCTAAGCGGCCATATGCTCTATCGGTGTTGGTTGATGATGACGGTGACGCGTGGTCGTTGTAGAGCAAACCTTGGTCGTTGAAGAGCAAACCTTGGTCGTTAAAATGCACTGCGCTATGTATTCGGTCGGCTGTCGGGTCGTCTTGATGGCGTCGTCTTGTCTCAACAGTACCGTAGAAGGTGGTTGCTCTGTTCTTGTGTTGTGTCTGAAAACCTGCCGGGCTGACTCTCAGCCAAGATTTAACGTACATGGGACTGCTTTTCGCATTGTTTCATAAGAACGGACCCTCATAAATACAAATGTGCAACGTTGGGGCTCGAACCCGCGCACCTATGTGTCTCCTCCGGCCGCGAGACGCAGACAAATGCACCACGCCATGGGGTTCGGCTTGCGTTGTGTCTAGTTTCGTCACATTACATGTCAGCACTGAGATCATCAGCTAAGTCCTGCTGCTCTTGCTGTGCCATGATTCTGCTGGGCGACACCATTATTCATCATTCGTCTTGGACTTGGTTGGGAACCGGCCCCTTGCTGTCGTGTCACATGTTACCACCTCTTGGTTGCCATGATGACTTGCCGCCATGGAGAAAAGGTGGTGTAATTGCATCCACTGCGGACTGTATACTGGCAAGTGCTGATTGTTGCGTGACTAATTTAAAATGAGATTCTAACGAGGACCCGTTTGCTTGAGAATGAGGAAAACGAGGTTCTAATGACTCAATTGTTTCTTTCGCGGAGCGCTGTGAACTTTGATAACGTTTGGCACATTTGCGAGTGTATTATTATTATAATTGCCTTCCTGATAACTGGGGTATTCCTGTTAACAGTATTTGTTCATCTGTCCACTAATCCGATTGTAAATAACGCCGACGTTACCAGAGGCGTGCAGTTTTCACCAGTTTCACACTCTTCGGCCTAGCGTTGCAGGGCATCACTGAAATCGTCGAGCGTCATACTGTTCTGCCGAAACGTGACGAGTAAAGATCCCCTGCAAAGGGATACGACAGTCCTGTTCGCAGGGGATCTTTACATACTATAAGTTCAGCCAGGGCAGCACCGTATGCTCTGCTCTCATCAATTGCAGTTGGGTCGGCTTCCTTAACTTGTTTTACTGTTGGCGAACCCGGCTCATCGGCGTAGGCAAGAAACACTACTCTGTCTCTGGAACGGTGGCGCTTTTATACCCAACTCCGCGACATTGGCATAATACAGAACAAACATAAAATATCCAGCACCCATATTAGGTACATTTAGATATCGGCGGAGCCGGAAGGATGATTAAGGTGGTCACCGTTCTATTGCCCCACTTCTGACACTATGTTAATTAGGCGCTATCTAGTTGCAAGAGTCCGGTGGCGTGGTGGGTGCATTCGTTTGCGCCTTGCAACCGGAAAAGACACATAGGTGCGCGGGTGTGAGCCCCACCGTTGCACATTTGTATTTTTGGGGGTCCGTCTATAAAGCAATGCGAACGGGGGGGGGGGTGCATTTGCGTGCGTCTTGTTACCGGAGATGACACATAGGTGCACTGGTTCGATCTCCGCCGTTGCACATCTGTCTTAATGGGGGGTCCATTATACGAAACAATGCAAACGCCTTTTCCAGGGAGCCAGACGGCCTTCATTGACCTAACAATGGTCAATGAGGCGGCCTTTCCACTGGTGGAGTGGAGGGTGAGGGAGACGGAGGAGACCATGAGTGACCACAGATACATCTGTTTCACCATCAGTACCCCCGAGGTAGCCCTCGCCCCGCCCACTAGTAAGAGATGGCAGATGTGGAAACTCGACGCCAAGATTCTAGTGGCCGAAATAGACGAGGGTTGCAAACGACTGGGAGACACGGTGGGGGATGAATATCAAATAATTAGCATACTCTCTACAGCATGCGAGAAAGCTGCTCCCTCACAACACCACGGGAGCCGCCACCCTCCCAACTACTGGTGGAACAAAGGGATCGCAGCTGCCCGCAGGGCTTGCATTAGGCTAAATAGGATTTTCACGAGAACACGCAGCTGGTTAACGCAAAGAAAACGACGGGTGGGATTTTACGGGGAGCGAGAGACCGCAAGAGCTGAATCCCAATTGACGGAGTACAAGGCTGCTCGATCGAGACTCCGAGGACTCATCGCCAAAAGTAAAGCCCGAGCGGAGAAAGAGCTGATAGACGCGGCGAAGAGCGACGTATGGGGCCTGCCGTACCGAATAGTTATGGCCAAACTCCGGAGATCTCCCCCGAAACTCCCCCCGGATGTGCTGCGGGAGACTGTAACCGGTCTTTTTCGGGCACAGCCGCGGAGAGAAAACGAGGAGTTCTCGGTCACCCCGGAAGACATTCCGGAGGTGACGCTGGAGGAGGTCGAACAAGCCCGGAATCGGTTGGCAACCGGTAAAGCGCCCGGCCTAGACGGAATTCCCCCAGAGGTAGCGAGGCTACTGGTCAAAAGGTGGCCTAAGGTCTTCCAAGACCTTGCCAACAAGCTTCTGAGAGAGGGGAGATTCCCGAGGCTGTGGAAACGGGCAAGCCTGGTTCTAATCCCCAAACCCGGGAGGAAGACGGGGCCTTCGGCTTACCGGCCCATATGCCTCATTGACGCCATGGGTAAGCTCCTGGAAAACGTTATAGTCAAGAGACTAAACGACGAGATTCAGGAACAGAACGCCCTATCAGATGCCCAGTACGGTTTCCGGAAGGGCAGATCCGCATTAGGGGCTCTAAAGAAGGTTCTGAAACGGGCGGGTAAGAAGACTATTTAAGACCCCTAAAACAAAGGGATTCGTGCTCCTGATCCTCCTGGATGTCAAAAATGCCTTCAACACAATGAATTAGAAAGTAATTGTAGAGGCGATGAAGAGGAAGGGCTTTTCCCTCTACCTCCGTCGAATAATTTCATCCTACCTGGATGACAGAGGCTTGGTTGCAGGGGGGCAGGAGTACGAGGTTACTGCCGGAGTCCCACAGGGCTCGATTCTAGGACCCGTGCTCTGGAACATAGCTTACGACGGGGTGCTCGAGATCCGAGGTCTCCCGTATGGGGTGGAGACGCTGGCGTACGCCGATGACCTTGCACTCATGATAACGGCCAGGACCGAAAGAGCCCTGGAGAGCGCCGCCAATGAGGCCTTGTCCCATCACTTGAAACTGGCACCCGACAAGACGGAGGCGATGTACCTAACATGCAGAAAGAGGACGACCGGCATTAACCTCGTGATGGCGGGCCACCCGATAGAAATCAGAAAGAAGGTAAAGTACCTTGGGGTCATGCTAGACACTGGCCTGACCGGATCGGCACACGTTAAGTACGTGGCCGAAAAGGCCCAAAGGGTCTCCCTGAACCTGGCGCGGATCATGCCTAGGGTCGGTGGGGTGGCTGAGGTGAAAAGAAGGCTCCTGGCCTCGGTGGCCGAATCAACGGCGCTATACGCAGCCCCAGTCTGGAGGGACATGGCAATGTGGACGGCGAAAAATAGGGGTGCACTAGGGTCGACCCAACGAACGCTGGCAATCAGGGTAAGCCGGGCGTATCGAACAGTCTCGACCGAAGCTCTCCTGGTCCTAGCCAAAATGCTGCCATGGGACCTCCTAGTGGCTGAAAGAAGTAAAATGTATCTAGACGAAGGTCTGGATCTCACCAGGGCCAGGAGTGCCACCATATCGGCCTGGCATGAGGAATGGGCGCAGGTAAGACCCGGTGTGACCACAGGGAGCTGGACCAAGAGTCTGATACCGGACCTCAGGGCATGGTATGACCGCCGACACGGGGAGCTTTCCTACTGGACGACTCAGGTTCTGACCGGACACGGCCAGTTCCAGAGCTACCTGTCAAGGATCAAGAAGGCCATCAGCGCTATTTGCGTACTGTGCGACTCTGGAGAAACGGACAACGTAGAGCATACTGTTCTGCGGTGTGATGCTCTCAGGGAAGCACGGGACGCAGCACCAACCGCTGTGAGAGGCCGACCCATCAAGGAGGTGGTCTCCCATATGATGACTTCGGCGGAGGCATGGAGGGAGGCGACGAACTTGTTCGACGCTGTTTTGACACTCAAGACAGCCAAGGAAACGGCCAGGCGGGAGAGGTTTGAGCGGGTCTCTCGGGAGAGTGGTCACGACGAGGAGCCGAGGGAGGGGGAGGGGGTGGGGAGCAGCCAGGCCCTCATGGTCTCGACGCACCCTCACAGGACGGATTACAAAATGGCATCCCCCTATCCAACCGCAGATAGACATGCGGGATGATAGTCAGGGATAGAGCTGATTGAAGGAGAACGGCAGGGACGCCTCTCCCACGGTTTTGATGTAATGCCAAAGTAATACCGAGCCAGGGGGGTGGGGAGGAATTCGGATTTAGTGGGTTTGCGAGTCTCACACTAGTCACGCAGGCTGCTAGTGGCGCATGTGCATCATGCATTACAGAAACCTCCCAGAAAAAAAAATAAAATACCTCTGTTAGCACAGGATGGGTAGCAGAGCACACCGAACAGAAAAAGAGACGCAAATACGCAGACCTTGAAAACACTCTTCACTTCGTACCAGTGGCTATGGAAACATTAGGACCCATCAGCAGTGAAACAGAAAAATTAATTCGGGATCTAGCTAGAGGAATGGTAGCAACAACGGCGGACCAGCGCGAGGGCGAATATCTGAGACAGATTCTGCCTCTCGCGGTGTGTAGAGGCAATGCCGCTTCTATAAACGGCGCCATGGAATGAACAGCTAAATACGTGCTTGAATCGACGCGACACGTTTGAACCTCACAACTGTACTCTGATAACACAATTACGAGTTAAATAAATATATAGTTTTTTTTTACATAATATGGCCAGTTGCTAATCGCTTGGGATTTTTAACTACTTTATTATCACGATAATGGCATAACTTTTTCACTTTCAGTTTCTCGTGGAAAATGTTTCCTACAAAACCAGAGCGAGCGTATGTATGGCGAATTGAGCCTTTGCTTGGCGCTTCGCATCCGTTAATAGTTAAGGCTGTTCTGTACAACGGCCCGACTTTAATGCAATTAGTAAATAAAATTAATAATTCATAAACACATAATTGTTGCGCGACACTAGGAGATAGAGGCTCGGATGCCTGGTTTTATTAGCCTATACGAATTGTTTCTCTGGCTAGCCACCTGAAGGTCGGTTTTTAGACAGCGGTGCACCAAATTACTATCACCTTTGCGTGTTGCGAACGCCTCACGACGGATAGGATCGATGATAGGAAGATGCGTTTAAAGCTAACTTGACGCCCAGTGGACCCAGTTGGTCATAGTAGAATGCTATGCTAAGTAGAAGATGTGCAGACGTCCAGATATAAGCTGGTTGACTGCCACACGAGACTGATAGTAGCGACGGAGCCTCCGTTGGTACAGCCCAGTATCCAAATGCTGTATGTTCATCTGAACAACATCTGAGCTTTTAACGCTTGTCGCGTACTATCAAACAACAAGGACGTATGACACATCGATGATATGAACATTATTAACAAGAGAGCCAGCAGTGCAACATTCTCCTCCCAGCTAGGGCCGAACGTATCAGGCTCTTCCACAAGCAAAGCGGGCGACCTCATCATTGGAGACATCAGATGATAAGACGCTCGGCTATCACGCAACATCGCTCACTCTACGTGCAGGGTTGAGTTTCGTTGTTTCTGTGGTTAGACGGACCAAGTCGATGTGTCTCGTGCCGAAAAGTCTATATTAAACAATCGACGCCACATTTATTGTTATTGTTATTCTTATCTGATCGCAAAACAACTCGATAGGTTCAATGCATGTTCATCGCAGTTGATATCGTACCACTCTAGAGCATACGCAATCGAAGAATGGCGCACGATTACGTGCAAGTACGTAATACTTGAACTTCTCACTAATTTGAAACGGGACGAAGGAAGCCAAAGGAGATTTGCTAATGGTGGTCGTTTCGAGCCACTGACATTCAGGAAGGCACAATTGATAACAACGAAGATCTTGGATTGATCTGTAGCAGGATCGCGTAGAGAAGATTGTCGACGAGAACTTTAGCGTAGCGCATGTCCAATTGGGCCTAAAGTTTTCGGGCTGACCCTCAGCCAAGATTTAACGTCCACGGAACTGTTTTTTTTTTTTTCCGTAAGGCAGATGCCCGTGTACGTTTTTTTTTCATGTCATGGCTCATTTTAATCCACTCCGGCATTTACCTTGTTCAAATTGGAAACCATGCAAACCAATTTAAGAGTGGCCGATCTGGGTCTCGAACCCAGTCCTCCCGAATGCAAGACAAAGGCTTTGCCACTAAGCCATCTTGCTCGGTTTTTCACACTGCTTCATAGACGGACCGCCATAAATACAAATGTGCAACGGTGGGACTTGAACCCGCGTATCTGTGTGTTTTCTCCGGTTGCAAGGCCACCACTTAAGCCACCACGCCACCGGGCTCGATGTCCAATTGGGCCTACGTGTTCCAAAGTTTGCGGCGTTAGGCCAAAGCTGCTATAAATAGGTAGAGACAGTCTCCACACTTATATATTGCGTGTCATGGTGAAATACAGCCGTATATACTAAATTACTAATAACATACGTACTAACATAACTTTAACACATTTAATTTCACACAAAGATGCACGTACAGATTACAGTGCATGTGATCAGCGCCTCCACCACAACCACAAACGTTTAATGTATTAATTCGTTGCTTTCGCGATCAGTTGTATGTCCTTTTGTAGGGGGGGGGGGGCTTTCACGAGGTACAACGAAATGTGCAATTACAAATAATACAATCACAAATAAATACAACACAAATCAATATATAACCGTGAGCAAAAAGAAGATCTGTACGCTCAAGGGCAACAAGGGGGTTCTGTCGTTAGGTCTTGCGGTATGTATTGTACATGCAGCTCTAAAGCAATCTGTCTTAGAAAAAAGCGGGTAAGATCATTGTCTATAAAAATAAAGGAGTGATGCCACACCTTGGCTTTACTTCGCGCTACAGCCGATGAACAAGCCACAGTGTGCTCAAGCTTAGTCCCCACAGCCTTCCTGACGGGCAACGCCTGTTATTTACCCCTCGCTTTCGACCAGCCAGTTAGGAAGAGGAAAGTCACGACGGAACGCTAGTCATCATTTGCTGGTACAGTGCGGGTGTCAGTACCTAAGCTTTATTCGCCACCAGCATGGAATAACTTAATAAACATGCTAGTACTAACCAAAGCACGAGCTGCCTGGCGCTTATATTGTCCTTCTACAAATAGTGTCGACACCTTCTGTCCGACACTGACCAAATAGAATGTTGTCGCGTTACATAGATTTTCCTCGTCGCCGCCGCTTGTCTTTGCATGACTTTCTATTAGCTTCACGCTATTAAAGACGTCTGATTTTGCTTGCTTTCTTGCTTGTTGAGACGTTAAACTAGTGAAGCAGTTAACTCTTCACTAGTTTAACGTCTCAACAAGCAAGAAAGCAAGCAATCGGGTTGAAGCCACCACCAGCCAGAGCTTTTTCGCTCATCATGGGACACATCATTGTGCGTTCGGATCACCCAACGTCGGTCCGTTTTGTGGCCCTGCAACATAGACTTCAATTGCTGAGTGATAAACACTCCAATGAAGCCGATATTCTTTGGGCGCACACCGGGCACTCCACGATTGACCTATCTTTCCACAGTAAATGTGAGCTAAGAGTGCCAGGGTCACATAGTGGGGGAAACAGTATCGTTTTACGCGGAGGCGCTCTACGTAAAGCACCACTCGTCCTGGTAGCCGATTGAGCTTCGAATCGGCTACCAGGACGAGTGGTGCAGACCCCCCATAAGCACGACCAATCGCTATTCCAGCGTAGCTTGGGTGACCGAACGTAAATTTGAAAAGATACACACAGTGACTCAATGATACAGTAGACTGAAGGCCGCCCAATCAGAGAGAGAGTTCCACGACTCGATCAGACTGAAGACTTTGTGCACCCAGCTGCAAAGCCACTCACTAGCTAATGCGTTTCATGCCAGCACAACCCGGCAAAAGGCTCTTTTATGTAAACTGCATGTAGGCTCGTTATGTGCGCGCTCTGCTGGTGCCCGCTGACGTCGGACACAGACATAGAGATGAAAACATGCGCACAATGCTTCCCGCACTAATAGTCCAAATATGATTCAAATCAGAGCCAAGTTTGAGGAAGAGCAGAGCTATGATGGTTCGGTTGATAGGGTCACCTAATCAGAAAACTTCACTGTGACTCGATCAGATAATGCTGGCTTTTATGCTGGCCCAGCTGCACAGCTTCTGGGCCAATAAGGGTCTCCGTACGTACACCATACACGCGAAATAAGCAAAGTGCAAGTGCCTAGTGTTTACTGCAAGTAATGCCAGATAAAAGCAGTAATCTTGCTCTCCCCTCGTCATGAAGGAGCATTGCACAAAAGCGCTACCTTCACCCCATCTATACACTGAGCGAGTTTTTGGACAGCGTGAACACTATCCCCGCTGAACCGCGCGACTTTCGCGCGAGCTATCGGTACCTACCACGGTGGAGTGTAAAACTCTTTTATTTGATGCCAAAAAGGCTCTAAACTAGCGCTCGTTTTATTTGCGGTATCTGTGGACGTTCGACCTGCTTGCATCTCCAGTACAGCATTCTAGCCTCCCTAGCGAATATTAGTTTATCAGATCCTTTTCACTCTTCTGACTGCAGAAAAAAATATTATAATCGGCAATGGGATGACCCGTCCCTCAGCTTTTGCCGGGCGACTGGTTTGTCGCAAGGAAATAGCCTGGGACTCCTTCTTTCTTAATTCTTTAAAAGAGTCTATCGGCCAATGATCTGATAAAAATACTCCTACATTCTGGCGACATGGCCATATGCTGGTCTGACCATATAGTTTTACTAAAGAACAAAACATAAACACACCTGAAAGAACAAAACGCAAGCCTGAATGTTTTTCCCTGGCACCAGGGCCCACGCATGAAAGCATAACCTTGTCCAGTCCTTTATCGAGCCTGCACAAATGCGTTGCAGAATTAATCACAGTAATTTGTCGTCAATTTATGCTGATAACATTTTGCTGCTGTTGTTATATTATGCACCTCATTGCTAATTGCATGCATATATATACTTTATAAAGGTTAATAAACTTCGTATTGTTACTAGTGAGGTGTGAGGTGTGTAACAAGGCCATATAATACAGTGTCCGCGGTTAGAATGTTTTGTAAGGACAATTACTTTATAGACACAAATATATGCAGCAGGGCGCAGGATGGCTTTAAGTAAATGGTACTAACAAATATATTTATTTTACTTAAGTTGAGTACAAGCAGAACCGGCAGGTGTACTCCTTGCGAAACGCGGCGTTTTGACATACAAACTAGTGATAACTATGCCTTATGCACCTGGTGTATAGGTGGCGATTGTTACAGGACCAGAGCAACACATATCTGCTAGTTGAAATTGGTCAGCGTAAGAAGGCTCCATAACCGGTCAAAACCATGCATGAACCTCGGATCAATCTCGCGTTTGAAGAGCCTTACTGCTGAGAAAACGGTCAATATTCGGACACTGCCTTTCCCGTTCAGAGAGAGACAGAGCCGTTTTTACTGTTTCGTGTACATGCGCTGTGAATTTCGTCTTCGTGTAATAAACTCGAAGGCTAATAATGAGCTAAAAAAAACTCCAACGGTTGGCCGCGGAAACATTGAACGTCTCTGGCTGTCAATGTACCTTCACGCTCTAATGCCATGGCTTCATGGTTCGGTTGTGAAATAACGGGTCGATGGACCTATTCAATTATTGCTTAAATATATAGTCTTCACGCGCGTTCGCACTTTTTAGACCAATAATTGACCATTAAGTGAAACAGCACCTCGCACATTTTTGTTGTCACAGTTCGTCGGAAAAAAATTATTCGTACGCAAACGCGTATATCAGCAAGAATATAAGCAGGAAAAGTTAGCTATCATATCAGCGAACCGAGTCAGCTAAACATAATATGTTTTTTTAACAAAACGCTCTGGTAAAATTGTTAGCTCTGTAAGCTCCAGTTTTCTATCCGAATTCCCAACGTGACTAAGAGTTGTGACGTGATGCGTAACCAACATTCAACAACAATGTCCAAATCCGTGATGCCAAGTGCCAATATCTGGCGCATGTACAAATAATATAACACGTATTATGAGTCATCATATCTACTGCATACAAGGTTTAAACAACAACACAATATATTTGTGCACAAGTTATATATATTTTATTTATCTACATCCGATTATGTAACGGGGCAAACCATAACACAGTCTGGTTTGTTCGAGATTTTACGATGACTCAAAACTGTATCTAAATGTGGGGTTTGCGAAGCTGATTAGGTGCAAATTTACGCCATAGGTGGGTTATTGTTTATTCTTGCCGCAAAGAGGACGTTGAGGATTCGGTTCACGAGTAGAACATCGGAGACTTGCGCCACTAGTAGGACATCAGAGATTTTCGCTACGGGCGAGCTACTGAAGATTTGTGCCAAAGGGCCACATGAAGCTAGCCACATTGCTTGCATCACCTATATGTATCTATTTTTATACAATAACTAAGCGCACCGTTGGTATTATGCCACAGTTGTGTCTGTTATACATCGTTAACGGGGCTTATATTTAACATTATCGCAAACACTATCCGGCAACATTTGCTAGATTCAGAACGATCTTGAAGCGTTGTTGACCGACTTTTCAAGAGTGCTGATTTAAATTTCAAAGGCCTATCGTAAAAAAGCTGGTCGTTAAGCTAGCCAAAATTTAGAAGAGGTTGTCTGAAATGGGCGCTTAATACATAACAACGGTTGCATGCTGTTTCTCTCGAAGAGCCATATTTTCCACGCATCATTGTATACGTTACGTTTAGGCTGCCTCAGGAACACTCCTTATGATGTGTGGGTCATACACATCGGGTAGAATCCGACCATAGTTTGTTGTAACGGATTTAGTTTAAAGTGGTTGAATAACAACGAGGCTAAAGAAGATATTTTCAATTCGATGAGAGTCGGTGCGACAACGTCGACAAAAGTTTGCCGATCAATTAAGACCCTCCTAACGCGTGTTCGATTCGGGCAGGTGGTCCTGTATCCCAATAGGGATGCAGGAGCGGGATCTGAACTTATCTTCTGGAGAAAGCTTGGTGGTCCGTTCTAGCCCTAGATGTTTGCCTAACTTAATTCACCACACACACACTGCTTCACGCGCTGTCTCAGCTTTTTATCAAAGATTTTCAGGATGCCGCTTTGGGCAAACGCGTTCATGCAGTCAAGGATTTAGATTAGCTTTAGCGTTCACAGGCTAGTTTGCTATACGCATAGTGCGGGATGCGCATTCAGGGCTTTTAACCCGGATCGCCGGAGGTTCATTTGCTCACACTTTTCGCTCAGGGCGAAATTTTGGGCGCTATTGTGAGGGGAGATCCAGGAAGCTCGATGTTTTCATTTAACATAGCTTGGTGTCAGGAAGCAGGCCCTGCGCCCAGAGCAAGCAGCCGTCACGAAAAACGGAATCGGATGACAAAATGTACAGCTCACACTTTACAGCATACCTGACGTGATACCAAAATCGATTTTATTTTTTACATCACCATGTACGGATTGAAGAGTATCGCAAACCGTTCCATAATCTAAGAACCGCGGCTGAAATTCTGACTCCAGAATGGAAAGTAACTGACACATCGCCAGGCATAAATTGGCCTTGCGTACATCTGACAATGCAAGATACATTGCTGCAAAGTTTACTGACAGCGTTAAGAATTATATATTTTCGTAGGAAATAAAAGGCGTTTTCAAATTCAGTTTTGTGGATGAACGCTACAAAACTTAGACTGGCCCCGGGAAAAAGCGAAGCAATACCCCTCACAGGGAAAAAGAGTATTTGTTCGCTCACTTTACAGCTCGACGGCCAGAACATTGAAATGGTAAAGAAAGCCCGTTATCTCGGGTCGTTCTGGACACAATGACAAATGGCATCAGCCACATAAAAAGACAACAACAAATGCACCCAGGGCAGTGTGCGTCATAGCCAGGGTTAAACATCTATGACCCTTAAGCCCGCACGAGAGCAATACGGCACTTATGACGGTTGCAAAATCGCTAGAATTATTCGGAGCGCCACTTTGGCTAAGGGCGACTCTAAGGACGAAGAAAGCGAAGCAAATGCTACAACGGACACAGATCATTACAGAACATGGGAACTTCAACTCGTATTTGTTCCGAATTAGAACGGATCCGTCGGCGACAAGCACGTTCTAGCAAGGATGCTTCAAGTCATACACTGCTGCAGTGCTCGGCCTGGTATGCTGCGCGATTTACGGCAAGCAGACATGTCCTAGAGAAATGGACCAGGAAGGGTTCCACACCGCAAGGTCAGCAATCCACCTTAGGATAGCCTAATAGAGTTTGAAGACTGCATCGTCTCAAGTAAGCAGTGCTGGAAACTGGGAGCAGCTACGATAAAAGAGCTTCTTCAGGAGAAATACGAAAAGTGCAATGAAAGACCGACACTGTTTCAACCCGAGAGCAGCCGCAGAGAAATGCATGCTCAAAGAAAATGGGCTTGCTGGTGTTGGATAAGTGCGAAAACCTCTTCGCGACCTCAGAGATTTCACCTGCTCGCTGATTATCAGATCTAATACCTAGCAGCAGACAGGTTCGATTTAGTAGATCTTGTTTGTTTAACACAATGATAAAGTTTTCGGCCATTAATCATGTCTATGGTTAATCATGTTATGGTTGGCCCGCTTTAAGAGCATGTAACGATGACACAAGTGTCGCCATCAAGCTAATCGCAAGGGTGTCCACCTTGTTTTGCCGCCAAATTCATTCGCCAGCCATTTCAAGGTCCGTTTTTGCTCCAGCTTCCAAATTTGGAGAGAGGACAGGAGGTGGGCATAAGCGCTACAATGATTTTATATTTCGTCAGCGCAATCCTTACTGTATTAAGACCGTTAAATTGGAACGCAGCGCGACGACGGTAGCCAACAAAGTCGTTGAAAATGACACGGCTAACAAGTGCTCTAAATGTGAAAAAAAGTGAAAGTTGCAACAACACCAGTCCTAACTAACAATAACAACTGAGTTTTAATTGCCTACTATTGCCTAAAATTAGTGGAACTTTTCCAGTAGGTCTATTAATATGAAAATTTAGTAAGTCAACATTATATTTGTTCGAAGGTTCTAAAACGTAAGCCTGCAATTTAAAGAAATTGTTTGGCTCAGTTTACTGTGATAGGCAAGTGACTATATATTTTCTTTTGTTGTTAGTACCGATTACTTAGGCGTTCGAAAAAATCAATTTTGTTGAGTAAAGCATGCCCTGATATTTATTGGGAATGACAACAAGCTTGTCCGACAACGACAGTGTCATTTTTGCCCTGACCATGGCGTATCTGGAACCTGGAACACTTGCTACTATTGTGCTCTCCAGGTATAAGCTTACACTTGTACTAGTCGTTTTTTTAATTCAATACCAGTGTTTTGCAAATTTACAGTGAGGTCCAATTGCTGCGCTAAGTGAAAGAATGAACTATGGCAATGCTGTAAATGGACCCCTCCTGAAAGGTACGCGATTGAAAATGTATGCAGTGTATATATATATATATATATATAAATACATTTGTGATGTAGGAACATGTGCATAGCCCGTTCGGGGCAGAATTCAAGGCATTAGGTCAAACTTGGGCTGGTGTACCTAGCCAGAGTACCTTTCACCGAAGCGACATTACCCCTCAGAACACTTAATAATAGACGTTGTAGTACATACTCCCGACATCGTTGAGCAGTTTTTTCGTGAGCAACCCAGCTTTCCCCAATTTCTCGAATGCAAGGGGTGAGAACAAGTAGTGTAGGTAACCGACGCTTGAACACTTACTGCACTTAGCTGCCTCCGCTAGGGTGGGCTGCGCCTGTACGGACCACTGACGGGACTTAAGAGTCGGGTACGATCCCGTCTCATACCAGCATTTGGCCCTGCTCGAAGGAAGTCAGAGTCAAACCATCAGATCTCCTTCCATCATCTCGGACTAAACCAGGAGGCTTGAAAATGCATGGGTAGCCTGCTAACTGTAGCCCTCTGCTAAAGGTCTCGTTCAAGGCTGAGTGGCGTACGATTCTACCTGAACTCCGGGGACAAAAGGTAGTGACCTAGGGAGTCGACCTCGCCTCCGCATCAGCACCGGTGTGGGGAGACTAGCTTTACTCCCAAGTTTTACCCGACTGGTATTCGTGTAGAAGGGTACCCAGCTGAAGGCTCGGAAGAGCGTGCAGCTATGCACATGCACCCGGTAAAGAATCTGCCTTAAACCTTGCGTTGTTAGCGGCCGTAGTTCTTTGGTCCCATAAACCGTTGCATTAACCGCCGCTTGCCAGTTTTGAGTACGCGCGCTAGAGAAAGGGGATCTCCGGTAGAGACCCACAAAATGCAATAGCGGCATCCGGAGTTTGTTTAAGCGTACTCCGGAAATTCGGAACCGCCCGGGTGTTCAAGATAGACTTAACGCCACTAGTCGCCGAATGCAAGGAAGCAAGCGATAGGTTTGAACGAGCCGGTTCGCCGCAATATGGCCAACCATCGAACAGTTAAAGCAGACTCTGGGCTGTATGGGTTCCAAAACCACCGCATGCGAGCGATAGCCCAAGAACACTGACGCCCGTGGTTGATGGTCGAATGTCAGGATCACTTTTGGCAGACATTTATTTGATCGCCAGAAAAGACAGTCATTGGCAGAAGCTTCTTTTGATCGTCAGAAAAGACAGTCACTAGCAGAGGCTTTTTTTGATTGCCAGAAATGACAATCAATCTTAAGGCAACGGTAACGCCAACGTTTGATAGCTCCGTTAGGATCTCTTTGTCTGTACGCAATGTTTAGACACATTGAACCCTGGCCTTAACACGAAGAAGAAAAAGAAGTAGGCGTGAGAGCTTCTGAGCCACATCTATTTTTTTTTAATTGTACACTGTTCCTCCTTGACCGTAAAACCAGGTGGCAAAAATTCATGAAAGATGGACCCGCTGCGGTCGAAATACAGTCAACAAGTCGAAATACGACCTTGGTGTTGCGTCTGCTCTGTCTGAATTTCTTCGAATGACTGTTAGATCTAGAATTAAAACATTTTTAAGGAGGTTGTTTTTAATCTGCTCTGTCTGAATTACTTCGATTCTTATTGGAAGCACCTGGATTTAGTCTCGATGTCATAACCATGTGCCTATGACTTGTCTTCTGTAATCACTCGCTCCTACCACCTAAAAATGCAATTCGGACATTTCCCTACGGACGTTTATTTTCTGCAAAATCAACATTTTTGCAACAAATTCTGCTGCCAGTCTTCTGGCGCTTAAAATATCGGTCCAAACTGTTACAACTGATCTATAAGATACCTTCAATTTCTCAGCTTTTCCCTGATAGTTTTTCGGCGATTGTTGAGTACGACCTTTTTGAACGTTTTCTTCTGCTATTGACGTTAAAGGCATTCCCGAAGAAGTCATTTTTGGTCTTTTCGCGATCCTCGGAAAAATGACGGTATCACGTATACGAGGTGTGTTCAAAACGTATCGCGACTTTTGAATTTTCATGGGGTTACGTATATTCGAATTTCGATTTTTTGTGGCGTTATGTTGGTACTCATGTCTCTCACTTATGCCGACAAGCTCGGCCATTTTGAATGTTCACTTAATTGTTGACAGCTGCTTTGCTTGCACGTGTTTTGGATCGTCTTCGATTTTTACCTATTCAAAAAAATGGATCAAAGAACCTGTATCAAATTTTGTGTGAAAAACGAAATTAAGTGCGCAGATGCATTCCGAATGTTGACTGTGACATACGGAGAAGCTACCTTGGACCGAAGCAACGTTTATCGGTGGTACAAAATGTTCTCAGAAGGCCGAGAAGATGTGAACGACGAAGAGCGTGCCGGACGCCCGAGCACTTCAACAACAGACGAAAAAATTAATGAAGTGGAGAAAATGGTATTGGCCAATCGTCGAATCACCGTTAGAGAAGTTGCTGAGGACCTAAACATATCGATTGGCTCGTGCCATTCGATTTTTATCAATGATTTGGGCATGAGACGGGTCGCCGCGAAATTCGTACCAAAATTGCTCAATTGCGACCAAAAACAGCATCGCATGAACATTGCTAATCAGATGTTGGACTCTGTCCGCGACGACCCAAATTTGCTCCAGAGGGTCATAACTGGTGACGAATCGTGGGTTTATGGTTATGACGTGGAAACCAAAGCTCAATCATCTCAATGGAAGCTGCCGCACGAACCAAGACCGAAAAAAGCGCGCCAAGTTCGGTCGAATGTGAAAGTTTTGCTGACAGATTTCTTCGATTGCAGGGGCGTGGTGCATCATGAGTTCTTGCCACATGGTAGAACGGTCAATAAGGAATATTACCTGCAAGTTATGCGCAATTTGCGCGAAGCAATCCGCCAGAAACGCCCGGATTTGTGGAAGAACAAAAATTGGCTTTTGCACCACGATAACGCCCCTGCTCACACATCGTTGCTTGTGCGCGAGTTTTTGGCCAAAAACAACACACTAATGATGCCGCAGCCACCGTATTCCCCAGATCTGGCCCCCTGTGACTTTTTCTTGTTCCCTAAACTGAAGAGGCCCATGAAAGGACGACGTTACGCTACGCTTGACGAGATAAAGACGGCATCGAAGGAGAAGCTGAACAAGATAAAAAAAATGGTTTTTTGAAGTGCTTCGAAGATTGGAAAAACCGTTGGCACAAGTGTATAATATCTCATGGGGATTACTTTGAAGGGGACAAAATAGATATTCATGAATAAATGAATAATTTTTGAAAAAACACAAAAGTCGCGATACTTTTTGAACACACCTCGTATGCCGTGTTTCGGGACACATGTTGATCATATTTGATCACTATGAGCATTCGTAGCATGTTTACTACTTCAAAATATATGATTTGATTTTGCAACACAGAACAACACAGAACGTTTCAGATTCGTTTTGCTTATAAACTAAACAAACCGGAAAACCTTGCTGGTTTTGGTCTGCCGGCAAAATATGAACTACACTAGCAGATTTGCCTTAGTACATATATTGACAGCAGACTCTATCATCGCATGCCAGATCTGCGCAGGGGTAAGATTGGTACAATATGTTCAAACTTTCTGCGTTGTCCGCTAGGTTCTTTTTCCGCCGTTTTTCTTTACGCGCTTCATGTTTAAGTCATACAACTCTGCGTGAGCCCGGCAGTTTCCAGACGCCGCTGGCTTCTCCGAAGAAAGAAGCGAGTATTGCCCCTACAACAAGTTCTTATGAGTACGATTGATTTTTCGAACCTAAATAGTGACATTAGCTTACAAACTGAAGGTACTGGCTACCACCGTTAATACGTTTTCAATCGCCGTTTTTCCTGCTGCCTTGGTTTTCTGCTTTTTCATGTGCGGACGTTTAGAGCAACGCAGTGGTTTTGCTATGAAGGTTGTCTTTTACTGGCAGAGATGTTGAGCAAGAATACTGTCACGATGACAGATCATCACATAGCTTCTAGGAACGTCTGTCAATCGTGCGAGATAAAATTAGATGCAGCTCAATAGGTTATCCGGATGGGTGCCCACATTTTTGAAGACCCCTCGTTAAAATCACAATTGAAATCAAAATCCTTTAACTGGTGTCGATTGCAAAAAGCGCATCATTGATTTACGCTGGGTAGAATGCCATTTTGTAAGGGAGACTTACCCTTACAAGGAGGCCTCTAAAATGCAGATTGTAATTCATTCATTTCGTGTTGTTCTGCAACGAGCAAATGTTCAATCCGGGTAATAGGGTCCAAGCGGTTTCAAGTCAGAACAGGATGCTTGGCACAAAGTCACAGTATGTGTACAAATGGCGTCCGGTTCTGGTCAGTTGAGCAGCCTAGCGTGCTTATGGCTAAAAAAGACCGGATGTCCTTATATGCCGGTGTTGATTATGGTACGCAATCGCCTTCCCTCCTAGAGTCAACAAGCGACTAATTGGGCATTGTCCTGCTGTTGCAGTTCTTTGGGTGCGAAAGCACATCTATGTCCGATTAGTCTCTATAAGTTATAAGCTTTTAACTTTAGCTAATAACTTACACTAACGTCCGGAAATGATGGCTACATATACACTGCTAGAAGCCAATTCCTGTCTTGGCCAGTTGCACAAGCACCTGGCGCTGGAAGCAGCCCATTTTGAAGCGCCATAGTCGTGCTTTCCGCTGTACGGCACGTTTTAGCCGCACTGACCATCTCGCTGCACCTTATATACGTTTCCAGCGAACCTCACGTATTTTGTAAGGGAAAACTGAGTCGTTTGATCTATAGATTGAGCAATCGAGATATATTAGCCTTCTTTACCACTACCATAGGCTGTACGTATCCTAGCAGCCTTGAATCGCCTAATCCCTCAGCAAGTGATGTCCTGTAGTTCCATGTTACCTAGTCTAGCCATTACGCCGCCCTTTAGGTTAACCGGACAACGTCGCAGTGGGAATATTTTTCACGCCAGTGCAGTGTCTTCCAGACGTTGCCCACACGCCCTTTGCAAATATGTCGCTGTTTTTATTTTCTTTTTTGCTCCTGCTGGATTTTTCATCAGGGGTATGTCTTATTCTTTTTTTTTACACGACAATAAAATTGTGGTATGTCCCTACGCTGACCAGTGCTCTGCTATAGAATCTCACATCCGCGGCCGACTTGTTCGCAAGGTTAATAGCATGCCAGCATTAATCTGATTTGTCCATATTCCATGCACGCTCATTGCTTTCAGGTAGATGCCAAGGTGACACGGTGGCAATTTGTTTTTGTTCATTTTGTCCGTTTCATGTTGTTGATCTGCTTCGGCAGCCCCAACCTGGTTCACGTTTCGTACACGGTATACGCTGCTGCGGTAAGCCCGACGTCAACAGTAACAACACGCAACCTGGAAGTGCTTTGCAGTTTGCACTAGGACAATAACGCAACCTCGCAAGCCAATTGGCTTCCTGGCTGGCGCTGGCACGAATTTTTGGCATTCTTTTGAAGCATATGTGGTCGAGTTGACGAATGAGATCGATTGGCGGCGTCAACTTGTGGTCTATGGGCGTGTAGGTGAGACTTTGCGGCGGCGTGTTTGATGATTAGATTCGTAGCGCGCTGTTAGCTGCATCCTAGGAAGTTCGAACGCACGTTGTGAGTCCGGCTTCTTCATAGCTGCCTGTAGTATCGGAGGATTTGTTGGCATTGCGGTCCGCAAGTCTAATAAAAATTATATACCACTTTTAACTAGAGATTTGCTCACAATTGTCTTTCTTTATGCCTTTACTTTTTGTGGTACGCGATGCACATATTTGTCGAACAGCGATAGGTTCATTGCGATTCCATCGTGACTTCATGTGGATGATTTTGGACCGTGTTCAGTTCTCCTCGAGGATCTTGGTAGTCTTCTGCGCTCGTCGTTCACAAGGTATCGTGACTGGACAGTATTTTCTTGTTTCACACAAATCGCCTTCACAGGAGATTGATTGCATCACCCGCGCAGCTGACGAGTGCGATCTATTGGGCTGCTCTTCGTTGTTCGCTTGGAGTTCATTCTTCAGCATAGCGCATGAAGAGTGACAGCCATTTCACCTAGCCGTGAAACGTGGCATAACGGTTTTGTTGAGGTTCAACTGCATATATGGCGGTTGCGGTATGCGAAACATTGTAATGGTGGTGTTTGTGCTTTCTCCATCTAGAGTTGTCCTAGCCAGACAGTGTCACATATCACTTCTGACACCACACTATGTCTTTGCCGGACACACTAGAGCGGCAGAGACCACATCGTCCTGCGTCGGACACGGCCAGAAAAGACATATGGCATAGCCGCTCGTCTGCTTTCGACCCGGCGCCCCGGGGAGAGGCTGTTAATGCAGTCTGGCGGTAAATTTGAAAGAGGGGGGGGGGTAGCACAACTTTCAGAACCAACCACATTCTTCCTCCGATCGTAGATGGTGTGGTAATGCAGCATAGATAATCATACGAATACGGATGGTTTGTGTTGTAATCCACACAGCAGCGCCAAAGTAAAACCTTGCTGCTGCTGCCGTCGTCGTCAACCTGCAGTCTATAAATACAAGTGTGCTTATAAAGGGTCTAAATTGCAAGCGTTTGTGAAGCGGCAGACAATCGCTTGTTGTGGCTGGCCGTTAACGGCGCGCAGACAACGAAACGGCAAAAAGAGTGCGTCTCGTAGATAGCACTAAGATCTAACCGCGGCAAGCCAAACAGGTTTAGGACATGAGGACATCACGACTGAGTTACGGGCCTGGCCTGCTTTACGAGGAGCCCGACATGATGCATTTCGACGGAGACGCGTTCGCGGTTGGTGTAATGGCGTTCTTTGTGACGCTGGCACTGTTCACTGTAGTAGCCGGAGGACCCTATATGCCGATGATGAATGTTCTAAACAAATGCTTTCCCAAGTAGTCCACATTGATCTACATTTTTCTGCTTGCCAAGCACCGAAGAGTATTCATCGCTGGAATATCGAGGGCTGGGTTTCTGTTATAGTGCTGAGGTTGACGATGAGACTAAAAGTGAGCCACGCATCAATAAATTTTACCAAAATGAACTGCTACTACTACTATAAAATGCATGATGATTTAATAGAATTATGGATATATCTATATATATATATATATATATATATATATATATCTTCTCATGCAGCCAATTTTCTTAACATTTAGGCTGCTCGCTTTGTGTGATGGTCATTTTCACTTCACGAGATAAATTCGGCAAATCTTGCCATAATCCAAGATTTTGCTCAGCCGCAGATTCCGCAGACAGTAGCTATTTCTCAGTTTTGAAATGGACGCAGCGTTTGTAGCAGTACTTTACATGGACAGCCTCCCGTAAGTTGCAGATGCGGCATACGGGTGAGTCAGTTTTATCAATGCGATGTAGGTATTGCTGAAATTAACTACCGTGGCCTGTTAACCGTTGCCCAAGTGGGTAGGTAAGCGAGCCGTGTTTGAGGCCATATACTATTTCTTAAGAGCAGGGAGTATTTTTTTTTTCGGTATACTGGATGACCCGGCTGGATTGCTTTGTTGGCTGTATGTGTTTAGGGTGCCTGTTCTGCTGATTGGTGTTCCTTCCGTCGGGATGTTAATTACGGCGAACTCTTCGATCCCAGGGAACTTGTCTGAAGAGGACTTGTATGTCTGCTGTAGAAGCTGTGCGACTTGCCCGTGCAATGTTGAGCGTCATATGTCTTTGAAACTTGTTGAAGAGGCGGCGTGTTGTAGCGGTGATAAATGTGTGCTCCCATAAAGGTGCGAAGTATGATATGATACAGCCTATTACTGATGCTAAGAGACGGCGCCGAAAATCGGTTTCTCCTCCGGTTCGTAGAGGATTTATTGTAGCTCTGCTGAGGCTTCGGCTCATGAGGTGTTCCTGCCAGAGGCTTATCCAGCCCAAGTACTCGACCACGGCCATAGGTGTTACTGGGTGGCATGTTAGGTGAACATTTAGATTCTGTGAAGGACACTTTAGGCCATTTTAAAAAATGTTCTCCGTTCTATGCGAAGCCAGTTCGAGATTTAGCTTGTGGAGGTGTTGTCGAATATCCACCAGTGCTTCTGATGATCAATGCCAGATCGTCTGCGTAGGCGATGATTACACTTTCACGGAATGCGGTAGTCTAAATACTCCGTCGTAGGTTATGTTTAGCAGGGTTGGTTCCAGTGCAGAGGGACTTGGGGGACCCCAGCTTTGACTGCATAATCCACGCTTTCGTATGTAGATGCTCGGTCTGTTAGGCACGACGCTAGGTTACGTCGTAGGGCGTATATATATATATATATATATATATATATATATATGCGTGTGTTGACACGTCCTCACAAATATATAAATATGTATATGTATATACACCCTATTGATTTGCCTAGCGTTTTAACGACGAAGACGGCTTCAGGCTTTAACAGTGACGTCAGCATGATTATGATGGACTTTCTTACATAATGAAGGGAGGTACCGTTGCCGCCATCGACTGCCTTTAGACACTGCTGCGGCACATGCCTTGTCTCTAGCGTCCGAAAACACGTGCAACTCGACGTGGTAACTTGCTAGCAAATATAACGGCACACTGAAACCGTTACGCTCGGGTATATGGAGGAAATCCGAAAGGAGTGACGCTTTCAGCGGCAACTTGGCCCGGTGCACGTCCTGATGGATTGTCTCAACCTTCAGGGCGCACGGAGTTGCGAGGCAATACCTAAGGCTCGGACGCCATCCGTAACAATCTCTAGCCGTCAAGGTTAGAGTCGTCATGGAACCATGGGAAACATTCGATTGGGAAGCCGTCAATACAATCGTTGAGCAACAAGCCTCCCCTGCCTGCTGCTCAAGATTTAAAGACCGGCGGCCGTACCTTATTCGACACCTTCCCGGGCTGAACTACCGTAGCAGCCTCTTGGCTAACGACTAAAAAGACTCCAGCTTCTGTGCCGCTGCCGTTGCCATGTGGACCACCTGCTTGCTTCCCTCGGGACCGGCGCCGTCGGACACGAGGACCCAGCCGAGCCAAATGTTTAGTGCCGATGGTCCGCTCTTCGAGGCGATGCGGCTCTTCTCGGATAGGTTTAAGCGTGTTCCCCGCGCCGAGCAGTAATTCCACTATGGCCGGACCGCCGGCTCGCGCGGCCAGTCACCGGACACCCGCCGCGAGAACTATCGGTTTGCCGGACTGCGCCTGTAGCTCTAGCCGAATGATGGGAAGCCTCCTCGCCGGTCGGAGCCTGGGCCCGCTAAAGACACGGACGTGAATTCATATCTCACAGGGCTGGCCTGAAGGGCTGCCGCCAGTCGACTGGTTACATATGTGCGATGTGAGCCAGAATCTAGGAGAAACCTAACCACGGCACCACCCTCGCCCCCCCGCTCCGTTCCCATTTGTACATGAATGCCCCCCGTTCATTGCTACCACGTTAACGATTGCTCTGATGTTAGTACATAACAATTGTCGCTGGGACCCTTACCCCATTTTCTGGTAGACCCGCTTCCAGTGACAGTACTAACCTCAACAGACATATTCGCCCGACATGCACTCGACGTTGAAAGCCCCCGCAGAACAACATGACTGATCTTTTAAACGTTGAGCTCGTTCGATTCGCCGAACTAACAGGAGTTTGCACATTTATCAATGACTCACCTATCTCCCGAAACGGGATCTTTCCTGTTACAAAGATATGTAATTTCTGAAACCGAAGTCATCCTCTAAATATTTGTTGGCTTCTACAACCAATCTAAGCCACTCGGAGGCTCGTTAGATAGAATGAAATGATCAGCCTCTACTTCCTTTATGAACTCTATCATGAATGAGCCTTGGGTAAAGCTCTCGGTGTCACGTTACACAGCACTGCCCCGTGAACTATTAAATTTAAGCGTTTTCAATGATAGTACAGCATTGATAATATTACACAACAGCATGCATAGACACTGATCATCAGAGTCGCGCGTCACATTAAGCATATCTATCAATTTGAAGTAAATATCACACACTATAGAGGGGGCCGACCCAAAACTCTGTAACAGATAACTCAGAGTTCATGTGTAGCTTGCTCCGATAAGTGGTGTCTCGGTCACTGATCGTGCTGCTTCCCCTCGAGCACACCACGAAGAATCCTGCGTCGTTCTAAATCCGAAATGTCTTCGTTTTTATGGACGAGGCTTCGAATGCATCGATCAGTGGCGTTTGAGAGCTCACGGCCGCTGTTGAACTTTCGTAACTTGGCAACGGGGAGCGCTGCCTCGCCCGTTGCGCCAACTTCTTGATGCGTCATTAGCCGATTCGAAATCAGGTTTAGTGCTGACCTTGAATCCTGACCGCTAGGGCCCTCGCGCCCCGACAGCCTCCCCGTTAACGACCCTATTGGTTCTGCGCACTGAGGAAGCATTTCCGGGGCGCCCGACACCATAACGAAGCCTGACTATCTACCTCATTTAGTTTACGTTTGATCTGTTCCGCTCTCAGCAACTACTCGTCAACACGTGATTTAACGTTATGCGTTCACTGAGGGAGCACTTGGCCGTTGGACCAAAACAAGTTGACGGTGAAGTCCAATTTCGATACGGGGGCGCGCATCGTACGCCGAAGCACAGGCAAATTGTCTGTCTCAGCCATTGCCAACTTTTGTTGCAATCACTTCTATACACGGGCCGAATCAATGCAGCGTTGCGCCTCACATTGGCCGCCGATATGCTGCCAATGGAGCCGTAGAAGGTAGACAGCCAAATTGTGCGGGCTTTTTATACCAACACTGATTCTTATTTATTGTTTACGTAGTTTCACTACACAACAAAGGGCCATACGGCTAAGTCGCCTTTCTTTGTGGTATCGTCCGGCTATCCTCATACTCAACACTATGTCCTGGCGGTTAGCACGATCTCTATCACAAGCCGCCGTTTCGCCGCCAGAGCTCACTTTTCTTTCACACAAAATATACAACATAAAGTACTCCCTTAAGATATATATATATATATATATATATATATATAAATAAATTAATTGAGCTACATTTGTCTCCCGTCAACGTGTGCACTGGCGATAATACTCTATCTCGTATAGAATGGGTTGGGACCACTTCAGCAGTGTGCTCCGGACGGACGCCGCGTTCCCGCGTTGAACGTCAAGGTTGAGGCGCTGTCTCGAGAAAGCCGCGGATCTTTTGTCTCCAGTTGCGAGATTCAGCTGCTCACCGACTCTGTGGAGGAGTTTGCGAATGAAGTTGCCTGGACCGCCCAAGGTCTCGAACGCTAACGATAGTTAGCTTTTTAAAACTTTTTCTAATTAGAAAAAAAATTAAAACAAAAAATAAAACTTATGTGTGTTACCTACTGAGGCGAATTTTGCGAGCTGTGTCTACTAAAGGGGGTAAAAGTCATTCTATCCGGGCATACATATATATATGAGACTCGCAGAGTACATGTTACGCCGAACGTTGCAAATAGCATAGGTTGCAAGAAGTGGCGCGCATCTCTTTATACCGCGTGCGACCAGCATCAGGACGGTGCGCGAACAGCGCATGACGGTGTATTCTAACGGGCCGTATTCAAACTGTCATAGATCATGATCATGGCGTGCAAATTCAAAGTTTGGCCCGCGGTCTCCCTATATGCTACAGAAGTATTAACCCAATTTCTTGCTTCCATTGTAGCAAAAATAACTATCATATCCCTTAAGAACTAGTTCCCTAAAAAACTCGAGGGCATAATCCACGTGTCCGGCTTTGCACACATTACACCAGTTTAGATGCAGTGCACGATCACTGAACGCATCAATGATATTTTGATTAGGTTTTAATAAGAGTATTTGTGCTTTTGTGTACGGAGCCTTTCATATAGTCATAAGAATCTTCAGTTATCGTGAAGACTATAGGATAACGATGGGATAACTATGGACAGCTGTCTGTTGTTTCGTAGTCGGTATTCGAAATCAGACTATGTGTTAGAGGAATATATACGTAACAAATGGCTTACAAGAAAGGAATGCGTCTTTAACTTTAAACATTTAAAAGTAATGTAGTCTCCTTGACAAGAGAGCATCACAAGCGAAAAATAAGAGTTTATGAAGCCTTATCTCAACCGAACAGAATAACCTGTAGCTACAACAGAACTGAAACGGTAAAACTATTTATTTTTTAAAATTGTATAAGTCAATTTAACTAGGCATCGCATCTAGACGCACTCTCTGCAGATCAAGCCGCAATAGGCAGTACTAGCGAGATTAAGACGAATGGCGTTAGTAAAATCAGCTATCCGGTAGTTGACATAATGGTAAATTATGTCTCGGAGGCATTTACTATGATTGCTTGCGTCGACTTTACGTACTGCAAAAGGCGGCTCTAAAGATGGCAGTTGGTCTGCCACTGATGACAGCAACGAGTTTTCTGTTTCGGTAAACTTGCGTCAAATTATTGCGTCATATTTATCTCTGAAGCATTCTAAAATTCTTTATGAAAGACATTAACGAAGGCAAACAACTTGTTCGGCGAACTCGGGCACCTTATTCATAGTCGACATCCACCAAAAAAAGCTGGCAATTATAGATATGTAGCCTTCATAAGGGTTCAAGCAATAAGAATACAGGCAAGCAGATGATGCAACTAAGGAAATTATAAAATGGCAAAGGCAGGCCTCAAGAAACTCAAATATACAGCCCGGTTGAAAACTTCACTCCATCTCACTAAATCAACACTAACGCCACTTGTGGCGGTAAGACGGCTTGTCCAATTTCATTATTGATTTTATGAGCCTGAACCAGACAAAAAAGAGCAGGCAAACAAATATTCTTCAATTTCGCTTTGCCCACGTCCTATTGCTCACTAACCAAAACAAAAACAGTCGACGCGAGAAGTCATCTTCATTTTCTGCTTCCCGTTCCCGTCTGCAAAAATTCTAAATAAATGAACGTATTTGTTATTTTCAAGTAGAGACGTCATTTCCAAGTAGATCCGTAAAACTTCCTACTTTAATGATCATATAGTTTAATTTCCTGTAATAGCAAGATTGTGTGATGTAAGACAGTGCGACACGGCAAGTCGCAAAGCGAGTGTAGTACATTTGTACAATGACAATGTACGTACTCTACACGTTAGCAACTGACAAAATGAGAAATAGCACAAAAATCGAAATGCAAATTATGTTGGTCTTTCGTTATCATTAGCGTCACGAAAAGCATACAAGACCGTCGACCAAACTTTCGCTGGAGCAGCTTGATTGTAGGGCCCACTGTGGTGTTGCACCGTCCTGTTGGAACCACATACATACAGTACAAAACGCTTCCTACGGTCATCGGGTTTAAGCTCCTGGGTTAACTGGATGATGTAAGCATGCGGACAACTGAGGTCATTGTGTAACGTTTTTCGAAGTGTACAATCTGACAGGCAAATGGTGCATCATGTGCCAACCCACTTTCCAGAGTTTTTTTTAGCAGATCGTCAGCAGCCAGCTCTAAATATCCCGCATTTTTCCCATGCGCCGCACGGAATGCTCGCAAACACATACAGTACACTATAAGTATACATAATATACTTATAGTAAATCTCGATGAGATCCACTCTAGGAGATATTTGTGGTGAAATAGTTGAGCGTGGTGAATTGTGAGAGAAAATTGGAAAGAAACTATTTTGCCGCTATATACACATCTATCACGACTTAATTTAAGGTTTGGTAGAACTCAGCAAGAAAATAATTTGGAAGAAGAGAGCGGAAACGCGTGAAGGAACCGATCGTATTGGTGTGTTCCGCAAGATAGCGAAAAGCGAATAGCCAGATGAACGAAAGTCATATAAAGTCGACATGCTGTTACGTTAAAGCTTTCACGTTTATAACTGTAAAATGTTGCAATCACGCCCAAAAAAACGACTATTCTCAGTAAATAGCAAATTAATTACTCATTATTTTCGTACTACAAATGGCGTCACGTAGTTTCCAAGTAACTAAGTCGGTTTTTCGTCAGTCATATGGAACGTGATGGCATGCACAGTTAATAGCTTGACCTGGTTCAGCAAATAAACAACTTGCGATTGCCTGAACGGGCGACCAAATCTTCACGAGAGTCAACGGGGGTTTCGTAGACGACTCTTCAGGTAGCCCCACCCAAAAAAATCTATAAGTTAATATAATATTCGAAATTTGTTAGGTCGGGCGTTCGGGGTGGCCAAGCGATCGACGGTCCGCCTCGGTCGTGTCACCGATTCATGAATGTCTCGCTAATGTCTCACACAACTCTCGCACCGAGGCAGAGTTGTGTGGCGGTGCACCGTCATGCTGGAACCACATTCTCAGACGAACGTGTTCCGGGAATTCTTCTAACAAGTTCGGTAACATATCGCTCAAGAGTGTGCTATAGGCAGTTGCATCTAATCTAGCGGGAAACTATGTGGGTGCCTATAAGGGCGTCGTCCACTATGCCCGCCCTAACATTCACCAAGAAGCGAGCCTGGCGTCTATGCTCGCTGGCCATATGCGGGTTCTCGTAGGCCCACCAATGAGATTTGTATGCATTAAGCACACCATCTTGGCTAAACGAAGCCTCATCCGTAGAGAGAACAAGCGCAGGAAACCTATCCAGTATATCCGCTTTCTCCCAAAAACTGTTGACAGTATTCCGTACGTAACTGGTAGTCAATGGGCCGTAGAGTTTGAAATCGATGATACCGGTATGGATGCAGTCCTAGTGTGCTTTGCACAGCAGCGAAACTAACCCCGGTATACGCAGGCAACTGCATAAGGTTGTCCCGCTCGGTTAGTTCTCGAAAGATAAGCTCTCCCGCATCTGCCGTTCTCGGTGTCCGTGGCCGTCCAGTGTCAGCGTAACGGCCAAGGAACGATCCACTTTCACGTAACCGACTGTATATATTCGTAAACGTGCGACTATCAGGTGTGAGTCTATTTGGAAAATGCTTTGCGTATAACCGTTGTCGCGCGACTTTTGCGTTACAGCGTGCTTCACCATGAATGTAGAGCATGTCAGCTTTTCCCGCATTTGTAAACCGGTTCATCACGAAAGTGTAACAAATACGTTTTGGGCTGACCCCCAGCCAAAATTTGACGTCCATAGGACTGCTTTTCGCATTGCATCATAGAGGGACCCCCATTGATACAAATGTGCAACGGTGGGGCTCGAATCCGCGGACCTATGAGTTTTCTCCCGTCGCGAGACGCAGGTGAATGCACCGCGTCACCGGGCTCCACACGAAAGTATAATGCAGTTTGCTGTTCTGGATGAAATAACACGTTGTTTAGAGAACCAACTAATTCGTTTTCATAGATCTTGGCGGGCCGTCTGCTCCGGCTTCGGCGGTTTTTCTTAGGGCGCGAACTCCGAATCCAAATTCGTGCAAACTGCGAGTCAAAGTCCGCGCCAAAACTGCTGAGGGTAAAGCTTTTGCAAAAAATCTGATGTGTTTTTCAACGAGCACGTCGGCTGTATTTGCTGAAGCAGGTCAAAATGCTATCAAGTGTGCATGCCTTTCCTTTCGATATGGCTGTCAAAAAACTTTAGTTACTCGGCAACTGCGTGATGTAGCGTCATCGTTTTGGTACGAAAAAGATGGGCAATTAAATTTGTTTTTTACTGAGTGTAGTCGTTTTTTTCGGCGTAATCGCAAAATTTTACAGTACTGAATGTGAAAGCTTCCATGTGAAGCAAAACAACATATCAACTGTACATGACCTAATTCGGTTATTCACTTCCGCTAGCTTGCATCGGGTGTCATTCAGATTATTTTTTCGACGGAACTTTCCGCCGAACATTCGAAATTATATATATACATATATATAGAAAGGCTCGTTAAAGCAAGTATGTGTTTCCAATGGAACATGGTCTCTGAGCCAATCTGAGCCAATCAGTCCTCCTGTAGAGAAACTAAGTACGAAGTATTTGTGAGAAAATTCTCCGAAGAACATATAATGCCGCCCAAAAGATGCCACACGGTCGTTTAGAAGAGAATTCGCAAAAATGAAGTTCTTTTGTAGCCTTCGCGCCCAATATCTCAAAGCCATAACCCTACGAGCATTTACAGCGCTCAAAACTAACACATGCAGGCAAATGCGCATTTTGACGACGCATGACGATTATTTTGATACTAAATACATGGTAATGCAAGCCGTGATTGCGGAGTAATCGAAATTGGGTCACAAATTGTAGTAATTTCACTCTCATTCCGAACCAAGACTTCTCAAAGACCATGTTCTTTTAGAAACACAATTTGCTTTAACGAGCTCGAGTTATATATATTATATATATTATATATGTATATATACATGTATATATATATATATATATATATATATATATATATATATATATATATATATATATATATATATATATATATGTATATATATATACATGTAAGTGCGCGCACCCGCTGATCGTGAAAACAACGAAATAGATAACGCTGTATCGCAAAGGCAATGCCGTTCGGCGACCTAGCAGTGATGAGCGACTACTGGCCTTGGCTCCATGAGGAACCAGATATGGCCGCCTCGTACGAAGTCGAGATGATTCCACTTATTAGCGCCGTTTGTGCCGGCGTCCTGACTTTCGCATGCTTATATGCACTAGTTGAGCACGGGCACAGGTTGATGCCGTTTATTAGCACAGCAATGGCTTATGTGTCCGGTCATCAAACTGAAATCACCCGTCTTTAGTTAGAAAGCAAGTCACTTTAGCCCAAGCTTTTAAGATGATGCAACTGAAAAATAAGAAAAATTCGTCATTTCAACTAAAATCAGGACGTCCAGATCGATTCGCGGAGCGTCGGCCTGCTTTGCAGCCACTAAGTGGCCAGTCTCTATGTACAGTGTCAGTTTATTACTGAATAAACAAGATCGCCAATAATAGATTTTTTTTCTCTACGTGCCAGCCTATAAATCTATTAGGTTTAGAATAGCTTTTGCGGATATTGCGCTAATGCGGCTTAGCCAAAAATTATAATTCACCGAATTGTGACATTGTGAAAAAACAATTGTTCTTATCAATGTAAATGATTGCCCCTTAGCATGTACTAAAATATTTTCTGGCGGACACCAAGATAACGCACTAAGACCGATTACGCACATCTTCTACTTGGATTTCCTGGTGCTTTCAACGATTCCGACCAACTTGTGCATAAAACTGCGGGAACGATATAATATGTTGAGAGAGAAAGTGAGATAAAGCCATGATTAGTAGAGAATCAAGAGTGCTCAAAGAAACTAACTCTGTTATAGAAATGCTTCTAGATCTAGCTCTAAAGTTTGATATTGTTTAAATAACGTAACTCTGTTATAAAAATGCTTTTAGATCTTGCTCTGGATATAAGTGAATTTATTTTTAATTATAAGTATGTGTATTTGTATTTCTTAATACCAAAAATGTGGCCACAATCATTTTAAATGTGCTTATAATATCAAATGTGAACCTTGCGAACGCACTCAATATCTAAACGGAGTGATACACTGCCTGTTCTTCTCGTATCCAGAGAAACAAAACTAGTTTGGCAGTTGCGTCTTGAAGCGCAAACATTAAAATATAGAAGCATATATATATTTCAATGACAGACACGCACGTTAGCTCTTCCTCCTCCATATTTCGATGCACTAGTACTTATGCCAATCTTCTAGCTGGGATTAATTTTGACGGTGTTCTTGCTCTCCAGATATTTTCCTTTAATTTATTTCAAGTACCCTGCTATTATATACCACTATATATACATATTAGCATTTAAGACGCTTGCTCCTAGCTTGCACCTCATGCAGAATTGCATGGCCCTCAATACATACCAGTCATACTTTTGTAGATTCCTAATTATTGTCAAATTATCTTTGCATGGTCGAGCCATATACATATACGACACGTTTCACTAATTTTAGCCTTTTCTTCTTTATTTGTTCTATTTAAAGAAGTGTCTGGAAAATGCTGAACACACACAGAGACGCCAGTGCAAGGAAGTGGTCGGCAAGTGTATGCCGGTAGTGGGGGCTTCAACCCACTAGAAACCACTTGTCTGCCCCTCCCTCACCAACCACAAACTGCCCACGCAAATACTCTAAACAATGGAGGGCAGAAAGCGAGTCTACTCATGGCTAGCCTCTAGAAGACCTGAGCATAGCGCGGTGATTGCTTGTCATAGATATGGGTCGGAAGCCGTTCCGATCTTGAGCAGGCAAGACTGGAAGTCCCCGTGATCCTCAGGCCTTGGGCGGTGCAGCAGGTTAGTTCTCCCTGGGCCGATTTAGCCTATCTTTGATATTTGGTATGAGTATCGGAAGAGTGGTGCTTCGAACACCCTCCTCCAGGGCGTTATCAAGAAGGGCAATTATCAAGGGGAGCTATAGCAGGATAGGCAGATGGCTTAGTGGCAAAGCCTTTGCCCTGCATTCGAAAGGACTGGATTCGAGACCCAGACCGGTCACTCTTAAATTGGTTTACATGGTTTCTAATTCAGGCAAGGTAAATGTCGAAGTGGGTTAACTATTAGCCATGGCATGAAAAAACCGTACGCGGGCATTAGTCTTACGGAAAATCTTAAAAAAAATAAGAACATCTCCGCGGCCGCAGCGATAATCGCTTTCGGTGGTCAGTATTTCTTGCAACAACTATCTTTGAACGACCATCAACGGAATGTTAATGACTCAATTTTTTCATCAAACGTTTCTTCATAAATTGGTTGCACAAAAGGAATACCATCCGGGTCAGGCGCCTTTTCCAACTTAAGTTGTTTTCAGCTAACTCGTGTATCTTTTGCAGTAGTACTTTCGGTGATTGTTTCTCTTCAGCCCTTTGCATCTTTAGGAACGGAGCGCGGTCAAGATATTGGTTATAAGGAACCGAGCAAGGTGGCTTAGTGGCAAAGCCTTTGTCTTGCATTCGGGAGGACTGGGTTCGAACCCCAGACCGGCCACTCTTAAATTGGTTTGCATGGTTTCCAATTTAAACAAGGTAAATGCCGGAGTGGAGTAAACTTAGCCATGACATGAAAATTCCGTACACGGGCAATTGCCTTACGGGAAATCTTTAAAAAAATGTGAAAATAGCGCTGAAACCGTTTTATGGCACCCTCGGGCAGGTTTGTTTACTCGTACCGTCTTGTATGGGTCCCAGAGATCGCGCTTCAGCTCTTCGAGAAGAGAGAGCCTTCCATTGCTTCATTCCGTGCACGCTCTTGCACTCGCATGATAGCATCGCGCCGTCCACCAACATTGAGATAGGACGGGGCGGAGATCTTTTTGGTAAATCGCGTGGCACGAGGGGGCTCTGCACTCTGCCTCCAGAGCGCTAAAGCGCCTGAGGTCGCTGCAGACTAGGCGAGTCACTTTAGCAGCTCCCGAAGCTCGTAGGCTCCTTGGCGTCTGATGAGAGGACGCAGCGGTGAAGATAGTGCTGCTACTTGGGAGGTAGTCACAGTCACGTCAAACGACATACAAAACGGTCACAGGCGGACCCCCATAGATTCAAACGTGCAACGACGGGGTTGGAACCCGCGCATCTGTGTGTCTGAACCAGCCCGGAGATCTGCCGCCTTCCGGTTGGTAGTAGCCGAGCTCAGACGGAACATCTCCGTTGGCGCAGCGGCCACCGCTTCCGGATATTCCTCCCTCAGTTGCTTGGCTGCATATACGGAGACGCCATTCGGACCCGGCGCTTTTTCCAGCTGAGGACGTTTTCAGGCCTCGTTCTTGTTCCACTACGCCAATTCGTGCCGAAACAGCAATGACTGCCCGCCAAAATCAGTCTCGCACTCGGCATGAACTAGGTATGCATATAGTTGGCTTGCATCTCATCACAATTATATAGGGGAACCCCGCCCCCCCCCGTAAGTTTGCAAAAAAACACAAACTTATTTAGAGAACTTTTAAAACGAATTTTTGAGCAATCATACAAGGACGTCATAGGTCCAGATTTCTTGAAACAGAGCATTGTAACGCCGATGCATGAGAAGCTGTACAAAATGCGCGTTGAAAACAACCACCCTATGTTTCAATGTCCTACAACCAATTATATGATCACAAATAATGTACACTCGAGCCCGGATTTGTCGCGTACACGCAACTGCCAGAAATAAGAAATTATTGAGACTTAGATATAAACGCCAGCAAAGACTTTTATTTTGTATACGTTGACGGCACAGTAATCCACTCCGTAGCGGCGCACGAGGACCACCTTAGCTGTACTCGCGTTAGATTCAGGATCTTGCGGGCATGCGGGGCGTCGGCAGGCTATCCTCCTTATGTCATTCTCACATCGGTCGTCTGGGTGGGATTAATTAAGAAATATTAGTAGATTAATTAATGGCTACTATAAAGATTATGAATATTAATGAATCTCAACGGATAAATAATAGATACTGATGGATATTCATTGGGTATTAAAGGATAATGATGGCCACTAGACGCCGTTGAAGACTCTCCTCTAGGATACTGACCCCAAGGTGCGGCTTAAGTAAGCTCTCAGACTATGTGCTCCCCCGGGGTAGCAGCTTGCGTTTGGCTGGATAGCCACACTTCTCCGACTGTTTCCGAAGCGGTGAGCTAATATGTAATGTTTAGTAAAATCCTAAGAACAAGGTAGGAAAAGACCTAGGCTTCAACGTGGGTTGTAATTGATTTTAACGAGATGTACGACAAGTTCATTTGGTGTTGTCGGTATCTGATCAAAGCCGTAATTTCTATTGCGGTCGACAAGAAGCTCGATAGTCTGCGAACGACTAATTTCTTTATTTTGCCTCGTCTACTGCATATCATGAAAAACTCATGAAAGCATTAAAGCGTCTTCGCGTCCTGACCGCGAGAGCATAAGCGTGAAGGGCAGCCAGTTCTTGTGTCGCTACGCCAACTCGCGTCTTACCAGCAATGATTGCCCGCCGTTGAAAGAAATGTGTCAGAGCTTGCGCTTCTGCAAAATTGTCTCTAACAGGAGCTGAGTAAAGTTTTTGTCATCTGTTGGCCGCACGTCAGCTAAGTAGTGATGCCGTTGCGAAAGGACTATAGTAGCTCCCATATGGGCAATCAATCGGCGCTGTGGGTAAATAAGTAATTTAACTGCACAAGACCCGTTCGATAGGAATATAGGACTCTTTACATCCTAAGTGAAATGCTTGTCCCTTGGTCAGACGAATTTTTGCTCGAAGCAGAACCTCATTAGCTCCCCTTACAGTACCTCCCTCTTCTCTAGCTGGCGGTGGCAGAGCGCCACAAAGCGCAAAATGTTATTGACAGTTCGAATGGCACTTTCCCAAAGGCTGCAGCGACTCGAAGTCGAGAAGTCGAGCGACAATCAGCAGTTACGGCCCTTATTCACACCACCTCGTCAGCCATCGATTTAGTGTCGGTTCAGATGTAACTGCGAATCATGTGTTTGTGGACATTTCCGCCGTTAGCATTTTCAATGCTTCTTAGCGCATTGGCGATCCGTCACAAAAGCATACTATTTACACAATTTGCCTTGGCAATTTGTTTCGACGATATGGCGTGTTAGCGATTCCAATATTGTTTGAGCAATTGCTGAACTATTTGGATACACTTGATGAGTTGAAAATATGTTTTGAGCTGCAGTTTCTAATTAGAGTTTATCATAATGGAATTGCCATAAACTCGGGCTGATGTTACACTGTCTTAATAAGACATGACGAATACAATTCCTTTGTACACTTTTTGTTACGTTTTAATTAAAATCGTTAAACCTCACAATAATACGTCCATTCAGGAACAACTAAACTATTATGAAGCCTCATGCCAAACATTGTTAAAACTAAATGTAAAACAACTAAATAATACATTTCATATTGCACTAGTTGGTCGGATGATTTGAGTGATTCGAGAGCTATAATTCATTTCCGATGGGTCTCCCTTAAGCACGATACTGTACATTTTAGAGTTGATTTAACCGTTTTGCAGTAATCGTATGCACCGGTACTCGCCGTTCGTCAGTGGTGCTAGAGAGCTCGTATAATTTCAGATCATCAACATAAATCTTATAAAAGGTACATTTGGGGATAATGTTTTTAAGGTATCTATTATATGTATACAAAATAAAGTGGGCCAAGTCTTGAACCCTGAGGAACGCTCGACGGACACGTACCCGACCCACTAAAGCTATTGTTGACGCAAACGCAAATATTTGCACTAATAATCCATTATATAAAATGAATATCAACATGTCGGGAGCTAATTTTGTGTCAGAATTTCACTAGATCAATAATAATGCCCAGATTGCCACCGCCATTGCCCGATATACCTAAGGTTCTTTCATTAGTAACACTACTATTAATAGTCAATTTATCGATAAATATTATTCCTACGACTAGATACACGGCTCTCAATACTTCATCTGTTACTATACTTGTCCAATATCTAGAATGCAAATAGGAGAGGTGGTCGTCCTCGCGTTAACGTCCTGCCGGCGCTCGTACTCTCCGCCGCAAGGTCAGCTTTGGCCACTGATCCGGCGATATCCACTCTTGGGGGTCACTCTGGTACCGCCAACTAACCCGAATGGTACACCACGGTGTCCAGAAACCGACGAAGGAGAAGCCAACGCTTCCCCTTGAGGACCCACGGGCTGCGAAGGCTGCCAATTTTAGAGGGACACCACCAAGTGAACCCACGGGCCAAGGGCATTTTAATCTGCAGTAATTAGACCTTTAAAATGATTTAGCTAGATTTCAGTTCAAGCGGGGAGCTAACGCTATGTTCCAGGAGAGCAGCAACCCGCTAAGAACCGGCCTGTTACTGCTCAGCGAGCCCAACATCCGGTGGGCAGAGAAATGTCCATCGGATCACGGACTGCCTCAAAACGACCAGCATTGTACTTGACAACCGCTGTCACCTTTAAATGTCTAAGCACGGTTTCACTTGGATTGATGTTGCCAACATTGGGCGTTCTTACTTATGCTACTGCAACGTTTTACTTGACTTATCTTCCTCTTTTAGGCAAGCGAGATTCCATTTTTAGTCATAACCGGAAATTTTGCGTCACCAACACACGGGGCTCCGCTGGGACAAACCGGAAAGGACTTGCATTCCTCGAATGGATGAGGCGGAGGTCTGATCGTTTAACGCTTTTAACAGTCTTCGGTGGAGAGTCATACTCGAGGACTTCCCACAGGCAAAGAAAAAAGACCGGTTCAATCTTCTTGGAATGAACGGACTATTCAGTCCCAAGGAATGAGCTTCAATATGACTGCAGGGGTGCCACAAGGCTTTATACTTGGCCACCTGCTATGGGGCAAAGCTAACGACGACGTTCTACGGCTATGGGATCTCCCCCTTGGGCCAACCTCCTTGCCTCGCCAGCGACTTCATCCTCACTGTTCAGGCCCGGAGCTGCTGGAGAGCCGTGAGAATGAGGCAATCTCCGACGTCGCAACAAACCAAAGGCCTCCAGGGAAGAAGCTGGCCCCGAGTAGACCCACGCGTACATTCTGAAGCAGTGTATTGTGTCACTGTCGTGTTTCTGCCACAAAACGCAGATGACGGAAACGAACGGGTGAATGGTCGAAGCAAGGCTAGATCATTAATGAATGATAATTAATTCAGTACAACAATCGAGGAATATCTGCAGATGCAGCAACACTGGGCAGACGGAATTGTATTCAACTTTTGATCAGATCTGAATTTTGGTTAAGTTCAGCGAACAAATGTGCGTGGCGCTATTATTTTGAGTACGGTGTACACCAAATGTCTAAATTGATTGATGAGTTAAAAGTGTATATCTTAATAATTGTACGAATATACTCTTTTGGACAAGAAAACAGTGTGTATCTGTTTTTTTGCCCGAAGGTGCATATCTTTCTAAATAAGTATTTATAAATATAAATAATTTTTATAGATATAAATAAAAAGTCCCCAGTTTTTTTATTGGTTTTTAACCAATAAAAAACTGAATAAAGGCATTAATGTTGTGACGACTGTTATTATAAAGTACACAAAGCACGTAACAAACATCGTTTAAAAGGGCAACACAACGAGCGAAGGGCACACGCTTATTTATACTTAGAGATCTACAATATGCTTAAAACTGTACAAGTGTAAAATCTCAAGTGACGATGTGCAGCCCCAAAATATTAAAGAGGTTGGAAACACATTTCTCGAGATATTCTTGTTAGTTTTAAGAAGGGTCGTACTAAACGGATATTAAAAATGTTGAACCATCCATACGACTACGCGTCATGAGAAGTACATTCTTCCAAAGTTTGTTACGACAAAATGATGACTAAACCGTATGTTCCCATAGAGAGTAAACCGCTAACTCCATGGGAACTTGGTGCTAACAGACTAAACATTGCCTTGGATAATATATATATATATATATAAATGTAAGAGATTAGGCAGTACTCACATGATAGCGCTATAATAAAAATAACTACACTATGTAAGATACAATTATGTTAGCTTTAAAATGTGATAACAAATGTTTTATTAATTGTATATATATATATATATATATATATATATATATATATATATATATATAGCAGCAGTTATTGACAAAAAATAACCAAAGTAGTAGGACGACGCATTTTACTTGAATACTTTGAACAGTAAATAAACATGTATATATATATATATATATATATATATTTGATCGCATTTAATTTGATAGCATTACTTACAAGAATACCGTAGTACTCAAAAACTACTACAAACTTTAAAGATAAATCAATTGTCCGTAACTTACGACTGGATTTTTTTGGTTTTTTTTCTGGAAGGTTTTGGGAACGCAGAATGCTCATGCGTCACTAGCAGCCTGCGTGGCTCACGAACCCACTAAACCCGGATTCCTCCTTACCCTCCCAGGCTCGGTAATACTTGGTATTTCTTTGAAGCCATGGGAGAGGCGTTTCTGCCATTTCTCTTTAATTCAGATATGGCTTCGTCTATCTTTTTGCATATTTAAATGCATCCACACAGGAAGCTTATGCCAAATATGCACTGTCCTGACGGGGTGCGTCACGAACTTGAGGGCCTGGCTGCACTTTCCCTCCCATCTCCCTCGGTTCCTGGTCTCGACCACTCTCCCGAGGCTGCCGCGTGAATTTCTCCCGCCTAGCGGTTTCCTTGGCTGTCTTGAGCGTCAAAATTGCGTCGAACAGGTCCTCGTTTCCTTCCACGCTTCCGTCGAGATCATCATTCAACTAACCACCTCCTTGCTGGGGCGGCCCCTCACGGCCGTGGAGCCTGTGAACCTTGCCTCCCAAAGAGACTCACAGTGTAGGACAGTGTGTTCCACGCCGTCCGCCTCCCAAAAATCGCATAACACACACTTGTCACGTGGTGGCCTTCCCTATTTTAACTATGTGGCTCTGGAACTGACCGTGACCGGTCAGACGACTGGGAATCTAACGCATCAGTTATTGGTGAAATACGGCTGCGTTATATTTATCGAGTATTTTTATATGTACATCTATGATGAATGCTAGTCAATCATCAGCCAAAAACGAACCAGCTCTCAGAACCAGAAAGAGAACTGGCCGGGGATGCGAGAATGCTCTGCTGGAAAGCGAACCCGTGATGCGTGAGTACGGAGCTAGTGAAAATGTTTAATTGGGAGTGGTGTTTCTAGTGACACTACTCGTATTCTGCTTTGAGAAAAGCATTTCATTTAAACTGGGTATGAGAAAGTATGAACAAGTGGACCGTATTCTCTCGAAAACGTTTGCAGTACCTGAGATATGTTTCGCCTATAACGACCATTTCTTACGACCACCGTCATGACGCAGCACAACCAACTTTCAGTCCAGTATGGCTGCTTTGACACTACAGCGCAACAAAGAACAATAGTTGAATAAACTAGAGGAAACTAGACATGCAGCAGCACAACATAGTGGCTCTAGTTGTTACCCGTAGCATACCTCAATCATCGCCGTAGGGGGGTTATATATATAGGAACAAGAAGTCGTCATAAGAAGATTCAATATACAAGTAGTTGTCAGGCTGCGCTTGTGTGTCGAAGTGTACGCGGAACCAGCGAGTCATTTGTATCTGCCAGAAACGTTCCATAACGCAATGATTTATGATGTACGTGGCTAGTCAGAACGAAAAAAGTGCGCGCTTTTGAAATTAAACTATTTGGATCCTTTGAATCACCATGCCCAGCTTTAAAACAACGCCGTGTGAACGTATCACGGTGCCACTCTTAGGCGCAGCGTGTGACATGATAACACACGCAGGCCGGCACTTTGGTAGCAACTCTCTGAAGTGATGCCTCGCTGGCACAGACGGACGCGGACTTAAACCGAGTGTGATCGTTATTAGTTTAGGAGAGGTGCAAGACTTTAGATACGGAAAATAAGCGGCACACCTGGGTCATGGCGAGGTGTCGGTGGCGACGTCAGATAGGACACAAGCGAGGTCTGATGGTAACTAACGGACGGCCTTCGGGACAATAGGCAAAATACTTTCCATTTGTTTTGAGGCGATTTTGTATGTCGTAAATAAAAAAATATATAGACAAAGCGTGCGCGCGTGATCCAAAAAAAATCAACATTCGCATATATTTGCACTATGAGCTTGCTGATCCTGGTGATCCTTGATGATATAGCTTGTAGCTCTGTTTTTTTCTGTACACCCAGCTATTGCAGGCCCATGAGCTTCCTTGGAATTATTCTGAAGTCTAATAGCTTTGTGGCCTCAACTTGGCAGCAGGATTTGGCTGCATTTAGCCCATCGTGCTTTGTGCTGAGCGATTTTTTACTATCGCGGGCATCGCGCTAGCACACTGGTCATACGCAGCTGACAGTGCCATTACCGCACTCCGTAACGCACAAAAACTGCGGAACTAAGACACATAGCACCGTGGCTGAGTTTCAGTTCCACCAAATCTGGAATTCGGCCACAGAAACCCGCTGGATCATATCACCTGGCCTTAGTTCAGCGGCTTCATACACCTTTGTATGACACCTTCACTATAGGACTTGTTAGCGATATTGTACACTGTTGGAGGTGATTCAGACCACACAATTCTCCCCATATTTTCATTCGCACTCGATTGTTACGTCGTGAAGCCCATTTCATTTACACAAGTTCACATGAAATCTATGTATTGCAAACCCGAAAACAAAGTACCTTTTTTTGCGACATGGACCCTTCCAATAGTTAGTGGTCATCGCTCCAATCTCATAAAAACGCCAATTAGCATGCGCAAGCTTATACCCATCTAGCAAGGTGGTTGGCAAAGGCCTTAGTTTTTAATAAGGCAAAAGTTGTTCCGTGGTCCTCTACAGAGTGGGGTTAAGGCCAACATGTAGACAAACCGATCACGGCTAGTGCGGTGGACTACAAACACTTCTTTTAGAAAACTGGCTTAATTTTGTTAAGCACTTTTAAGTTCGCTTTGGATGGGTGAGGCTATAGTGCCTGCATCCCGTAAGCAGCGGTCGGTGTAATCAGGTTGATAGCCTCTAGGTAGACTGATGTGGATACTTGTTGTGAACTGCTAGGGAGAACCATGAGAAGTGCAATCAGGTGGAGGAGACCGGGCCAGAGGAGATCTCGAGAGTGGTTCTCTCAGGCTTGCTTTCTCGCCCACTGTGGGGTGCTTGAGCTCCTGCGCCAAGCGAGGGTATAGGCATTACCGCAGCTGCTAGCCAGACGCAGGTTTGACAACTTTAACAGTAGAAAAGCTTACATAAATCTATGCTTTGACCACAAGCGTGAATACGCTAGGCGGAAGGAAATCCGACTATTCGAGAGAGCAGAACGCAAGCCCTCAGCCTACGTTGTACGACTTAGTAGGGGGCAAACCATCTGTTCAGCGACGAACAGGTAACGAGTCACCCGACCGTTCTTCTATATAACTGCGAGACGGTACGCCGGGCTTCAAGGATTCGGCACCCGCTCACATTGGAGTAGGATACTATAAATCTGCCCTTTAAGGTAGAAGTAAGTCAGGTTCTGCACTTTCTTCCGAGAGGAAAGAGTGTGGGGCCATGAAGACGGTACGCCGGGCTTCAATGATTGAGCACCCGCTCACTTTGGAGTAGGATTCTATAAATTTGCCTTTTGAGGTAGAAAAAGTAAGTCAGTTTCTGCACTCTCTTTCGAGAGGAAAGAGTGCGGGGCCATGAAGAGGGGACAAATGCCAGGAGCCCGGCTTATCGCCAGGCTTTCTCTTTTATTTAAGGGCAAGCATAGTGATGACAGACGAGACCTAATCTTATACCGCGATATAGCGTCTGAAAGGACGCTGAAGATCTTCAGACGAGACCCAATCTTATACCGCGATATAGCGTCTGAAAGGACGCTGAAGATCTTCAGACGAGACCCAATCTTATACCGCGATATAGCGTCTGAAAGTACGCTGAAGATCTTCTGAAAATTGGTTATAAAACGGATCGAGTATGGTGTCGACCAGACCCTTCCGCCGAAGCAATTTGGCTTCCGACGAAATCGAGGAACGCGTGATGCAATTCATGGGTTTCAGATAGAGAGATAGAGCGAGCTGTGGCAAACCCGGAGACCATTTGTATGCAGTCTTTATAGAATGCATCAAAGCTTTCGACAAAGCACCTCGTATTCTCCTGGTAAAGTCATTCCGACTCGCAGGGGTTAGTGCCTTTCTTCTAAGCGTAACTTTGAGCTTCTTTGGTGAGGACACCTGACTAGTACAAGGTGAGCAGGAAGTGTTGCAGGTAAGGCAAAATGTAACAAACTTCACAAGGCGACCCACTGAGCTGCGTCATCTTTCACTCTGCTTGCCGATTTTGTCGATTATGTTTGACAGGAGTTCCAGAAGGCCACAGTTGTGATGTACGCAGATGACATGGTGGTCGCTCATCACGATCTGGGTGCCATCAAGCGCATCACTTGTATGGCCGAGATGTTCCTTATCTCATGAGGGCAGGAAATAAACGCCATAAAGACTAATGCTATGAAATTCAGAAGAGGATATCAATTGGCTGCTAAAGACGTTATACGTTGCGGCGGCCAGTCCTTGGAATTTGTCATTTTCTTCTGATATCTGGGGCTTTGGCTTCATTATACTGGGACGACGTTCACTGCTCATATAGTCGAGACAGTGCGCACAGCTCTAATCTCTCTTTATAGATAGGTAGGCGACGTCCGGCAACTGTCCGTCCCGACGGCAGTGGCACTTTTCTACCTCAAGATTGTTCCAACGCTGATGTATGGTTTTGAAAGAGTATGGGATCATTTCACCAGGGCAAACTTTAGTGTGTTTCACAATGTACATGAAGCGAGTACTTCGCCTGTCAATGCGGGCAAAATACCGCTTTGTGAACCTAATGTCAAGCTGTGCACCGGTTGTTGAGATAATTCGATTGAGGTTAAAGACGCCGCGTACAGCATCATTCAAAAGCTCTATCTCGGAATGGGAGGTTGAAGACCAGGCTATTTTTAGTGTCTCTCACCTCTCGGATGGTCTTGCATGTGACAATTGCCGCGTCTAGAGCAGATACATAGTTCATGGCTATCATCACTTGGTCTGTTCAAAAACGAGCTTCACCACGCCACCGGGCTCGGCTTATCGTTTAACCTGGTACTAATATATATATATATATATATATATATATATATATATATATATATATATATATATATATATATATATATATATAAATGAAAACTAGTCAAAACATTCATTAACAAAACAGATAACGAAAAGTGTAAATCATCGCCGCAGCAATGTTATTCGGCGATGAAGAAAAACTGCTCTCAAAGGTAGTTGATGAGTTTTCTTGGATTCCAGAAGAATATATCGAGAACGACTTTATTTGGACAGCGTTTTCAGCAGTTGTGTCTGCCGTGGTATGCGTTCTCATTGTGTGTCATTTTAACGTCATGTACAAACAAACAAATTTGTTCTTTGCTTCTTGTAAAAATCGTTTGTGGAGAAACATTTGGTTGTGATGCATGGTAATGAACTCGTGTCGAGGTTTTGATTCTCAGATCGTGCGTGTACGATTATTTCATCATTACATCACATCAGTGACGCCCAATAATCGACACGCGACGGTAAAGAGACGCAGCAAAGGCTGCAGGGAGCCAACGCTCTTTCCGAGGACGCAAACTATTCTGCCAAGACTGCGATCCAATGTTGGCTAATAAACATTTAGCCTTACTAAAGATGAACTCTTAGTGGAATGTTTTGAGGGCTACTACGTACGGCCGCCGAACAACCCCAAATGTTTTTCATCCGTTTAACTTTAACTACGAGTGGGGCATGATTGAGCAAGAACCTAGCCAATCTTGATATGGTAGCGTAGTGTTTTCGCTCACTGTCGCTAATAAGAAAGCCTTCAAAGATTTAGATAGGAACTACAGTCGTTCGGAAATCTCCGTGTCAGCCGTCATACCAGTGGGAACGTCGTTACGTTAATGTGACAACGTTTTTCGACGCATTTTACTCGAATAATTTGCGCAATAAACAAAAAGCAAAATCTAACGCAGCGTTGTTTGTTTGTTTTACGTATTTACTGTTTTTTTATGTGACATAGTCATTTTAGTATGGCGCTACTATGGTAATTCTGTGCCGATAAGTACATCCCTAATATAATTGATGAGCCGAAATTTGTCCGAAAATGCATATATTTATAAAAATCACTTCTCGACTGTTTATGTTAAAATTGTCTACGTTTGACTTTGAAATTGTAATCACTGTAGTAGCGCCATATTAAAGATGAGCACAACTAACGAGAGAAAATAAATTATCGTTAAAAAAACATATATATATATATATATATATATATATATATATATATATATATATATATATATATATATATATATATATATATATATATATATATATATATATATGATAAATGCTAATCATTCACGCCAAAAACGAACCGGATCTAATTACAACAAGAGGTCGTTCCTTCGTATGAGAAGTGGCTATATGTGTGAGTATGCTCTGCTAAAAATTAAGCCCGTAATGTGTGAGTACGGAGTTTGTGAAAGTATTCAATCGAGATTGGCGTTACTAACGACTCTACTCGTGCTTTGTTTTCATGGTTTAATTTTTTCAACTGAGTGACGACGTCTGACACCGATGACATGATGACATCTAAAAAAAAATCCTTTTGGGGCTGACTCTCAGCCAAGGTGTTACGTCCATGGGACTGCTTTTTGCATTGCTCCATAGACGGACCCCCATAAATACAAATGTGCAATGGTGGGGCTCGAACCCGCGCACCTATGTGTCTCCTCCGGCCACCACGCCACCGGGCTCGACGACATGATGACATCTGATGCCATCCAACTAAGCAGTATTCTACATAACCTAGCGCTTACGACGGCCACTTTGTACAAGCACCGCCATGAAGCAACATGGCCAGCCCTTACGTTCAGTGTAGCCCTGCTTTGAGACGCTACAACGCTAACCTTATTTGACCAAAAACATGCAGCAGCACTCGTGCAGCAGCTAGTGACTGTGTGACTTACTCGTAGAGAGATTTGAAACGCCACGTGTAGATTCTACAGGGACAGGACATCATCATAGGAAAGCTCAAGATGACGACACTTAATTAGGCTGTTCTAGACAGTTCATTAGACTGTTCTGTTGTGGCTAGCTCAGTGGTGTACGCGGAGCCAGCGAGCCATTCGTGTCGACCGCAAGCCAGCTGCCCATACCGAAATCGTTAATGTACGTAGCCATCCTGCGCACCATCCTGCGCAGCTTTAATACGACGTCGTATGAACGTGCCGCCGTGCGTGGTGACCGAAGCAATCCTATGTCATGTCCTATATCTCTCCCTTCCCCCAATATCACCTTTTTCTCTCTATCCCTTTCCCCAATCTCTCTCTCTCTCTAACCACTAGCGCCGCTGCAATAAGCATGTTTTTATGTCTGTGGCCAGACAATCATCATCAAGCACTGGCTCTCCGAAGTAAAGTGCATCGGCATGTGGCGCGGACGCGGCTTTGGGTGAGTGTGAGTTGTTATTTGTGTATAGGTGATGAGTGCTGAAGACTTTGCGGTGCGGGAAAGTGAGAGCGTGTCACGGCGAGGAGTTGTCGGTGGCTTTCGACTTCCGTAGTAGAGGACCCGAGTGAAGTATTCGCACGGTGACTGTCGGTCGAGCTGCCTTCGTTTGGTTTGACTTCGAACTCCCTTTATTTGTTGTGACTTCGAACTCCCTTTATTTGTTGTGACTTCGAACTTTCTTTATTTGTTGTTACTTCGAGCTCCCTTTATAGTTGTGACTTTGAACTCCCTTTATTTGTTGTCGGCGTCGATTTTATTAGTCGGTAATTCAGAAAACACAATAGGAATAGACATATACCCTGCGTGATCGCGCTGAGGCGTTGCGCCGTTGGCAGCTTGACGGCCATGTGCCGTAGCCACCTTTTTTGTCACAAATTAACCCTGGCGTATATAGGGGCAAGCAGATCAATCTGTTTTTGTTCAACGCTGCTGACCCGCAGACTACGGCATAAGCATAGATAGTGCCCATTTGCGTATCTGCAATCACACATATTTTTAGGCACACCATGTGCTAGCCAACGTAACGACAATACTTCAGCTTTCTAACAAGACCTCTTCCGTCATGATCCAAATGAATTCAACCTTGGTTTATATTAGCATCATAAGCTCGCAGGTTTTGCTCATACAATGTTGCAATTTTGAGTAGTTTAAATGTTTTTTTTTTTGTAGCTTTGTCATTTCGCCTATAACTTAACCATGATAGGCGCATAAACCCCCCTGGAATTGGCCCGAAATCGAAGAGCTTTATGGTAGTTGTCTTCAGTCAGTGCCAGTGTGCTTTGCTCTAAACTATTTTAAACTGTCATAGAAATCGCCTAGAGTCCAGGCAACACTGGCTACCAGCTAGCTGATGGTGTCGCTGCCGCGCACCGTAACCGCAGAAAGAAAACTGTGGACTTGCTGGCTCCTACCGATTCTGAGATTCAGCCACCAGCTTCTGGCCCCGGGGTCGTCAAAGGGTACCCAGTTGAGGACTCGGGAGGGCGTGTAGCCATACGCTTGCACCCGGCGAGGAAACGGCTTGTAACCTCGCTTTGTCAGCGTTGGAAGTTGCTCCGCTCCACAGGTCGCTCCATCAATGGTCGTGTGCCAAATCTGACCACGCAGACTGAAGGGAAAGGTCTCCGGGAGAGCCCCACAGAATGCGATGGCTTCACCTTGGGTTTTCTCCAACGTAGATCGGCGCTACAGCCTGGGGGTCTAGGATAGCCTCGATGTCACTGATCGCTGAATGCAGGAAGGCAATATGCGCCGCAACTGAAAGGGAAACTGCCTCGGGAAGTCCCAACCCACCTCTTGCGACCGGTAGTGATGCTTGGGTTAAGAAGTCGCCCCGTAGCCGCAGGTTAATTCGAGATTCCAACGGGTCGCCTTGCTTCACATTTAGTTCTTCCAAGTGAGATGAAAAGGCTATATAGTTGACACCTCTGAACAGGTAGTTCAGACTCGAAGCGGAGAAGCACGAGCTTATATATTATATATATATATATATATATATATATATATATATATTTATTTAGTTGTTGCCCACAAAGGTCAGAATACCATAATCCGTGGCCGTTACAGTATGGTAGTAATACCAGTTGGTATTTGGTTTCTTTGTTTTTATTGATTCGGAAATGCCCTACGATGTGAGAGAAGCTAACAAAGAAGGGTAGACACAATTATCTTTCTCATTACTGAGACACTCAAAATTTTACTTTTTTCTGCTTCGCTTATTCTCGCAGATTTCTGTCCTTCCGCCAATTTTTGTAGCGATAGCAATGAATTTCTGTCAAGCTCGTCTGTAATTGCAGCAGCGAGCTCCCACTAACGCCCCCTCGGTTGTTTCGCTGGCATCCTCCGTGCTCGCTTGAGTAGCATTAACCGGCTGCTGTGTCGCGCCTTTTTAAAAACAAGATTGTTTACAGGCGGACGCAGGCCGGGCTGAGTATAGCGTTCGTTATTATGACGCTAAGTGTAGCGTTCGATATTTTGACGTACCAAAGTTTGAGGCTGCCACGTGTCGATGATGAACTAAATGATGATGGCTGATGGTGGTGGTTACAGTGATGATGATGGTGACTATGAGTGATGGGTAACTGAAAGGCAGGGTCATAAAGATGATGAAGGTGTACTAATGATGATGACGCCGAAGGTGTTAACTGCTAGAGAAGGTAAAACGCTATAATGCAAATATAGACAAATGTTAAATTGATTTAGATCACGACGGATGACGACTTGCTTGAGCGAAGGTACTGTCGTTACGGTTAAAACAAATACCCTCTGTAATTGCTTTATTTAATAAAACTTTAATAAATAACGTGAAAAATAAAATACGCTAACTATTTTGTTGTCGAAATACAAATGAATCAAACGCATGGATGCATTGGCCACAAATGACTAGAGGAAGAAAAATAATCAGCAGTTAAAACACGTGGTATCTTATCATATATATATATATATATATATATATATATATATATATATATATATATATATATATATATATATATATATATATTATATATATATATATATATATATACTAATCGGAACAGTCGTTAACAAAATAGATAACGAAAAGGGTGACCCATTGCGGCAGAGATGGATGAGCAACCTTACTGGAAAATCACCGTTCGGAGAGTATGTTCATTGATTGTAGCGTGCATAATGTGCGGTCTCGTCGTGGAACATTTTAACATGTTTTACCGTCAAGAAAATATGTTCTATCGTTCATGTACTACTAATTTGTGGGAATTATGTTCTGGCTAATTCTCAGACCGTGAGTTTGCGATGCTTTCATTCCATTACGTTTGCGATCCAATAATCGACACACGACGGTAAAGAAACACTAAACTAAAAGAAATGGCAACGCTCTTGCAAAATTTTTCTCGCCAAGATTGCACTCTGATGGAGGCCAATGAACTAGTGAAGGTTGGTTGTTTGCAACGCTTAAGCACATGTTATACTTAAAATAAACCTAACTAAAGATAACCATTGAATATGGTTAATATCTATTAGTAATTATTTACTTATACTATATATATATATATATATATATATATATATATATATATATATATATATATATATATATATATATATATAGGGTCTACAAAAGTCTTTTCGGATTGGCGCTTGCGCGGCTTTCACATCGCCCGCCCCGGCGCCTTGGCATAGATCATTGGCTCGCTCTTTGTTGTTTTCATGTTAAAAAGAGCAGGAAATCTGCTGGTCTCAACCATTTTGAAATCTGTTTAGCCGTTTGTTCGTAAAAGTGCTGCAAAATGGAGGTAGAAGAATGCCAAATTCGGGCGATTTTACTCCACGAGTTTTAAAAATGGACTGAGTGCAACGCAGGCTCACAAAAAGTTATTAAAATCGTTTGGAGATGCCTGTTGTACAGACAGAATGTGCCAACAGTGGTTTGAGAAGTTCCGAAAGGGAAAAAAAGATTTTTTGTGTCTTTAGTGGAATGTGGGCGGAATAGTGCATTATGCACTTTTACCGCGTAACCAGACGATAAATACGGCCGTGTACTGTCAACAACTCGAAAAGATTCACGAAAAATTAAAGCAGTCGTACCCTGCACTAATTTCAAGGAAGGGTGCCCTGTTTCACCAAGACAAGCGCAAGGCCCCACGTGAGTAGGGAGACCGTTTCGAAAATTTTCCAGGTAAAATGGGAATTTTTAAAACATCACCATATTCCCCCGAATAAGCACCATCTGATTACCACCTATTCAGATCGATGCAAAAATGTTTAAGTGGTTAAAAATTCACTTCTATCGAACACGTGCGTTGGACTGGAAGAATATTTTGGATTTTTTGGAAATTTGGAAGATTATCTAGGAATCGAAAACCTTGTAAATCGTTGGGCAGAGGTTATATCTTCCCGCGGAGAATATATAAATCAATAAATAAGACCTCCCGTGTCTCCTATATATGTGTTTTCTTTATAGCGCCAAAACCGAAAATACTTTTTTGTAGCCCATATATATACTTATATGTAAATATATATATATATATATATATATATATATATATATATATATATATATATATATATATATATGTTAGCATTTATTAAGAATACCGATGGAGCGACAATTGTCTCCTGAGAACGTGTGCACTGGGAATATTACTCTATCTCGTATAGAGTGGGTTGGGACCATTTCAGCAGCGTGCCGCGGTCGGACGCCGCGTTCCCTCGTTGGACGTCGAGGTCGAGGCGCTGTCTTAAGAAAGCCGCAGATCTCTTGTCTCCAGCTGCGAGGTTTAGCTGCTTGCCGACTATGTGGAGGAGTTTGCGGGTGAGGTTGCCTGGGCCGCCCAAGGTCTCAAACGCTAGCGGTTGAAATTCATGTGGGTACTCTATTGAAGCGTATTTTGCGAGCTTCCTTGTCTCGGCTAGATCACCAGCGTAACCTGCCGAGGCCGCCCCGCCACCGACCATTGAAGGTGCTAATGAGTTGGTAACTGTAACGTCCCAGGCAAGCATCCTGCCCCGGCTGAAGGGGATTAGAGTCATCCCGTCCGGGCGTTTGCCGTCGTCGGCGGAAAAACCCTGGGGCTCTAGAATACAGAGAAATCCGCTAGATCGGAGCGCTCGGCTAAAAGTGTCATTAATACTGGCATGTCGGGCACGCCGTCCTGCACTCATGACGCACGACAACCCATGATGGGCTAACTTGTCAACAGGTTGACCACACTTGCATTGGTGAGGAGTTACAAGATCACAGCCGAGCCGAAGTCCTGCCCCGATTCGGGTAGTTTCGTCGTCCAAAAGGGTGCCCAGTGGGGCGCTTGGAAGCGCATGCAGCCAGGTTCCGGATCCCTTAGTTGCGACCGCCCGAAGACGAGCCTTTGCGGCGTCGTCAATGGCGTCCGCGAGTAAGCCGCAATATGCTTTTTCGTGCAACAACGCGCTCCAGTCGTGTTGGCTTCGAGGATTGTCCGGGGCACCACTGCAAATTGTCTTTAACTCCCCTTGAAGGCGTCTTGTGAGGTCCTTGTACTGAACAGCGCCGGCTTCGTCTAGAAGTGCAATGACCTTGTTCTCAGATCGAAGAAGAGAGGAGACTATCGCTGGGCCAGCCAAGATAAGTAGATCCGGGATCCCCAAGCCTCCCTTGGAAATCGGTAGTTGCGTCTGCGTTCGAGCGGGGGGTGCCAGCGAAAGATTAAGGGTGTTCGGACTCGAGGGTGTTCAGCGTTAACTCGTTCAATGGACGAAGGTCGTCCAATCGCCCTGTAAGATTCGCTCCTCTAAGAAGGTGGTTGACCCTAGTGGCTGAGAACGACGAACGAAGTAAAAAGAGAGTGCAATGAGCGCCGAGCGGGGTGAGGTTGTTAGCGACGTCCTTTAACACGCTTTGCCATTTTTGAGAACGCGTGGGAGTCCCTGCGGTCGGAGGGGGACCCCCCAGAAGCTCCAAGTCGTAGTCGTGGGTAATCTTACAACCCGGCAATAAAGCTTGGAGGGGACGGAGGTCAGGCGCCTGCGCACTATCACCCATAACGTAGATCTCGCATTTCTCGGGATTCAGCTCCAAGCCTGAAATCTATAGAAATTCAAGCACGCGCCGAATATCGTCGGCAACCATGGATGCGTCTCCCCCCAGTACGCCATCATCAAGGTACCAAATGTTTAGTGAGCTGTTAAGGGAGTCAACAAGCTCTTTGATGCTCAGGCAAAACAATGGAGGAGCCAGAGGATCGCCCTGTTGCAGTTCCGTGACCGAAGATATGAGATCATCCGGGAGAACCAGGTGAGGAGAGTAACGGTACGCTTGATGGACATAGTGTGCCAACTGGGGGCAGTGCGCCCCGACCGCCTTTAACAAGTGATCCCGTCTTACAGAGTTGGAGGCATTCCTAAAATCCAGCTTTACGAGAATTCCAGGTAGTAAGCGTGAATCGATAAAGGCTCGGGCGGCATGCACGGCGGCCTCGGCCCCGGCTTGTGCCGCAAAGCCAAGCTGGTGGGGACCAATCGCCTCGCGGATCCTATCTCTGGTTCTATTACAAGCAATCTTTGCTGCTAGCCTGCGCAGGGTGGACGAGCACGCAATTGGCCTCACTGACTCGTCTTTCTTCTGTAAGGCAAAAAGCCTGGCCTCAAAGATTATAGGTCGCAGTTGAGGTAGAGGGACGCCCCACAAAAGCAAATCTACGATTTTGGCCAATGCGGCTGCCAACCGGCCGGCTGTGTCCCCCAATGTCGGAGAGAGTAGGTCTATTAGCAGTCGTGGTCGGATGAAGTCAAGACCCCCGGCGGAACTTTAGGCAAAACTCTTGACTGCAACAATAACTTCTTCTCCCGAAGTGGTACATGGAAGCGGAATCCCGGGGAGGTCTGGTCAGTCCAGGTCTGGGGGGGCCGGGGGGTGCTTATTGTGAAGGGCTGCCAGGTGATCTGTGCCGGGAGCCAGTACGTCCGACGATCCAATCAACCTAGCTACCCCTGAAACGTCACCCTCAGTTAGCTTAAGAATAGTCTGGCGGACACGGTCATTCTTAAAAGTGCGGTTTTTCTTAGTGACCGGGGCTACGACATCGGCTAGCCGCAATCCATTGGAGAATTCCCGCAAATTATGACGAATAATGACGAAGAGTGATTGCGTATCGTTGCGGGAGAGAGGAAGCCGAAGAACCACTGGCACGAACGAGAAAAGCGCATACCACGCTTGTTGGTTATTATCGGCTATGACTCCCAAAAGAACATTTGCCAATGCCTCCGCTACCTCTTTCCTTACGGATTTCGGAACAATTCTCAACAGTCTTGCCCTCTTTGCTACACCCTGGATATCTTTGATGATGCGGGCGGTCTGTTGTGTGTTGTTGTCGATCGGCGTGGAGGAAGTTGCGAATGAGCTGAGTGAGGCTGATGGATGCTTGGCTGCTATATGCCTCGTAAGCCCTCTTCTTGTGTACTGTCCGTTGCATAGGGGAGCATGCTGTTTGCTGTGAGTGTGTCGTCGACCCAGTTGATCCGCCGCTGGATATGCTGTTGGGGTCGTGCTGCATCATTATTGCATTATTCGTTTAAGGCCCTCCAACATTGGCAAAAGCTGCAGGAGGGGTTCTAAAGCCTGCACTAAAGCCCTAAGCTGGCCCAACAGGTCTGATCCGCCTCCTGACACGACTTGCGACAAATGAGTCACAGCGTCGGCCATGACACGGATAGGCCGCGCGGATTTGGGTGCTCGACGGGCTGTGGCGCAGTTTAGTCGTCGCCGTGGGGCAAACGTCTCCCTGTTGGCGTAAGGTCTCCCTGTACGCTTCTTTAGCTTCTTGGCGGGGAGTGGCCTTGGTGCAGGCAGCAGCAGCTGCGGGTCAGGGTCCTCGGGAGACTGAGAAAATCCGCGAACCACGTTGGCGTACGTTAGTTGCCCCCTTGGATGTTGCTGTGACGTGTCTGATTGGGGTGTGGGGCTTGGTCGGCCATCGGTGATCTCAGCTGCTGGGTGCGTTACTCGAACCTGTTGCAGAGTTCTGGCTTCGAGAAATAGCCTGTTCCTTTCTCTGAGATAGGCTAAGCGGGGGCACGAAGGCGACCCGGACGGGTGAGCGCCCCGAAAGTTGATACACCGCGCCTGATTAGTACAGTCTGCAGCAAGATGATCTGAGGTGCCGCACTTTTTGCAAACTTGCTGTTGTGTACACCGTTCCGCAAAGTGTCCAGGCCATAGGCATTTGTGGCGGAGCCTAGGCTGGTCAGGTTCAAGCACGACCTGGTGTGATTAAAATCCTAAAAATAATGATGTTGGGGGTTGTCAGGTAAATGAAAGGATCACTTTACCCATAGGGACCCTAGCACCGCCGTGCAACCGCGTAAGTCGTTTCACCTGACTGACCCCAAGCGGTGCTAGTTCCTTTAAAATTTCGTCCTCTGTTAGGCAGGTTGGAACTCTCTGAATGGTTGCTCGAAACGACGATAATGATGGACAGTGGACAGACACCAAAAAGTCTCCAAGATTTGTGATTGGCAATAGCTTCTGAGTCGATTCTACGTCAGGGAGCCACACTATAATCGATTTTCGGTCCCCGGATATTTTGGACTTGGATGACAAGGCGAAGATGTGCGTGTATATAGTTAGCAACGAGCCCTCGGGGAATTCTGTTTCAGTGCACTCCGACGTCTGACTACTTTGAACGCACCCACCAAACCCGTCGGTAAATCTTCCTCTAGGTCTCGTTTCTCTAGGTCTCGTTGTTCTCTGGAGAGGATCTTTTTCTCCCTTCGGGATGTGACGGTCACGAATCCATCATTTTGTGTGTTCTCCTGAGTGCCGGCTTCGCTTTCTGGTGGCGAAACTGGCTTCCTTCGCTTAGCGCCAACGCTTGGTTGGTATGCTGAGGTTGTTTCACATGGTACACCTGTGTCCATCGTCGGGGCAGATCCAATATTCTCAGTCGTTCCCGTTGGTGGATGCTCATTAGACGCCGACGCGGAAGATGCGCACTGCCGTAGGCGAGCTATATCCAGGGTTGGTGGAGGCGAAGGCCCTCCCAAACTGCCGGGCGGCATCTTAGCGGCTGTTCGCTGAACGTTATCTCGTAGTGACCGAGTAAATGGGTAGCTGACTTATATTACAACTACGTGGTTCGCTCCCACTAGCGTAAAACCAAAAAAAAGTACACTGCGGGTTTCGAACCGGGGTCGTTTGGCTGACGAATCTTTGCGCGACCGCCTAGGCTACGCTGTCTGTTGCCACCACAGCACGGCTTAGCATCTAGCCTGCGCCGCCGGTTGTAGCCACATGTAAACAAAGATGATCTGTACGTTTGTCAATAGAACGGACACGAATTGCCCTGCGCACTAGAAGAGATTACAACTCTTAGGCACGCTTAGGGCCAATAAAACACTTCTTGGATGCACAGCACTGAAAACTCGGCTACACAGGCAATCTCTGTGGTAGAGATCACTGTAGATAAGGCGCTTGAACTTATTAAATGCTACCAATTTACAAGAGGTCGATGATGAGGTCGAGAGATCGCACGTACGTCCGCTCTCAGCGAATCGAACGCGAGAAAAAAAAAATATACTTATAGTTTGAAGATCGATAATAAAAATTGTAGAGCTCGCCCAAGCAATTATCTTTCCAATGGAGCATGATCTCTGAGAAGTATTTTTTTCGGAGTGAGAGTAAAATTACTACATTTTATGACACTGGTGTTGCTGCCTGACATAGGAGCGTAAAATGTGTTAGTGCGAGACAACCAGTCCTCCTAGACATAAACTAGGCAAATCCTCGTGGCCATGAGGAAGTGCTGCTCTCTCCTCTGAAGAACATATAACGCCGACCAGAAGATGCGACATGGTCGCTTAAAAGAGAATTCACAAAAAAATGAAGTTGTTTATTAGCTTTCACGCTATAAATACATCAAAGTCATAACCCTACGGCCATTCGTCGGCGCTCAACGCCAACACATTCAGACAAATGCGCATTTCATAATCATGATCATTTTTGTACCGAAATAATGACAATATGCGAGCCGCGATTGCGGAGCAATGAAGAGTTTTCGGCGGAAATGCCAAGATTGAGTGCATGCGTGCGTATATGACCTACTCAGAGATATCAGTCGTCATAGATCTAGAGAAACACACCACTATTTAATATCTTACAGCAGCAGCTGCTTGAGTGTGCATTCGCGAACCACTTTGCACTTTCGGTTGCGCCTGCAGATATTTCGTGGGACGTCTTGAATTATTCCAGGCGTTGCTCGAACGGCATCAGCAGCGAGGCGACCTTATCCTGGCGACCAGCTCCGCACGTGACTCGACACCGGAGTGTTGTAGACGAGCGAACCTTTAGGTGACCCCAAAGAAAGCAATCGAAACTTGTTAAATCAGGCGATCGCGGTGGCCAAGCAATCGGCCCGCCCCGGCTCACGGGTTACTTGCGGTGGCGCCACATGTTGACTAGCTTGATGCACGCCTCTATGTTGCGCTCTAACCACAACATCTGTCTCATCATCATCAACCCTACACGCAGCCCACATCAGGCATAAACACCGAAGACATCTACGCTAGCTACCACAGAGCGTGCCCGAATCGTCCGATCATCAGCGAAGAAGACCGGTGGAACATTCGAGTCTCTGGAGCGAATAAATAGACCGAGGGAGGACGGGTCCAGTACTACTACTTTCTTTGTGGCTGGGCTTTCCGTGAAAATCCTTATTGTTACTGTATCGTGATGGCCCGGTACACAGAAGCCGAGAAACATCGTTGACATCTTTTACATTTATGTTGAAGCACTTTTTAACCCATACGAAGCGCGACGGCTAAACCAGATGCGTTTCCCAAATAGACGCAAATTAACAAGTCGTATAACCACGTTTGTGAACTTGCATCGTTACGTACGTAAAACTGGATCGGACCGGATAGCCGTTACTACGACACTGGTAGACCGACGACAGCAAGAACACTAGCTATGGATTGAGCGCATCCTTTAGGCAGTAGCCGATCGTCCTTCAGCGAGCACGAGGGAAGTGGCCCGATACGTTGGTGGTGCGAGTCGCAGTACCATCCACAGGGTATAACTATTGGGTAAGTGAGAACCCGCATATGACTCACCAGCTTGGATGCCAGAGTCGTTACTCCGTGAACGTGGCAACGCTGGCATGGTGAACAACTACCTTATAGACCCACACATACTTCCTAACGGGTTGAATAGAGAAGCATACCATACTTTCCTGAGTGGAACATTACCAGGACTGTTGGAAAGCGTTTCAGGAGGTGGTGTGCTCGCGAGAAAATGTGGTTCCAGCACGACGGAGCGCCACAACACTCAACCCGTGCGGTACGCAATTACCTCAACGGGACCTTCGAGAATCGGTGAATTGGCCATTGCTTTGCCACCGCGAACACCTGATTTAATAAGTTTCGATTTTTTTCTTTGGGGTCACCTAAAGGCGCTTGCCTACAAGACTCCGGTCGAGTCACGTGAGGAGCCGATTGTCCAGGATAAACCTCGCTGCTGATGCCGTTCGAGCAACGCCTGAAATATCTCGAGGCGTCCAACAGAATATCTGCAGACGCAACTGAAAGAGTAAAGTGGTTTGCGAATGCACATTTGAGCAGTTGCTGTAAGATAATAAATAGTGGTGTGCTTCTCTAGAGCTATGACGAGTGATTTCTCTGAGTAGGTAATTTATACATGTACTCAAACTCGGCATGCCCGCCAAAAAATCGTTGTTGCTCCGCAAACACGGCATGCAAGCCATATATTTGGTACCAAAATTATCGTCGTGAAATGCGCATTTGCCTGAATATGTTAGTTTTAAGCGCTGCGAATGGTCGTATGGTTATGATTTTGGGGTATTCGGCGTGAAAGCTACTAAAGAACTTCATTTTTGGCCAATTATTTTTTAAGTGAAGCGTTATATGTCCTTCAAGGGAAGCAGACTTTTACGCAGAAATTCACAAATATGAGGGTGTGCTTAGTTTCTGTCTAGGACTGGTTGTCTAGCAATATAATATCTTATGCTCCTATGTCAGACACATTCTTATTATCGATCCTTAAACTGTCTTGAGACACACACTATATATATATATATATATGTTTTTTTACGCACTGTTGCTACAAGTGAGGGGCGTTTCCCCTATCGAGCCTCGTGGAACTCGACCCCGATATTTATAGAACAGTACTATGGGTCATCAAGAGAATTGGCGAGCGCCTAATGGATTATTCGGCCAAGGTCACTCACGGAATCCCCCACCGGTTCGACGTACTTGCCCCAACTCCTGCGAACCCGTTTGATTACAAGCACCGTCATCTGTTGATGTCGTAAGCGCTATCCGTTTTCTTCTATACCTACCGAGCTCGGCTTTTTTGTTCATCACCGCAGTTGCCATTTCCTCGCCCATATGCTGATGCTGTGCTGCATATACACTGTGTAAACTTCACCAGGTCACTTCTCGGCAGGTCTGGTGTTCTGGCTCCGCGTTGTTCTTCTTCTCTAGCCCATCTCATTCCTCTGCATTTCAGGTGTGCTCGGGGTTATCGTCGATGCCGTTTTCGTCTTATATATATATATATATATATATAATACGATTTTCCGACGGGCATGTTGAGATTATGTGCATACATAAATGACTGTATGGCGACGTTCACTACCGCCGATGTGTCGCACGACAGACGCAACGGCTCCACACAGTCATTTATAAACGCACATAATCTCAGCATGCCCGCCGAAAAATCGTAACTACTGCGCAACCACAACTTGCATTGCCATAAGTTTGATACCAAAATGATCTCTATGAAATGTGCGTTGGCCTGAATATGCTAGTTCTGAGCGCTGTAAGTGGTCGCAAAGTGATTAAGATTTAAGTTATTTGGTGAAAAAGCTAATAAAATACCTTTATTCGTTTTTGTGAATTTTGTGCAGCAGAATATTTTGGTTGTCTCGTAGTTGCACATTGGACTGCCGCCAGGCGCGGGTCGATCGACTACGGTATATATGTAAACGGCTGAGGCCATCTTGCGCTGTCTTTTCTCTGCGATGCACTGCACGCACGAGTCGATCACCACCGCCGGCGGCGTCCGAGCGTAGACACCACGCTACACATCGGAGCCGCCAACAGAGGGGTGAGTCGGAACTGGGCACCACGCTGTGGTGCGTTAGAAGTGTGACAATATTAAGAATAAAGACAAAGCCGGAGTGTTGTGTTATTCTCGATATACATTGGTTCTTGTTCCGCAGATTAGTTTGTATGCAATATATTTAGCGCCCATTTTGCGGCTGGTTATTGTGTCGTTACACTAGCTGCGGAACAGACAGGTCACTATGGCAGACTCCGTAGAAGCCAGCGAGTGGCTACGTGGTAATTACAGCTGGAGCATCTAAAGAAGAAGCTAGCCGAGCTAGACAACAATTAGTGTGTGGTTAAGCAGGTATTAGCCAAGGATGGTATATAGGAGCCAAGGCGACCCGGGCGGTGCTGAGCGTGATGTAAAGCCCCCGGCAAGAAGGCGACTGCTCAGGCGGCGCACTATTGCCGGCGCCGAAGCTACGAAGATTTGGGTGGTGACCAACACCAGTTTCCAGTGAAGAATTCATCGAAGAATTTAGAACATAGGTCGACGAAAAAGAAGGGTTGTCTAACCTGCAGAGATACAAGATATTGCGTGACCTACTTGAAGGCAAGGCAGCGAGAGCCGTCGCCCAGATTCCGCCAACCGCCGACAGCTACGCATACGTGGTCAACTACCTTATGAACAGGTATGGTTGGGTTAGGCCTTTGACTTAGCGCCACGAAGTAGGATTATAGTAAAGTCAGCCTTGGAGAGAGTTTCGTATCGTTTACTAAAACTTTAAGGCACCATTCTTAGGTAGAGTACAGTATGCATCGACAACAATATTGGGATTGTGGGAAAAGTAACACAGACGACAGGAGTGGCCCACGGTGTCGGACTTAGGCCGTTGCGTTTTTTCGGTACTATTGGGAGGGCTACCCAACCGGGTGAGGCTTGGGTGGACTCGAGAATGGGCAAGTACTTTAATGTATGCAGATGACATTGCGATCTATAACAGGAGTTTATTTAGGGTTAAGCAGAAACTGGAACGGCTAATTGATTTTATGGACGAGATGGGACTTAGTATTACCTGCCAAAATGCAGTAGCAGTAAAATTTCAAATTTACTTATTTGGGGGTCACAATAATGTCAAATGTTAGCAGTTTCCGAAATCATATTGATAGCAAAGTAGGAAAAGCCATTCGAGCGGCAGCAGCAATTAAAAATCCGCAACTGTTGTCAATACATCGTTTAGAGGGGGGCTCTAATGGCACAGGAATTACAAGTACGATGGGGTTTACCTAAAACGACGGCGTTCGTGGCCTACACTAAGTGGGGGCGAAAAATTAAAAGACATAGACATAGGAATATACACGACGGTAGCAATGAGGAGTACAGCCTGGCGAGCAGCCGGATTTAAGAATAGGCATCTAACTACGGCATTTGCAGCCCACGGGTTCCATCACGTGTTATGCACCATACGAGATATTCACAATCCTCAGGAGTGTTGTAGGTGCGCGAGATGCTTAGGCTATTGCGATAGATACCACGCCGCAGCATGTCCAGCAGTGCAGTCACTAGCTGAACTCGCAAGATGAAAGAAGATCCGGTATTGTAGAAGAACCACTAATTGAGACTGATGTATTTGTTTATAATTTACCCAACCTGGGTGTTATTAAACCATAACAATATGGTTGCGCTAAGGCTATAGTGTGTGACGTATATCAACAATTGTTAGATTTGAGCTAAATAAAATTATGACAATTGTTAGATATGCTTAGGGTGTGTTGCGTAGACCACCTAGCGCTGCGTGGGGCATTAGGTCAGGTAAATAGTTTTGTAGCGGCATTGCGAGCATTACAATTAATTGAAACATGTTATGGCGCCGCCCATTCAACAATACTCTTGTTTTACGATCACTGCCAGAGCCACTGGTGTTGAGATATATTGCCTCGGTGGAGGCGGCCAGAGACGTCGGTCTTGGTTGTTTTATCCGTGAAACCCGAGTTGCGCGTCTGAGCTACTGACACCACCCTATCAGAGAAATTTGGCCAACAGTTTTAGGACTTGATGCACTTTCTCTCGACCGAGGTCACGTCTCGGGAGAAACAAAAATCGCTAACACTGAACGAGAGATAATAAACATGGCCGCATGGCCGAGTTGTCCGAGGCCGGCGGCGGGAGCCTCTCGGGAGGACTTGGCACAAGTATATCAAGCGCACCTGAGACCGCGACCCAGTAATAACGGCAACACCAACAATAAAAAAACTAATAGTAACGGCACTAACAATTATAATAACAGACGAGGAGGTAGTGCGTCGCAGAATCACACATAGTGTAACAGTAGTAACACGCAACAATGGTTGGTTGTTTGCTTTGCGGTGGTAGGCACAATGCAACCGCATGCATGACTACGATGTCAATGAGTGAAAAACGCAATTGAGTAACAGAGGCCAAGATGTGCCGAAAGTGTCTGATGCCGGGTCCACGCATTGGGTCCACGCATGCACATGTAAGATTGCACATGCAAACATTGTACGGGTCGGCATGCACCCGTGATGTGTACACAGTGATGCTGTAGCAAGTAACATTGTATCACTTATACGCTGTACAAATCCGTTGTTGCCCATGGGGCATGTAGACGTTATCAATTATAAGGGTGGACGTGTCGTCCTCAGATTTTTCTTAATTAGCGGCTCACAGCGAGCCTTCGTTACGCGCCGTCTCGCTGTCTCCCTGCAGGAGAAGATCATCGGCAGTAAGTTCACCTATCTGCATGTTTTCGGCGGCAGCAAACCACAGCAAGCCAAGAGGTTGTCTATCTATCGTACAGCTGCGGTTGGTGCCGCGTAACGGTGACCCAGTTGTTCGTACCGCGAGGGTATTAGAGGAGATTACAGCAGCCCACTTACCCATCCCATTGGAAAAACTTTGGGCTAGGCATGGACACGAGCTTGCAGAGAGCTGGTGGCCGTCGATTTGTTGCTAAGTGCGAACAACTCGTTTGAGGGGCGGACCACGGCACCTTGAAACCCGGACCATCGGCCTTGAAACTTGCTTCGGGCCCCTCCTTGCGTCGGAGACAGCCAGGGAGGTGCAACGGCAACCGAGCTGGCCAGATTTTGGTCGCTCGAGTCCATCGGCATACAGGCAGACGAATTGCAAGGGAAGAGCTCACAAGTTGTGGCAGAGCACTTCCTATCGATGGTTGCGCGATCCACCGGCGGACGCTAGCAAGTAAGCTTAATTTCAAGCCCAATATATGATCAACAACAACAAAAAAGCATCAGAAAAGCAACTAAAAGCATTGACGAAAAGGCTGCGACGAGACTTAGAGTTGAGGACAACTACGTACGAGAAATCCGCACGTTTATCGATCAAGGGTTTGCGGAACCTCTTCCTTCCGATGAGTCACCAATTCGTACGTCATGCCACGTCATGTCTTGGTTATACAGCATAGCAAGATATCGTACAAGGTTCGGCCAGTATTCAACGCATCGGCGGCGGTCAAAAGTAAATTGTCACTTAACGACTGCATCAAAGACACGCCTAATTTGTTGCCGTGTCCGATGGTGATGGTGACCAAATTTCGGCGACACAAGGTCACATGAGTGGCGGACATTAGGTAAGCTTTTTTTACGGTTCGTGTTCATCCAGACGATAGAAACCTGTTGTTTTTATGGTTCAAAAATAACAAACAGTTGACGGGTCGATCACTTTATAGAATCGCCTCGACCTCGTTCGGTGTAAAGGACAGCCAGCACAATACTATGCAGAGAAATATGCAGTCAGCCATCACAACGCGTGTAAGAGTATCCTCCGCGGTCTGTACATGGACCACATGCTGACGGGCGCGGAGTCCTCAGGCGAGGCGGAGCGGTTGTGGCACGCGGTGGTCGAAATACTGGGTGACGCGGGCATGGTTTTGAAGATAGTCAAGTCCAACTGCCCGGCGTTACGAGCCCAGTTTGGCGACGAGAGAAAAACCGTGCACGCCGACGCAGCTCGCGAGAGCACGCTGCTGCGTCCAGCACGTGTCGAAAAGGTACTAGGTGTGGGATAGAACCAGGAGGCCGACACGCTTACATTCCAGCCAGGCGGGATGTTGGAGCTCGCGGCATCGGAGCGCACGCTCATGGGCGCCTGCGTACGACTCTACGACCCGCAGGGCCTGATTGCGTCGTTTACGACGAAGCTGAAGTGCATTCTCCAAGAAGCCTACCAGACCAGGCGACCGATCGTGGAAGCACTGTCGGCGGAATTGGCGCGGCGACGGTTGGCCTGGGTGGACGAGGTGAAAGGGCTGGTGGACTTCGAGGTGAAGAGACCTGGGGCTCAGGCGCGGAACTACGACGTAAATACGCGCATTTGCCGACGCGAGCGATAGAGCGTACGCCAAGGTCACCGACATCCAAGGTACGAGTTCGGGTGGCTTGGTCGCGGCCAAGGCCAAATTAGTTCCGTTGCAGCAAATTGAAGCTAACAATATTAAAAAAAGAGCTGATGGTTGCCGTGTTGGCGGTCAGGCTTTTTTGCATTGGATATACACGGCCGCACCACATAGGTGGGACGTGTTTGTAAGAAACCGCTTATTGGAAATACTGGATTATACGGAGGTGTGGCAGTGGCATCATTGCCCAGGAGAGGAGAACCCAGCTGACCTACCCTCGCGCGGTATGAGTATTCATAAGCTAACGCTGAGTGCCTTACGGTTACAGGGCCCGGGCTTCCTAGCCGGTCCAGCTGCGCACTATTCCGTATTTAAGGCGAGTCCTACATTATATGAGGAGCTCCCTGAAGTTAGAGCCTTGCTGGCAGTGGCCCAGCCTCCAGTCATCGATCCGTCCAAGTTTTCTACCTTGCAGCGTCTTGTCAGGGTGTCTGCGACAAGTGCGAAAGCTGTACGGCGCTTCAAGGGAGACAAGTCTGCAACAGGCCCGCTAACAACGCGAGAGCTTGCCGATTTGAAGCAGCGTCGTATATGTCAAGCACAACAACGCTGCTCGGGGGAGACTATCGCGAACGAACGAAGTGCCCGACGATTCGAAAATTGCGGAGTTCAAATCATTCATCGATGATGGGGGCCGCCAGCAGTTGGCGGAAGAGCTACTCGAGACCCGCCACCCGATCCTGCTGCGGGACAACCCGCTCACGCGTTTGATTATCGCGCACGCTCACAAGGGCAGAGCCCAGCATATTAAGTTCAAGGCAACAATAAATGAGTTGAAAGAAAACTACTGGATTATCAGAATGAAACAGCTAGTCAAGACAACAATCTACAACTGCGCCGCATGCGCAAGAAAGCGAGCGAAGATCGCTGCCGTGGATGAAGCGCCGCTGTCAGCTTCGAGAATTGAGAGTTCGTTTCGCCCATTTAACACCACCGGAATAGATTATTTCGGTCCGCTCGTGTTACGAGGAGATCGTGGCGAGGAGAAGATACGGATGGCAATCTTCACCTGCGCAGTAGTACGACCAATTTGCCTGGAGGTGGTGGAAGATCCTTCGGTAGAAGCGTGTCTGGCGGCCATAAAGAGAATCACGGTGCAACGCGGGCAAATACATTTATATTAGACAATGCATTAACGTTCCAGAAAGGAAGCAGATGCCTAGTAGCCCTCACCAAGGCAATCCGCGACAAGATTGTTCAGAATGACCTGGGCCACGAGGGAGTCTCGTGAGGTTTCAACGCCCTAGGGGCTCCCTGGTGGGGAGGCATTTTCGAACGGATGGTGGGAGTGGTGTAAAGCTGCTTGCGCAAGACACTGAATAGCTACCTAATGCTCATGAATGTCATAACGATAATGCACGAGGTGGCCGCAGTAATTAGTCAGCGACCTATCACGCGAGGTCCAGATCGGCCACGGAGTCATTTCCTCACGCCAGAGGTGCCGATGACGGGTTGCCAGTCGAGAGACTAACGTCGCTCGGCGAACATCCCGGAGGGCTTGCAAAGGTCTGGAAGCAACAGAAAAGATTGCTAAATTCTTTCTGGAAGCGGTGGCGTATCGAATGCATGCTCGTTCTACGGCGCAGGGGGCAGCGAAACGACGTATTGAAGAAAGGCGACGTGTCATGCTAAAAGACAGAACGCTACGCCGCAAGCATACTGGCGGCTCGGACTCGGCGAAGAAGCCCTGCCGGAGAGAGGCGGAGTACTGCGCGCCTACCGTGTATATCTCGGTGCGGGATGGTTCGCCGATCGGCCAGCGGGACGGTTCGCAAAGTTGCTGTCAGCCGGCATAGAGCGCACATATTGAGTATGAGTAATTGATGTTCGGCGAGCCCCCCAGCGAAATGTCTTAAGAAAACTTAGTCCCTCAAAAGGGGGTGGTCACGTCACAGGCAGACAGTTAGAGGGCGCCACGCAAATAGATCAGATAATAATTGTACTGAAAACATAGAGGGCGCATTGTAGCTGACGACATTGTAGTAGCGTGGACTGCCGCCAAGCGCGGCTCGATCGACTACGGTGTATAAACAGCTGCGGTTATCCTGGCACTCTCTCGCTTGCTTTGCGGTGCACTGCACGCACGAGTCGATCCACCGCCGGCGGTGTCCGAGGGTAGGCACCACGCTACGCATCAGAGCCACGAACAAGGGGTGCGTCGGAGCCGGGCACCACGCTGTGCTACGTTAGAGGTGTAATATTATTAAGAATAATAATTATATTAAGAATAAAGACGAAGCCGGAGTGCTGTGTTATTCTTGATATGCACTTGTTCTCATTCCGCAGATTAGTTTGTAACACCTATGTCGGGCAAAAACACCAGTGTCATAAATCGTAGTAATTTCACTCTCACATCGAAACAATACTTCTCAGAGACAATGTTGCATTGCAAAAATAATTTGCTTTGACGAGCTCTACAATATCGATCTTCACATATTCATAGGTATATATATATATATATATATATATATATATAGTGCGGTGTTGACACTGATGCAAATTTCGAAAGGTTAAGGCAGGGTTCCGGGGAAGTTCCGAAACAGCCAGGAACATGCTATGACCGCTTTCAAGAATCTAAAAAATGAACTTTTCGGGCTGTCTCTAAGCCAGCCGTCCACAATTTTGTTTTCGCGTTGCTTCGTAAGACGGATCCAATAAATACAAATGTGCAATGGCGGAGATCGAATTCGTGCACCTTTTCTCCGGTCGCAAACGCATGCAAATGCACGACGCCCCCGGGCGTCGTCAACCCGATCGTCAAGGGCCTGATGGTCACGGAGATAAGGCCACTAAGTAAGCAGCGAGATATTCCAATACACTTTCCCTGCAAGCGCACATAAGCATTTTTAATTCGAATTAATTTACGTGAAAAAATACTGGAAAAAGCATTGTGCAAACTCTTGGTTTGCCCTTAAGCCCGCTAAACTAACGACGATTGAGCGTTATCCGGTGGATTTCTGTGGCTGACTTCCAGTATCGGCAGGACCTAGAGTTCAGCCACGACGTTTTGTGTTTCAGATCCGCAGTCTGTTTTATGGGGTTACGATGCGCCTTAATGACAGCATCACAGCTAGCCGATAGCCAGTGTGCCCTGAACCCGAGGCGATTTCCATGACAATGTAAAACAGTTCAGCACATAGCTAAATGGGCTGACTGCGGACAAATTCTGCTGTCGAGCTGCTGCCATAAAAATGTTTAGTCATCGGGCTAATTCTAAGGCAGCTTCTGCGCTTAAAAGGGCTAAGTATACAGACAAAGCTACAACACATGAGCAAGACCGGCAAGCTTATTATGCAATCATATTAGTGAATGCTATGAGTGTATTGTTTAATAACCAATATTTGGTTTATGCACATGTGTGCTACAGCTCTCGTACACCACTTTCATTAGCAATATCGCTTTTATCGACTGTTGGGGCTGATACAGATTACACCATTTTCCGCATAGCTTGCATTTGCACTCGGTCGATAGTTCATGCAACCCAGTTCGCATACATCTTTTCATATGAAATCCATGTATTGCAAACCCGGTAACGAAGTACTTGTTTTTGCAACATGGACCTTTCAATTCGTTTGTGGTCATCGCTCTAGTATCATAAATAAACGCTAATTAACTCATGCAAACGTATATTTTCATTCCGCAAGGTTATTCTCGAAAACCTCTGTTCTCGGTAAATCAGAAGTTGTTCTGAGATCCTCCACAGAAAGTGGTATCGAAGTCAAAAGATAAACAATCCAGTTGTGGTTTGTGCGGTTGGTTATTAGCACTCTTTTTAGAAAGCTGGCTTTGGTTTTGACAAGTACTTCTAGATTCGTTTTCGATAGATGGGGCCCTGTGACCTGTATCCCGTAAGCAGCGATCAGTGCAATCTTTAAATTAAAAAGATGAATACCAATATTCAGCGATAAGCGATGAGGTTCTGTGATAAAATGAAACGATAAAATGTCCTTGCGAGCTCTTGCCTCAATATGTTTAGTAAAATATAATCCCTGCGTTAAAATTGACTACTCTAAAATTTGAGAGATGCATTAAAAGTGTTGTGCTGAACTCAAGCGTTATTAATATTTATCGGCGAGCTACCTCCGCGGCGAAACTTCATTGCTTTAGTTTTTGATATATTTATCACTAGAGCGTTAAGGTTAAAAAATCCTGCAGTACAGCAAGGGATTGTTGCAGGTAAAATCAACTCCGGGAGTAGGAATCAAAATCAACAGAGTGCATAAGTGTACTAACTTGCGAGTGTCGACGCCGGATTTTGTCCGGTAATCGCTCACCAACTTTGAGAATAATAGCGGGCTAAGATTATCACTTTTTGCAACTCCTGTAGTCTGGTAAATTATGGTGTGTTTAGTTACCCCAGCGTCGACGATTACATATCCTCCTACAGCATAGCTTTTAATAAGTTTAGTATTACCGCTGAATTGCCACATAGCGCTAAATTTTCTAGTACTATTGTTTGTGACGCCGTCGAAAAAACGCCGCCTTAAAGTCTACGAAAACACCATCGAAAAAGTGACGTTTAAGTCGGGAGGCCATTTGAATGCCATTGAGATAAACAGCGCAAGCCGTCATCATCGACCTTCCTTGTTTCCTTCTAAAACCAGCTGCTGCTCTGGCAAGCACTCGACACTTTCCAAAAATTCTTCTAGTCGACGCGCTACTAAAGCAGATAGTACTATGTTATTAACGCTTTTCTTTGCTTCGCCACGGTACGACAAAGGATCAAGAGGAGATCGTTCCGAACGAGGTCTGGACCCGCAGTCTTTCTTGACGGCGCTTTCATTATCACACCATAAACTTCCGAGATATCGATAGGGCAAACCAGCTCCTGTCGAGCGTTGGTTGTCCTCTGGCCCCGAACGAAGATATACGTACATTGGGGCGCAACTGAGAACCATTGATGAGCTGGCAAACATCTGTCACAAATAACTATCCAGCCTTTTAGTTGGTACTGGACAGGCTATTGGGTGCGTGTCGGAGCGCAGTCATTTATGTGGATGAAGCTGAGATTCTCGGAGAAGCTTGTTTTGTGCATTTATCTCTTGCTCAAATTTAGCTCCCCGCGCCGCCTTTTATAAGGCCAACTTGCATTGCATAGGGACAGGAAGAACTTCTGGTAGAAGCTCCAGTAAGCGGTTTGAGTCATTGGTAGCGTTTAACCGTTGTCGCCTTTAGCCTGCTGCCTGATGATGTATTGTGAGCGACATTGTAACAGGAAGGTGTCAATTAGTACCAAATTCCAGAGTGCTGAATTGTGGACCCTTGTATCTGATGCTATAGCGCCTGGCGTTTGTGGTAAATATGTATATCTGTCGTAGGCCTTCCTTGTGGAGAAACAACATAGGTCGGTTCTTCGACTGTAAAAACCACCCACAAACTACGGAACGCTACGTGTCGATCTGCCTGTTCTAACGTTGTCTAGTTTGTCGACGAGACAGTTAAGGTCCTCTCAAAGCATTGTTGTTTTGTTATCAAACAATACACTGTCTTTGCCAAAAGGTCGGGAATAGCTTCCGAAGAACTAGAATATATTGCAATTATATTTATGGAACTTCCTGCAAGCACAACGCACGTATTATGAGTATAGCGTTCGATACTTTGACGTACCAAAGATGGAGGCTGCCACGTGTCCATAATGAACTTAATGATGATGGCTGATGGTGGTGGTTACAGTGATGCTAGAGAATGCTGAGAGGTTAACTGCTGGAGAAGGTAAAACACTATAATGCAAATATACACATCATGTCGGAGAACGACTTGCTAGAGCGAAGGTATTGTCGATACGGTTAAAATAAATAGCCTTTGTAATTGCTTTATTTAATAAAATTTTAATCGTATAACGTGGAAAACAAAATTCGCTAACGATTTTATTGTTTAAATACAACTTTTCTTCTCCTACATAGTTGTGCAATATCTACGTTTGCGGGATAACCAGTTAACGCATGAAGGAACCGATTATCCCAGCGTGTTCGGAGGGAAATTCTGCACAACGGAAAACAATTCACTAGCTTGCGTAGCGAAAAGCGATTTGCCAGATTAAGGGAAGTCATAGAAAGTCGATATGTTGTTATGTCTTACGTTAACGCCTTTTCGTGAAAAAAAAACGTATTTTTTCCATTACGGCCAAAAATGTATGTTCAAAAGACCAGTCTTACGCAATAGCAACTTTAATGCCCACTAGTTTCGTATCAAAGTGATGGTGTTGCGTTGCCTAGTTGTCAAGTAACTAAGCTTTTTCAATAGCCATATCGAAAGCGAAGGCATGCATACGTGCATAGGGTGTATAAGGATGAGGATATTTTGAGGTTTGGTAGAACTCGGCAAGAGAATAATCTTTTCTAGTGGAAGGAGGGGGCGGAAACGTCTTGGCAAAATTTTACGGTTCAGAACGTAAAAACTTGGGCGTAAAACACAACAACTATGACTGTCGAAAAAGCTTAGTTACTTGACAACTACGTAACGTAGCACCATCACTTTGGTAAGAAATTGGTAAGCATTAAATTTGCTATTGCGTGCGAGTGGTCTTTTGGACGTACAATTTTGGTCGTAATGAAAAAAATTACTATTTTTTATGAAAAGGCGTTAACGTAACATATCGACTTTTTATGCCTTTCCTTAGTCTGGCTATTCGCTTTTCGCTACAGAAGCTAGTGAAGTGTCTTCTGTGTGCAGAGTTTTTCTCCGAACACGGTATAATCGGTTCCTTCATGCGTTGACTGGTTCTCCCGCAAACGTAAATTTTGCACAACTATGTAGGAGAAGAAAGGCATACATATATATATATATATATATATATATATATATATATATTATTTTTTTATAGAGGTAACTGGTAAAATGCGTTATGCACACCGGGCGACGTTGTTAATGCCTCGGTAGTGTGGGACTCGCACCCACTAAAATCCAGTCGTCCTCTTTGCCCCTTGACGGGGGGTGGCCGCAGTACTGTCTTCTCGAGATTACTTCGCCTGGCCACTCTTCTTACCATTTAGGCTGCTCGGCTTTGTGCGGCGGTTATTTTCGCCTCAGAGATACCTTGTGCGAATCTTCTTACTAGAATCCAGGATTTTGAGGAGCGCCTCTACGAGGGCCTGGCATGTCAGGGGGTTCTGCAGTCCTAGGTTCCGGGACAATAGCTCTCGCTCAGTGTCGAAGAAGAAGCACCGCTCATAGCAGTGCCTAACATCATCCGGCTCCCCCGAGTTGCACATGCGGCATACAGGGGAGTCAGTTTTACCGATGCGGTGTAGGTACTGCTGAAAACAGGCGCCATGACCTGTTAACAGTTGGGCGAGTGGGTAGGTAAGCGAGCCGTGTTTGAGGCTGTACCATTTTTTAAGATCAGGAAGTATTGATCTTGTCCAATATCCAGGATGGCCCGGCTGGATTGCTTCTCATTGCTGGCTCCATTCGCTTAGTGTGTCAGTTCTGCTGACTAGTGTGCCCTCCGTCAGAACGTTGGTTACAGGGTTTCTTGATGCCAATTCTTTTACTCTCAAGTCCCAGGGAATTTGTCTGGAGAGTACCTGTACGGCTGCTGTGGAGGCCGTGCGACTTGCTCGTGTTAGATTAAGCGCCATAGGTCTTTGGGTCTTGTTAAGGAGGCGACGTGTTGTAGCTCTTGTAGTAGTGCGTTCCCATAAGGGTGCGGCGTATAACATGATACTGTCTATTACTGATGCTAAGAGTCGGCGCCGAGAGTCGCTTGCTCCTCTGGTCCGTGGGAGGATTTTCCGTAACTCTACTGAGGCTTTGGCTGCTTTTTTAGCTGCATAGCGCACATGAGGTGTTCCTGTGAGAGCTCTATCCAGGATCACGCCCAGGTACTTGACCATGGGCGTGGGTGTTATTGGATGGCCTTCCAGGTGTAAATTTAGGTTGCGTCGAGGACGCTTCAGACCGTTTAGAAGGATTGCTTCCGTTTTTGTGAGGCCAGTTCGAGGCCAAGCGTGCGGAGGTGTTGTCGGATATCCGCCAAGGCTCCGTTGGCTGTACCTTCGAGCAAATCCTCGTCACTGGCGGTAACGATCAGTGCCAGATCGTCTGCGTAGGCGATAGAAAAAACTCCCGGGGGATGCGGCAGTCTTAGTACTCCATCATAGGTTATGTTCCACAGGGTTGGTCCCAGTACAGATCCTTGGGGAACCCCGGCAGTGACGGCGTAGTCCACTCTATCGTATGTAGATGCTCGGTCCTTTAGATACGTCGCTAGGATACGTCGTAGGTAGGGAGACACCCCTTTATTTCCAAGTGTTTGGTTTATGGCGTCCCACGAGAGCGTATTAAACGCGTTTTTGACATCAATAAGGACGGTCAGGCAGTGCGCCCGGTTTGCGATAGATGAATTTCTTTGTGTTTCAGCTATGTTTAGAACTTTGCTGATAGTCGAGTGTGTGGAGTGCCCGGCGCGGAAACCATGCTGGTTTTCTGACAGCGTCTTCTTGTCATCTAATTCTGTAACTAGTCGCCCGTTGATAATGTGCTCAGCTGCCTTGGATAGGCAGGAGAGCATGCTTATAGGGCGGTATGCTGAGGGGTCTCCTTGTGGCTTCCCGAGTTTCGGGATAAGGGTTAGGCGTGCCATTTTCCAACGCTTTGGGTATTCCCCGCTGGTGAGAATTGTGTCCATCATGCGTTTGAATACCTTTGAATGGTTCTTTAGGAGTACGCGTACTGCTTGGGGGGGGGGACAGCATCTGGGCCCGGCGCTTTCCCTGGTCGTATGCGTTCAGTCACAATTCTGATCTCTTGAATTGAGATTGGCTCGAAGGAAAGATCTGAGGTTTCTTCAAAGAGTACCGACTCCGGCAATGGTCTTTGTGGAAAGAGCGCATTTACAATCGGCCGCGCCACTTCTACAGGTAAAGGCGGCTGTGCGTGGCGCATTTTTTTTCGCACAATCATGTATCCGTTGCCCCAAGGGTTTTCCTCGACCTCCTCACCCAGAGAGATCCAGTGGTCTTTTTTTACTAATCTTAATGGCCTTATGTAAGGCTCTTCGTGCTTCTTTGTACTCTTCCCATAGGTAGAAGAGTTCTCGTCGGTGCCTTCCTCTGCGGCGCGTGCATACTCGCCGTATGCGGTGGCAGGCCCTTCGCTTTTCGCCAATCCGATTATTCCACCAGTAGCACGGTGGACGATTGGCTATCTTAGGGTGTGGGCGGGAGCTGGTCTCTCGGCAGGCTTCCTCTAGTAGTGTAGAGATTTCTGCTGCCGAGCATTCAGTGAGGTTATGTACTTTTCTTTTTAATGCTTTCTGCAGGCGGGTATAATTTAGCCTGGGAAAGCGTTGCGGTTGTGTAGGAGGATTAAGCTGGGAAGAAGTTAGATTGACAGAGAAGGCTACGTAGAGATGGTCGGATAGAGTTTTTGCTTCCTCGTGAATCCTCCAGTCGGTAACTCGGTGCGATAGTCCCCCTGATGCAAATGTCAGGTCTATAAAAAATCCTTTCGGGGCCGACTCTCAGCCAAAATTTAACGTCCATGGGACTGCTTTTCGCATTGCTTCATAGACGGACCCCCATAAATACACTTGTCTTGCCACCCCCCTCCGTGATGGCCGCCTCTGGCGGCAGCCCGACAGGGCCCTCAGCTACTCAAGAGTTACATGACGAGGAACTCTCTAGCATGCTTGAGGAAGCATGGAGACCTGCGTCATAATTCAGTAGACGCAATTCTCGCGCTCTGAATCGACAAGCGAGCCTCCAGACAAAACAGGCTCAGGAACAGCCGCCTCTACCAGTAGCAAAGCCTAAGGAAGCAACACTCCCAGACGAAGCTATGGACACTCAGAGCCAGCCTATATCTGCCTCCCTTAAGAGAAAAGCTAGCTACAGTCCTGAATCAGAGAAGAAAACCCGCGCGCCTACTAGCCCTGAGCAAGAAGAGCCTTCTTCGCCTAGCTATGTAAACGAAAAAGCCCTACAGTTCCTACTGATGTCAGTGGCCGACATAGAAAAACTAGTCAGCAAACACCGAACTACGCATCTGCAAATCTCTAAAGCAGTGCGAACTATGGGCCTAAATATACGTGAAATCTGCCGTAGAGCGCTTGACGTAGGTTTTACTCCCGCCAGAACAAAGGGACAGTCCGTCGAAACAAATACCGACCCACTCCCAGAGCTTGCACCTCTCCCGCCGCCAGAGGAATTTTAGCTGCAGAGATACAAGGCCTTTTCGTTAAAGGGGAACTAACCGACGAACAATATGCAGACCTCATGCAAAGGGAGTGGCCGGCGCGCACTTATACTACCACCAGTCTCGTAAAGCAAGTATTTTAGCTGACAAGGCCCCAGCAAGAGCCTTACAGCTTTCACAAAAGTCCGACAAAGACGAACGCCTTATAAACCGACTATCGCTACAGTTTCCTGGACTGCAGGATGCATTGCCGCACCTTAAGGAAGGGAAGACTATTTTCCTGCAAAATCGGGACATCCTAACTATCGAGGGAGTTGAAAACACTCCAGCTCCAACACGAGCACTCTACGCACGAATGATCCCGCATGCTGAAGAAAACGAAAACGATTTCTCTTTGCAAGTCCTAAGAGAGGCAGCAACCAGTCTCTGCGGCTTCCTTAGGACTAGAGACATCCAGGCCATGGCAGTGGCCATCCCGGCAACAGCCGATATTACTCTGTTGAGAAAAGTATTAGAGCAAGCCCTTGCGAAACATCCAGAAATGACCATGGAAATCCGAGTTCAAGACCGCAAAATAGAAGAGGCTCACCACAAAAAGAAGAGAAAGAAGTCTTTGCAGTTGTCGTGAAGTCAGGCAATGCATCCTATGCTGTAGCCCTACGTGCACTCAGGAACAACATTGACCCAGCGACAGCTGGAGTGGACGTTAAAAGAGCCTTAAGAACAGCTACAGGCGAAATCCGACTGATCGTGCAAGGGACTACTCCCGATGCCACCGGCAGATTTCTTCAGCACATAAAGGAGAAGGCGTCTCTGGAAGCGATAGCCCAAGCGGTCTCACAGACCAAGGCTATGATGATCCGGGACCTAGATGAGTCCATCGAGCCGAAAGACATCCTCAAAGCGCTTACCAAGAACGGAGCACCGGAAATGGCTTTTACCTTAAGTCCGCTAAAGAAAACCCGGGCGGGCGACTTCTCGTACATTGTTAAAATGCCACCAGAGGAAACCCAAAGATTGCTACGTCAAAAACATATACACCTTGGTTGGACTCGGTGCCGCATAGACGAAATGGTCTCGGTACCGCAGTGCTCACTGTGCCTGAGCTTTAACCACACGGCCAGGGACTGTACCGCAGCCCGACCAACCCAACCTCGCTGCTTCAAATGCGGAGGACAAGGACACGTCGTAAAGAGCTGCACGGCCAATAGTAGGTGCTACGTATGCAACGTAGATGGACACTACGCCACTACAACGCAATGCCCAACATTCAGACAACGGGTAACAAACCTCCGAGTAAGCCACAATCAAAATGACCAGCAAAATTAAATACTGCAAATAAACCTCCGTAGAGCCCCCAGAGCATACGATCTGGCGTCCCAATTCGCAACCGAAAACGACATAGAAATCCTGCTTCTCTCCGAGACCCCTACCACACAGCTTTCTCAACCCGGGCCCACGCTGGTAACAAATCCGCTTCGATCAAGGTATTTCCTACAAGATACTCGCCCACGTCAGTGGGGCAGGGGACCCACTTCTCCTTTATTACCACTTACGACTTCGCGATCTACTCAGTCTATATCTCTCCGAACTCCACCCTACAGGATTACGAGGACTTCCTTGAAGAACTGGACCTCAGCATGAGCGCTCGCGGTCACCGAAAGGCGATTGTGGGAGGGGACTTCAATGCGGCCTACAGTCTGTGGGGAAGCAGGTCCCCATCAAGGAAGGGAGAGATCCTGCTAGAATGGGCAACCCGGGCGGATCTACAACTCATGAACACCCAGGGATACACCTTTGATAATGGCAGGCACAAATCAACATTAGACCTGACATTTGCATCAGAGGGACTATCGCACCGAGTAACCGACTGGAGGATTCACGAGGAAGCAGAAACTCTATCCGACCATCTCTACGTAACCTTCTCTGTCAATCTAACTTCTTCCCAGCTTAATCGTCCTACAAAACCGCAACGCTTTCCCAGGCTAAATTATACCTGCCTGCAGAAAGCATTAAGACGAAAAGTACATAACCTCACTGAATGCTCGGCAGCAGAAATCTCTACACTACTAGAGGAACCTCTACACCACCTGCCGAGAGTACAGCTCCCGCCCACACCCTAAGATAGCCAATCGTCCACCGTGCTACTGGTGGAATAATCGGATTGCCGAAAAGCGAAGGGCCTGCCACCGCATACGGCAAGTATGCACGCGCCGCAGAGCAAGGCACCGTCGAGAACTCTTCTACCTATGGGAAGAGTAAAAAGAAGCACGAAGAGCCTTACATAAAGCCACTAAGGTTAGTAAAAAAGAACACTGGATCTCTCTGGGTGAGGAGGTCGAGGGAAACCCTTGGGGCAAATGATACATGATTGTGCGAAAAAAAAATGCGCCACGCACAGCCGCCTTTACCTGTGGAAGTGGCGCGACCGATTGTAAATGCGCTCTTTCCACAAAGACCATTGCCGGAGTCGGTACTCTTTGAAGAAACCTCAGATCTTTCCTTCGAGCCAATTTCAATTCGAGAGATCAGAATAGTGGCTGAACGCATACGACCAGGGAAAGCGCCGGGCCCAGATGCTGTCCCCCCTCAAGCAGTACGCGTACTCCTAAAGAACCATCCAAAGGTATTCAAACGCATGATGGACACAATTCTCACCAGCGGAGAATACCCAAAGCCTTGGAAAACGGCACGCCTAACCCTTGTCCCGAAACCCGGGAAGCCACAAGGAGACCCCTCAGCATACCTATACATACATATATATATATATATATATATATATATATAGATATAGATATATATAGTATATATATATATAGATATATATATATATAGATATATATATATATATATATATAATATATATATATATATATAATATATATATATATATATATAAATTATATATATATATATATATATATATTTAGATAAACTGATCGGAACAGTTGTTAACAAAACAGATAACGAAAAGGGTGATCCATCGCGGCAGAGATGTTATCCAGCGACGAAGAACTGCTCCCGCGATCACTCAATGACTTGCGTTGGCCTTATGAGCAAGCTGCCTGGAAAACGTGCGTTCGGGTAGTAGGTTCAATTATTGTATCGTGCATATTGTGCGGTCTCCTCGCGGAACATTTTAACATTTTTCACCGTCAAGATAATATGTTGTTTCATGCTGCTGATCATATTTTGTGGGTCATATGTTGTAGCTAATTCTCAGATCGTGAGTTTGCGATTATTTCATTCCATTACGTCTGCGACGCAATCTTCGACACACGATGGTAAAGAAACACTAAACTAAAGGAAGCCAACGCTTTCGCCAAGGGTGCAATTTCTTCTCGCTAAGATTGCGATCTAATGAAGACCTATAAACTAGTGAAGGGTGGTTATTTGCAACGCTTAAGCACACATTATATATATATATATATAGGATGACCCAGGATAAATTAAAGAGCGATAATAAAAATTATAGAGCTCGTTAAAGCACACATTTTTCCAATGGAACATGGTCTTGAGAAGTCCTGGAGCATAAAATGTGCCATTACAAGACAACAAATGTGTTGGTTTTGACCGCTGCGAATGGTCGAAGGGTTCTGATTTTAAGGTATTTGGCATGAAACCTAATAAAGGACTTTTTTTATTGCGACTTCTCTTCTAAGCGAGCAGGTTGCATCTTTATACGTTATTCAGAGAAAGCAATATTTTCTCACGAACACGAGGGTGTGATTGTTTTGCAATGACATATTGTATGCTCATATGTGAGGCAACCGAGCCCGGTGGCGTGGTGGCATGCTTCTGCGCCTCGCGACCGGAGGAAACACATAGGTGCGCGGGTTCGAACTCCACTGTTGCACATTTGTATTTATAGGGGTCCGTCTATGAAGCCATGCGAAAAGCAGTTCCATGGACGTTAAATCTTAGCTGAGAGTCGGCCCCGAAAATATTTTTTTTATGTGAGGTAACAACACAAGTGTCATAAATTGTAGTAATTTCACTCTCACTCCGTAACAAGACTTCTCAGAGACTATGTTCCATTGGAAAAAAAATCACTCTTACTCCATAACAAGACTTCTCAGAGATTATGTTCCATTGGAAAAATATTTGCTCTAACGAGCTCTACGTTTAAACTGCCCTGACACACCTTGTATATATATATTTTTTCTTTTAACTTTTTGTGGAGGAAGGTGAATGCCTTGACGCACTGTTGCTATAAGTGAGGGGTGTTATCGAGCCGTATGGAGCTCGACCCTAGCGATTGGATGTTGGTCCGGCACGACTCCTTCCACTTGACACACCTCATGATGTGAATGAATGACCTAGATATCAATAGAACAGTACTATGGGTCATCAGGAGAAGTAGCGAGCGCCTAACAGATTATTTGGCCAAGGTCACTCAAGGTTTCCTTACCGATCCGGCGCGCTTGTACCAACACCTGCGTACCCGTTTGATTACAAGCCACGTCAACTGTTGATGTCGTAAGCTCTGTTCGTTTTCTTCTGCACCTGCCGAGCTTATTTCTCTTTTTATCACTGCAGTTGCCATTTCTTCACCCAGCTTCTGTGCTAATGCTTTGCTGCATATGTACTTCACAAACATTATCATGCGTTCGTTTTTCTTCTTCTCTGGCCCATCGCAATATCAGCCGCGCTATGGCGGTTGTCCTTTCCTGCTCCTATTCTCTGCATCCCAACAGAATGTGCTCGAGATCATCGTCGATGCCTTCCACACAGTGCACCCAGGTTTCTGGGGAACTTTGCCTACACGAAAGAGATAACTGTAAAAATCACCGTGGCGAGTAAGACACTGCGTAAGAAAAAAGTTAATTTCCCCCGCCGAGCGGTCTATCCAGGTTTGTATGTTCGGGATGAGCAGGTCAAGTGACTGGCCCGATGAGCCGGTGGGGATGGCGTCCCATTCTTCTTGCCACGAACTTATTATTTTTTTCTTCTCAACATCTTTGTTAAACATAGGTCCCTCTTCCTATCGTGCGGTCCTTCTTGCGTCCACTTGCTCTCTGTATGCGGGGCACGACATACTGTCGGCCCGGTGACCATCCTTGTCTAAAACGAAACATCTTGGCTGTGGCGCCTTGTAGTCGTTGACCAGATGGTCGGGGCGTCCGCATCGGTGGCAGATGCGTGCGGCAGGCTTCGCCGTCGTGCAGGTCTCCACCTTGTGACTCGGGCGTTGGCACTAAAAGCAGGTCGGCAGCCGGGCCCATGCGCCTGGCCTGCAGGCCCGCCCACCGATGTTTATCGCTCGAAGGTTGCGGAGGAGACGTGCAATCGAGGGTGTGCTACTCACTCGCACGTACTACCTCGACGCTCGTCCGGGCCTAGGCTCGGAGATGCGGAGTGTTGCTGTCGTTGGCAGTCCAAGAGCGCTTCGTATGTCCCGTTCAATGACCTCGTCACTTGTGAGGGGTTCGACGCCCCATAATGCTGTGTCTTGTTGCGCCGGTTTGTCCCTACAGCCTGCTTGTGCCCTGTGGTGTTCGTGATGGCTTCCGCCATCTTTCTGCCAGCGCCTGCGTTATTTTGGTCCAGCCGTATGATGAGGTTTCCCTGCAGGTTTTTGCTCACGCCGCGGATGGACACGCCCGGCACCGCCGTACCCGCCGTACCCGCCGCCTGTGACCGAATGACCTTGAGTGCTTCCGCAAAGGTCTTTCCCTCCGCCGCTCTTACCCGGATAGTCATTCGCGCCGCGAGTTTGACGTCCGGGGGTCTAAAGGGGTCGGGTGGGGGGAGGCGCTCGACTTGCTTACTTTCTCCGAGCAGATATCCAGCGCGCTTCCTCCCTTCGCCTGGAGCGCTTTGTATTGTCAGGATTTTATGCGTACGTAGGTTCCGTAGTGACGGTGTCATCTAGAGAAGTGGTTTTTTCCCCTCTGCGAGCTGTAAGACTCTCTTAAGGATTGTAAGCGTTGACTCCCCTACCTCCTCGTCAGGATCAATTATGACCGCGACATCGCTGGGGGGGGGGGGGGGGGCGGAGCTTCGAGTCTCTCAATGGATTCCCAAGCGACCGTGTTGCGTAGCACCGCCGCCGTTCCCGTCGGACTGTCGAGGATAGACGGTAGAGATGGAAACTGGCTGCTGAGAGCAGTAACCATTGTTTTGTCATGCTCTGCGCCCTTTGACAGTAGCAGCGCCCTGACTTCTCTCGGCTCCGTGATTTTTGTCGTCGTTGTCGTTACTCGTCGGAGGGCCACCTGGGGTCAAGGCTTCTCAGCCAGATTGAGGATATCGTCGTGGGTATGTGCCGTCTTGGCTTCCTCTTCCAAAAGTGCCTGGCTCGCCTGATCTGCGGCGTCCTTTCTTTTACATCTACTGCAGACTCCGTTGGTAAATTTGTTCTGGCGATGTGGTTTTGCTGGTCGCTTTTCCAGTTCCTGTCGGAGCTCATTGCGTTCCTCTGTAAGGGCCGTTATAGTGTTCTCTCTCATAAGTTGAGATTCCCTTTTCTCCTTGTCTATGGCGTCGCAAGTCCCCTTGATCCGCTCAATGGCCCACGGCAATCTTTGAGATATGTCTTTAAGCTTAATCTTCGTGTTCTGCGCTTTGCAGAGCTCTACGATTTGCGCCACGTACTTTGTCATGACCTCCAGAGCGTCCTTTAGGTCCCGGTCACCGTCCGTTTCTGCGCGCAGAGAGTCCTTTGTAATATCTTGTCCTGGAGACTCGATCATAGGTCTCTGCCTCTTCTTGCCGGGCGTTGCTTCCGTTTCCATGCCGGTGGCAACATCCTTTGCCTCAGTAGGATCGCCGTCGCGGGTAGCCATTCGTGGCCTCCCGCTCGGGAGGGGGGTAAGGGGGTAATATAGTATTTTAGGAATCAACAACAGGGATCGAACCGGGGACCGGTATATGAAAACCATGACTAGCGCACTAGTCCCTTAGAACATGCCGCCACACTGGTGCCACGCATGCCGCATTAAGATGTGGCCCCGTGCCGCACAACCACCACACACTCAGATCACAAGTCACTAGTCACTGTTACCAATTGCACTAATCTCATTCCTCGCCGCGGAGTGACGACAAACACGTCTGTTCGCCACGACGGTCAAAGCGAGACTAGGCCTAGCCTAAACGAAGCGGACACGTGATACACACCCGTCACAATACACACCCGCTAGGCACATTAGCTTAGCTAATTTTTCGTGGTGTGTCCCACATACATAATGTAATATACGGAAAATAAATCATCATCATCCTCATTGTTATATGAGAAAAATACCTCGTATAGGACTTCCATCCATTAAAAGCCTTAATCCTCCACACCACTTCGAGGTCGCAAACGGCAAGCTTCAGGCTCTGCCGGCTCCATAGATCTCGTCCTGGCCATAAGAGAGGCCTGTTGAGCACGAAGCTCACCGCCCGCGAGGATGCTTCGAGCCGTCGTACAGAGTTGGGTTGCCAAAGCTCCTTGCGAGGAGCTCCCCTCATCTCGACGGTCAAATAAGGTAGTCAGCACAGAGACCTAAAATTGGCAAGCGCTTATGCCCTTAATTCCTGCAGAAGACAAGATAATAGTGCATTGTTGGGTCATTGGTTTCTTCAGTTAAACTCCTTAGAATTGAAACTTATTTGGTCAACAAGGCTGATCTAGGCACGTTCAGATAGACAGACATCCGACTGTTGGAGCTCCAAGCGCCATGTGCTGGCGAACGCACACTGGGGTAGAGGGTAGATACGAGTACGTAGGAGAAACGTCCCAAATATTTGATAGAGATATTTCATCATTAACCAACCAAGACAGATATTTTGCATTCAAGAACCTGTGAGAGACAATACATAAATAGAGCTGACACAGAAGCGTAGATGTCTGCAGTGCCGCAGCACAGGCGACAGCAGGCGATTATGCTATCTTTCCTACGTACTCGACTAGCATAAGACTAGCAATAGACTAAGTCAATACATCAGTGTCTACAGTTTCCGTAGTACATCACAGGCTATGCGGCCGCATTAGCACAGGAGAGTGGCTGTCTAGTTTGGGGCTAGGACTTATGGGCGCCGAACAGCCGACATGTATATTCGTTGGGTTACAATACATGAAGCGTAATTGAGCGGGAGTCTAGTCTTGATATGCTAGTATAGTCAGTGCTCACTGTCGCTAATGAAATACGTTTAAAAAGTTAGATAGTAACTACAGTTGTTCCAGAAAAAACTCCTGTATTAGCGTAGCGGTAGCAACACCACGTTACGCTACGATAATTTGTTTTGAAGCATTTAACTTGAATGATTATTACACGATAAATAAACGGAAAAGCCAACGCAACATTTTTGACGTGATTTGAAGCAAATATACCTATAGTTTAAATTATGTTGTCATTTTTACCGTGACGCGTATATGATTGATTGATTGATTGATTTATTATTCGCTTGGCATGCATACCTAAATACACATGTCACCCTTTTTTATCAGGGGCGCTTAGAGCGGCAGCATATATGTTACCTATGCATCTGAATAATCAATGTACACTTCCATACCTACTGAGTATTTGCTTTTTATTGGGACAGCCTCTTCTTTGTAATATCGACCAGGTCCTTTCTAACGTTTGGTCCTAGAGCTAGGGCATCCGACAGCTCTATATCTCTGCTTCCCCCTAGGGCTGTACATTCTTTAACAATATGCTCAATTGACTCATTCCCTAGTCCACATGCTCGACATTCTGTACTTTGTCCCTCCATATATTTAGCTCTTTGTATCCTTGTATCCAACATCCCTGCCCTGGCATCTGCCAATAGCCCGCTCGCTTTTGAATTATCGTATACCCATTCTACCCCGCCCCTTTCCGTCTTTTCCTTTCCATATATACTTGCCAAACTCGATCTGGAACCCATCGCCAACTTCCATTTGCCTGTATATGACTTGTTCACCCTCGATTTCACCATCTTCTCCGATATTCCCGCTCTGGCCCATTGCTGACTATTGTACCCAATCTCCCTAGCTGCAAATTCTACTCTGCGATCCCACTTCGTTTTCATCTTTAGTGCCGTCTTTACCAGCTGCATCTGTTTAACCCATCTTTTATTTGTGACACTTTTAATCCTAACACTAAATCTTAGCTTACTTTGTACTTCCCTTTGTATAAATTTTGACATTCCTCCTTCGCCCTCAAGAAATTCCCTAGCGCAATTAAAACGGCAACCCAATGCAAATCTTATCACTTCTCTTTGTATTGTTTCTAACTTCTTTCCTAAGTCTTATCCTACTAACACCTTACTGCATTTCTTCCTCTTTCAGCTTTCTTCCTCCGTAATATCTCTTCTTTTTCTAGATAATTCCCCCCTGTAGTCATTGTCACCCCAAGATACTTGTACTCACTTTTATACTCCAATTCCTTCCCCTGTACTACAAGCTTTCTTTCCTCCCTAATTCCGTTAAATACTAAAATTGCGCTCTTTTTTTCATTAAACACCATGTCTAGTTCCTCCGCTGCTTCCCCACATGCATTCAACATTTGTTGAACCTCGCTAGTGCCCCGCCCTAACACTACCATATCATCAGCAAACAGCAGCACAGGTGTCTTGATATATACACCTTTTTCCCCTATCTGCCACCCTAAACCCGTTTTATTAATCCTTCGCGCTATTCTCTCTATATACATCAAAAAAATAACCGATGACAACGGACAGCCTTGCCTGACCCCCTTAGCGACTATGAACTCTCTAGATTTTTCGGCTGCTATTATTATTCTTACCGTGTTATTTCTGTAAATTTCTTCCAGCAACTCTACCCAACTTCTCTCCAAACCCTCCTCTAGCATAATTTTATACAACTTTGTTCTGTCCACCATATCATATGCTTTCTTAAGATCTAAAAATCCTGCCACACACCCTTGTCCCCGCAATCTCGATGTTTCGACAACCTGACTTAGTAGGAAAAGGTGATCGTCTAGCCTACATCCTTTCCTAAATCCGCATTGCCATTCTCCTATTTTCTCATTTGTCTCCAGAATACTCTGCATCCTATTCTTAAACACTTGCATAAATATTCGATACGCTATAGGTGTAATTGTAATCGGTCGCCTATTTTGTAGAGTGTCATTATCTACCCCCTCCTTGGGAATAAGAGAAACTCTTCCCTTGCGCCAACCCTCCGGGATTCTGCCCCCTCCAAATATATTATTAAATTGCTTCGTTAGATAATGCACGTACTCTTTTCCCAAAGCCTGTACAATTCCTACCGAAATCCCGTCAAGACCACACGCCGTTTTTGGATTCATTGTCTTTAACACGCTTTCGATCTCGTCTGCTGTGGTTGTAATTTCTGTGCTAGTTCTTGTCTTTTCTATACTGCTCACGTTAGTCGTAAAAAATAGTGCTTGTAACGCGGTGTCCATTTCATCTATTGTGTATGTTCTGTCCTGGACGTTATTTGTCATCCTTGTTTTTTCCTGTCTGACATAGTCCCAAAACTGTTTGGCTCGCTGGCCCTTGGGGGCCCCTAAAATCCTGTTAAATTCTCTCTCGTCTGCGTTTTTAATTGCATCCTGTATTAACATTTGAGCTTTATTCTTGGCTTCCTTGTAATTTTCCCAATACTTTTCTGCCTTATCTGTGTCCCTTCCCATTACCTTTCTATGCTCCTTACTCCACCTTTTCCTTTCCATTATTGCCGTATTTATTTCGTCACTCCACCATCCTCGTTCTCCTCCCTTTTGAACTCCCCTCCCTATCTTACAACACTTGTCATATGCCTCCTTAATATTCCTATGCATCTCGTCTACCTGCCTTTCCCCATTTGCCACTAAGAGCTGTTTTATATATTCTACTTTCTGTGCCCATTCGTGTTTATCCAGACATTTCTTTTGTACAACTACGCGTCCTGGCTTCTTCTTCCTCCCACTCACTTCTACCCAATTATGATCACTTCCAACATTGTATGTTTTCTCTTCGTCTATCTTGATTTCTTCTACCCATTTATCTATTTTACCCTTCGTCAGTACATAATCTACGCACGACTTTCTATCCCCCTGCGTGTACGTATATCTCCCTTCTACCCGCGGGTCCAAATTTAAAATTTGGGCCTCACTCGACTCTGCTAATTGTATTAGTCTTCTGCCCGCTCTGTCTTCTCGTCCATCTAGCTGTTCGATATGTGCATTCCAATCTCCCAAACATATTACCCCTCCTTTATCCTGATATTCCTCCATTACTTTATATACCCTTTCAAATAGCTGGTCATCTTCTTCTTCCGTGTTGCTTGGCGCTCTGTATACCCCCATTACGGCTCTGTATACCCCCATTACCGATTGTCCCTTCCATGCGTATCTCTATAACCACCAGATCCTTCATTTTGGCATTCACAACTTCTTGGCACGAAATAGCATCCCTAGTTAATATCCCAACTCCCCCAAACCTGTTTTCTCCATTGTCCGTATTCCGATTTGTACCATACCAATTATATCCCTTTAAACCCGGCGGCACTTCCATCTCCCGCAAATGCGTTTCCGTTACTATCATGATATCCACAGACCTTATTGTAAGTAATTTATATAATTCTTCCCACTTTCCTCTTCGCCTCCCCCCTCTCATATTTAGCATGGCAACCCGTTCAAAAGGAACATTACTCCTAGGCTTTCCCTTTGCCCTGCTTCCTCTTTTGCATCTTAGGCCAACCTTCATCTCCTCCCCTCGATGCCACTGATGGCCAACCGTCTGATCACTTCCAATGCCCCCTTGATCTCCGCTGCTCCTATGTGTTCCCCCTCCCTCGAGAAAGAGCTCCCGTTGTCCCGTTTTCCCCTGTACCTGTTGTCCCACTCTTCCCTGTATCCATGCTGTCCCCTCATCTCTCTTATGTCCCTGTATCTGTTGTCCCATCCTGTGTGTCTGTAGCGTACCGTTTGCCCCTCGTTTAAATGCCCATACCGCGTGCTGCAAAAATTTGTGTTTGGGACTCGCATTTCCGGTGCGCCGCGCTGATTTTGTTGATTCCACGTCTGCATCCCCCTAACGTGCTCTGTTGCCCTATATCCTACTTGGGCATTGACTACTTTAATTATAGTAGGCCTGACTTTGTGCCAATCGCACGCTCTTTTGCCAATTGGCCGTGCCGCTAGTACCGCACCTACCTCCCCGTAGTGCACTCCATCAAAGGCCATGGCCCTTGGATTGTCTTGAATGTATTCAAGAGACAAGTATTCGTAATTCGCTGCTCTGACCAACTGCATTATTTTTCTATTGACTGCCCTGCACGTACCCCGATAGTCCCGCCCTTTTTTTAGTATCCACGACCATTGGAAGCGAACACACTGTCAGTACTACGTTACTCCGTTTGCAAAATTCTATCAGGTTTTGTATGTGTGTGCTTATCTCATTCACAGCACCTTCTATATCCCGAGCCTGAAACACATCGGAAAATGATATATGCTTATCAATACATGTGTAATGTAATTGATAAGCCGATTTTATTTAAAAGTGTATATATATATATATATATATATATATAAATATATATATTATATGCATTATATATATATATATATATATATATATATATATATATATATATATATATATATATATATATATATATATATATATATATATATATATATATAATTTTTCTTACATCTTTGATGAATGCTAGTCATTCATGCCGAAAACGAACTGACTCCCATTACGCCAGGATGCCGTTTCTTCATACGAAAAGCGACCATGGGTGTGAATATGCTTTGCTGGAAGACGAGCCCTTAATGTGTGAGTACGGAATGGGTGACAATATTCAGTTGGGACTGGCGTTTCTAACGGTAGTGCTCGTGTTCGCTCTTCACGGTCGCATTTTTGACTTGATAGTGAAGTCTCGGCGATTGACCGAATTCCTAGCAAGCGCGTTTAATGTACCTGTGGATTAAACTGGCACTTACGACTCCCTACGAGTTCTTCCCAGCCACCGTCATGAAGCAATAAGACCAACCATTAAGAGTTCCGAGTCGCTGCTGTGAAACTGCAGCTTGACAACGTTGAACGTATGGTGCGCGACAGCATGCAGCAAAACCCCACAGTGACTGTGGTTACTTGTAGCAGACATCACTTAGATATCACTTAGACATCACTGCACATAGAAACAAGCAAGCTTCAAGAGGTGGATACACGGAGCCAGCAGAAAGTCATGTGTCACAGAGAGAATGTGTGTATGTAGCAATCTACTTAATGTAACGTAGCTAGCCAAGGCGGATAAATGCACGCTTATGAATAAGAAAACGCCTTTGTTTTTTGCGCCCCCATTCCAAGCTTTAACCAGCCCGACGTAGTATAGATGTGCTACTTCCAGGCGTCGCGAGAGAGTGTGACGTGACGATATACACAAGCCTACGCATGCCATGTCCTATCTCTCATTCTTTACCCCCGCGCTTAACGCTGCTCCAAAAAGAAGCATGTTTTTATGCATAAGCGGCCAGAGAGTATCATCAAGCTGCTTACAAACCTAGCGGACACTGAACTAGCATAACCATCCGGCACGAGGGTGAGTCATCATAATAATAATAATAATAATAATAATAATAATAATATATTATTATTATTATTATTATTATTATTATTATTATTATTATTATTATTATTATTATTATTATTATTATTATTATTATTATTATTATTATTATTATTATTATTATTATTATTATTATTATGTGTTTGGGAGGTGCTGAAGACTTCTGGTGCGGGAAAAGGGGAGCGCTGTTGGACGGCAAGTTATCGGTGGCTTCCGACTTCCGATAAGACAAGAGTCAAGCACGGTGACTGTCCGACTGCCTTCGGGACAACACTCGACGGATATTTTGTCTCACGTTGTTTTTCGGCGTCGATTTTGTTTGTTTTTTAAAAAAAAACAGCGAGAGAGTACCCCCACACCTTGCGGGATCGCGCTGAGGCGTTTCACCGCTGGAAGCTTGGCCGCCATGCGCCGTGGCAGCCTTTTTTTGTCTCAAACTAACCCTCTGATCTGTTTGTACTACAAGCAAGGGCAAGCAGATAAATCTATTTTTGTTTCCAATTTCTTGTTGACTAGCAGTTGTAGTATAAGCGACGGTAGTGTCTACTTGCATACACACAACACCTTAAATTCTTAGGCACAACTTGCTTCAAACGTAACCAAAAATGCCTGACAAAGCACTACAAGTTTCTACTTTGTCGTCAGTATAGCAAGTCGTCCTCCGTCATGGTTCAAATCAATTCAACATAGGTATATAATTGCATCATAAGCGTGCCGGGCTTGTTTATAACACACATATTGTTATAGTTTTGAGTAGTTTTTACTGAAGCTTTGCCCTTGTCTGTATACTCAGCCATTGTACGATGTGCTTCCGTGCACGATATGTGCTCTCTTGGAAGTTAGCCTGGAGTCTTTAAAGAACTCTACGGCAGCAGCTCGGCAGCAGACCTTTTTCGCAGTCAGCCTGTTGTGCTTTGTGCTGAACTATTTCACACTGTCGTATAAATTATCTTAAGTACAGGCCGCATTGGCCATCAGCTAGCCGATAGTGTCATTACCGCGCACCATAACCGCATTAAAATTACAGATAATCCGAATCACAAAACGTCGCGGCTGAATTTCAGGACCTATCGGTCCTGGATTACTGGAATTCCGCCACAGAATTTCGCTGTATCGTCTCGTCGTAATTCGTTTAGCGGGTTGATGGGATAACCAAGAGCTTTATTTTCCCAAGAAGAGCGATCTTACTATTGGAGATGATATCACTGTTTGCTTAATAGCTTTATCTGCGTGGCCATTAGGTCCTTGAGGGCGGAACCCCAGCCTCACCGTTTTAAATTCGCACTAATATCAACACCCAAATTGTATATTGCACAACACCTATATGGTGTTTGAGCTGCGTGCTATATATATATATATATATATATATATATATATATATATATATTCGTGAAGCTTTGTTCATTCGAGGCAACATAATTATTAAAGTCTCAAAGATGATTTGATAAACCGTATTGTTCCTTTTAAAGATATCCCTAGGATGCCATACATTTATACTCCCACTACAAGCGCATCATAACAAACTTCGCTTAGAGATTGGCTTTGGGCTTAAATTGTGGTTTATCTTCTAGAGTCAATCACCCTTTTTTGTTCGTCACGTTAATATCGAGGCACCAATTCTGGTCTCAAATGTTGGTTCTGTACAAACATGGGTAACGGTGGCAGCCTGTTGCTTAACTGACGGCCATTTCTCCATTAGAACTATCTTCTGACAATTCTCGTCGAGGTTGTTTGATGCACCGCACATGAATGCTTTTTATTTTAGCTTTATTTATAATAACACTTTAATAAAATAGCGTTAAAAATAGAATGCACTTACGGTGTTGTTTTCTAAATACACGTCAATTGATCGAATGGGTGCACACATAAGAAATGGAAGGAAAATGGTGAGCAGAACAACCAACTTTTAGATATATATATGCATGTATAAGACTGCTAAGTTTTTATAAATATTTTCCCCATACCTTTCTGGGGTGCCTCAAGGCTCCCGCTTAGGCCCACTTATGTATATAGTCTTCGCTCAGGACATGGGTGTACGTCTGCGCAACATAAACATATGTAGCATACAGAATGTATGCAGACGATCGAGGAAACGAGTATATTGCCACTCGGTGTGAGCTAAATTATATGGTGATCTCGGGGTTCCGAAGTGCGCGCTACTGAAGACATCTCCCGACAACTTCACGTATAAGTTAAAAGATTTCCTTATTCCTAAGGTAACATCCTACAAGAACCTAGGAGTTACGTTCGATAGGCATATGAAGCTTTGGGCACACATTGCCGATTTAGCAAAAGCTGCTCCTCGACTGGCCAATCTTATAATGAAGGGTTATCTCATGCGCACAAAATGCTTCCAAACACCTGCGCCTTTTCAAAGCGTTCGCAGTGCCAAAATGGTTATACTGTGCTCTCGTGTAGGCACTTTTCTACGACAAGGATAGATATGTTTGCTGCAGCGTATTCAGGATAAGTTATTAGAGAGAATCTCAACATGGTGCAACTTGGCGCGTGACACAGTCGTACTGCCAATTGCCGCGACGTACCAGCGTTGTGTTGACCATCGCGTTCTTAAAGGTCAGATACGCAATGATCCGATTTTTAGGTACGACCACGTACAATCAAACAGCATGTGGTGTCGCGGTTACAGTTAACCGCCTGAGACTGCTAGCGTGGCAGTCGTTTACGACCCATTTGTTTAGCGAACAGATCGCCTAGCCCGCGAATGCGAGCAATTCGTTTCCCTTGTTCGACCCCTCGTTAAGTAAAGGACATATCTGTATTGCGTGTTGTAGTGTAAATCAATCATCGAAAATATTTATTTTTAGGGAGTAAGAAAAGACTATAAATATGCATCATATGATTACATATATATATATATATATATATATATATATGTAATATATATATATATATATATATATATATATGTAATATATATATATATATATAATATATATACAGTCACTGAAAAAAATATAGGGCCACCCATGTTTGCCACATTTCACGCATTTATTATAACCGATTGTGTAAAGATCATAATGATACATGCTCACAGAGTAACAGCAGATACTTTTATCGACATTTGGGGTATCGGGTTACTTTAAAACACAAGATTTCGACATTTGGCACAGCTACGCTGCGAAAAAATTATAAAGTCACCACCAAGATGCATGTCTTAGCGAGTGAATTGAGTGGAATAACAACGTTTGGGCTCATTTCACGGCACCTAACAACTATACTTAATATTTAGTGAACTTCCCATTACGTCGGATAACTTAAGAAATGCGGTTTGGTATAGTGTTGAACAAATTTTGGATGACGTCCTGCGAGAGCTCGTCCCAAGCCTTCACAATTGCTTTTTTTAGTTATACCTGGTTCGAAAATTGTTTCTCGTCGGTGTAAACCTTTCGGGCAAGCCAGCCCCATACATTCTCGATAATATTAAGATCAGGTGAGACTGCAGGCCAGCGTAGGACCTCAATGTGGCGTTGTTCGAACCAGCTTTCGATCAACTTAGCAGTGTGAATCGGGGCATTATCGTGTTGAAAAGCAAAGTCGGGTCCTCCCATCAGCTCAAAATGTGCGGATTGCTTTTCTAGTAGATCCCTATAGCGCGTCGAATTAACACAACCGTCTAAAAACACAATTGGCGACCTTGTATAATACCCGACAGCGGCCCAGATCATCACCGAACCGCCACCTGAGTGCCGTTTTGACAAAAATCGTTCTTCCTTGCGCACATCGTGGAAATAATAGTTAAATCCATCTGGTCCATCACAATTGAACTTTTTTTCATCTGAAAAGAGCACTCGGTGCCATTCAGTGGTCCCTGACATCGTAGCCTGGGCAAAGTCGAGACGAGCTTTCTGATGCTCAGCGGTCAATCGTGGTTTTCTCTTAAGTTTCTCTCTTAAGTTAGGTGAGCCAAAGTGTCTTCCTGAGGAGGTTTTGCACATTTCGCACGTTCGTTTGCACACCGGCCGCCGCCGCAATTGCCTTTGCCGAGAGCGCAGAGTTCGAGGCTATCTTCAAAATTGCGCGCTTGTTTCGTTCCGAAATGGCATTTGGACGCCCCGGACTCTTTTTTACGCCGTATTTTTCACCCAAATTCACGAAGTTGTTCACTACTTGGCGAGAACGCCCCAATCGACGGGAAATTTCCCGATTAGAGAGGCCGACATCCTTATAAGCCTTGATTTGGGTATTTTCGTCACTCGTGAGACGCCGACCCAAACCCATCGTTTCAGCACAGAAAAATTTCTGGTAGGAGGTCTGCTTTCGTTTCCGTCGAAATGTGGCAAACATGGGTAGCCCTATATTTTTTTCAGTGACTGTTTATATATATATATAACGGCGAGCACTGCCGAGTGTGCAAACGTATTGTAAATTATTAATAAATCATCACATTATATATATATATATATATATATATATATATGGTGCACGGCTATCACCACTACGTATGTGTGTCTGCAGATTTTATAGGATAGCCTGCGCGAAGTGCGGCGCCACTAAAAAAAGCTAAAAGGTACAACAGCAGTACTCTGAATTGTCGTATACGGTGACGAGTTTAACCTGACCGATGTGCCCTTAAGGTTGAGCCTGGCCGCACACGCAGATGAGTGCTACAGTTAAGGCGCGATTGACGCCGAAGGCTGTGGATCTGAGTCCAAACTCGGCGCTCGAATCTGCATCTCTTTGAATAGATGTTTTTAGATTTCCGATTTAAATTCTCATCGTCTTTGTTAATGCGCTCATTCGATTAGTATCGGGGGAACGATAGCTGGCAGCCATATTTGTGATGCCCTCATTTTTTTTCATTAAAAAGCAAATTTCTGGCTACTACTGTTCTGAGTGTGGTGTCCGGCAAAGGAGACGTTATGTGGTCGAATTTTCTTTAAAGAGGTGAAACCAAACATTAGTTTACTTGCCACTTCTACAGACTATCGCGAAATTACCGTAAAATCATGGTTTGTCCTTGAGACTGCCATACAGTCGGCAGTCAGCAAGATGGCGCTCCCGCTCAGACACGAATGGTTGTTTAAGCATATGAGCATATTTTGGGATTTGCATTTGTTAAACTACTACGTACGTGGCGTGAATAAACCTTGCAAGCGTGACTAAAGTCTGTCTTTCTAGCGTAGTTTCACTGTTGCTCGAAAAAGAACGTTTATTGGTTAAGATTGGAACCTTTTGACACGGGCTTTTGTATGCGGCTTAGGGCCCGAATGGGAAAGTGATGAGCAGGTTGCATTTAATAAAAATGTTTGTCAACAAGACCAATTATGCAAACATCTAAATATCTATTGTCATTAAATTACGGATTCAAAATTAATAGAACAATAGCATCGATAGAGCTAATTGCAAAAGTTAGCTATGTAATCATAAACCTAACGAGGAAATGTAGCGTCCGTTCGGGGCACATTGTTGAACTGGGCTAACCCTGGATTAGAGAGCCCGTAATCACACGTTCGCGCGGAGACAATTGTCCACTCCAAAGTGCTAACAGAGCGAGGTTATATAAGTAAATCTGTAAATTTTTGTTATAATAGATAAGCCTAACCCTTGTTTTAAAAGTTTATTATTTACGTCTACTAAAGCATACATGCTGCAGATATAATCATTTTTACTGCCTCGCATTACTATCCCGTGTATAGCAACTTGTCGATAAGGCTTGGCGTTGAAGAAGCACCTAAACGACTAAGAGTTTTCGAGCTTTCATGGAATTCTCTTCTAATGGGCAGAGAGTGTCAGCACGAAATAATCTGATTAGCATAGCGTTTACTAATAGCAAGCAAAAATAACAGTCCGCAAGGCGAGGATCCGATGATAGGCGTACTGCTGTCGTTGCTTTTGTAGACTTTTTTGAAAATTCAATATATCTGCTACTAAACAGTACAGTAAAAGGCTTTTGGTTAGTTAGTGGTGTAGCTACCTAGATTGTAACCCTGACTGGTTTCTATTAGGATGCGTTACTACTCTAGTTAGAATGCCACAGCGACCTCTTTATATTTTGATTTGCTATCCTTCAGCATCCGATAAAGAAGATCTTCTGTCATGTGGGAGTTAATATCACTGCTATCATCATACGAACATTACTAGAACGTGAAGCATTATATATATTATTCTAAATTCTAATAAAATTGCTAGAACTAGAACTATAAAAAGCTTCTTTCCTTTAGATTGTAAGTTGCCGTTTTTAATGTCACACTGGCATGTTCAAACCTGCCTAATAGAACTTTGACATCATTCGTCGACTACCGCCGTACAGAGTGGCGTCAAGTCCGCGACTGGTCACGCTTTAGACGAGGTTGGCAATAAGGTGAGTGAATTCTAGTAATGTGAATGTCGGGTCCGACTACAAATGTCTGTGAACGAAAAAAGTACCCTAAAGAGGGCTCAAAAAGATAGTAAACGGCCACTTCTCGTGGTAAGTTCTCCTGAACTAGTGTACAGCGGTTTTTAGCGATATGCTTACGAATGTATACGTGCTTCAGGATAGTACAAGTATTTGAACCCAGATAGGTCTTTGATACCATGTAGACTGTCTTTGTGTCCTAGAATTGGTTTGCTAATGCAAATTAAGGTAAAGTTAAATAGTGGAACATATCGTTTGAAGGTGTCTTCCAAAGGAAATAAATTATTACCGTCAAAAATAGCGTTCAGCTAGATTCTGCCGTACTCATGTTATAACTGAAATGTAAGCATCCTGTTGCAGCGACACCCTCATAATAGCGCTAGGTCAACTGCATGCTACAAGTCCTTTCGAAGTCCAGCTGGGCGCGGATAGAAGTTTATCAGCATTAGATAATAAAAACTACTACGAAGTGCTAGTGATTGCTATTTATAATAGGTTGTATATATGGTATTTGGCGAGACCGACATAATCCGCCGCGCTGGTCTGCAATGAGGCGGATTAATCTATCTCTTTTGGACAGAGCGGTGGGAGGCCTTGAGGTAAGCCCTGCCATCGATACCACGTGTGACTAGTTGGAGATAACAATGAAAAGTGCAGTGAAGTGAAAAAGGTTATAATGAAGTGGCAAAAGAAGTCACGTATGTGCCACTCTCGAGCCTGCTATCTCGCTCACGGTGAAGTGCTCGGACTCCTGCGCCAAGCAAGAGCCAGAGCACCATCATCACTGCAAGTCAGGCGGGACTAGTTTGAGCGTACAAATGCTTATATAAGACTCTGCTATGACTATAAAAGTGAACACGCAAGGCGGGAGAAATGACGGCTGCTCGAAAGGGCAGGACGGGAGCCCTCAGCTTACATCGTGCGACCTCGTAGGGCGGTGAACCCACTTAGCGACGGGCAGGTAAAGAGCCAGCTAACTAATCTGTTATCCAATCGTGGCGTTGCGGCCGTATCTCCAATCGTACAGCATCCGCTTACACTAGAGCAGCACAACATGAATCTGCCTTTCGGAGTGGAGAAGGTGTGTCAGGTCCTACGGTCGCTTTCAAACAGAAAGAGCTCAGGGCCTGATCAGGTCTGCTATGAGCATTGGATCCAGTCACTTACTCTTTTGACAGAAGCTTTTTGTGATTTCTTTAATGAAATTATAAAGAGAGGGCGGATGCTTAAAATCTGGCATGTCGCCAGTCTTTCTTTTCTGTTCAAGGGTAGGCATGGTAATGGCAAACAGGATCCAAATCTCTATCGTGGAGTGGCGTCAGAACGCACATTGAAGAAGATTATCTGTAAGTTGGTTATTCGACACTTTAAGCAGAGGCACTTCCACCGGAGCAATTCGGCTTTAGGAGAGGCCAAGGCACCCGTGATGCAAACCACGTTCTACAGTTAGAAAACGAGCGAGCTGTGGCACAACCCAGAGGTCATCTGTATGCAGTCTTTAATGACTGCGTCAAGGCGTTTGACAAAGCCCCTCGCCATCTGCTGGTTGAAGCATTCCAACGAGCAGGAGTGGGTGGCTCTCTCCTGAGTGTAATAGCAAGTTTCTTTGAGGAGGACACCTTGCTGGTAGATGATGAGCAGGGTGTATTAGAGATTACGCAAAATGTGGGAACTCCGCAAGGAGACCCGCTAAGCTGCGTCTCGTTTACACTTTTCCTTGCTGACCTTGTCGGTTACGTCCGAAAGGAGACCGGCAGGAGGATGCGCTTGATGGCACCATTGCGCATTACCTCTATGAAAGAGGCCTTCCTTGTCTTGAAGGGACTTGAGATAAACACTAGGAAGACCAAAGCCATTAAATTCAGGCGTGGAGGTCGATTGGCTGCCAGAGACGTTATACGTTGCTGCGGCCAACCATTGGAGTTTTTCAACTCTTTATAATATCTTTTCCTTCGGGTTAATTATACAGAAACGACGTTCACAGCGCATATAAACAAAACAGTAGGGAAGGCACTTGTCTCTCTTTACGGGGAAATAGGCAATGTCTGAAGACTGTCCGTTTTCTCAGCAGAGCTTAAGATTTCATGCTTAAGATTGTTCCGGGGCTAATGTATGGTCTTGACAGGGTGTGGAACCACCTCACGCTGGCGTATTTTAACCAGATTGAAAGGTGTTCTTCATTATATATGAAGCGAGTGCTTTACTTGCCTATCCAAGCAAGGAGCCGCTTTGGGTATCTCATGTCAGACTGTCCACCGGCTGCTGAAACAATCCGACTAAGGCTGAAGATGCCGCGTACAGTACCTTACGAATGTTTTAATTCGGAGTAGGAAGCTAAAGTCGAACCGGCCAGGCGGGAGGTTGGTGGTTTGGACGTTTTCAATGCCTTGCACCTTTGATCTGGTCCTGCATGTGGCAATCGACACGTATACACCAGGTACATAGTGCATGGTTATCACTACCTGGTATGTTCAAACGCAACCTTTCACGAGGAGTACGAGTTGTGCACCTGCCGGTTCTGCCTGCAGAGGTGTGCCAAGTGCTATGCAGTGGAGTGCACAGCGCTGGACCGAAAAACGTTGCACTACTTTCGTCGGAAGCGTGATTAAGATAGAGCTTCATAAAGAAACATTTTGAAATGTATATTATACTCAATTTGAGTGAAATAAACAAAAGTGTAAAAAAAAGTTAAATTTAACAATTTATAATAGTTTAGTAACGACCCTGGTCACTGTGCTGGACATTCTCGCGTCACCTCTGTATCAGTCGCAGGCCGAAGTCAGTTCAGAACTGGCCCATTTCGCAAACGACCCAACCGCCGGGCATTCATCGTCTTCCCGCCGAAACAGGCATGCTTCGACCTTGCCAATAAACTTTTTAAAGTTCTGAAGAGTTGGGCATAGTCGAGAATAGGCTGGTGCCACTTGACGCAGCTGGAACATTCAAACATATAAGCATTCTTGAGCCAACTCCACTGATAGCCTTAAAGATCTGCCCCTGTCCGAAGACACCCTTTTCTCTGCATGCGTCCCTGACGAAGTGATGTTCCAGCTAAAGAGCTTCCGCAAGGGAGTAGTAGCTAGGGGTCTGAATGATATGGCGGCCGCTCGTCTTTTTACGCGTCTTTCATCGAGTGCATGCTATCCCTTTGGCCGCACCTCGTATGCGCTATAGCAAAGATCTACGGCATAATTACCACTGAAAAGGGGCCTGAAGATATCCTACTGGACGTGCTACTCAAAGCATGTCTGATCGCCCGGACAAAAAGGACCAGAGAACGATAGTTACGACTTTGCCACTTGGATACGGTGCGATGTCAAGAGCTAATGATGCCATCTTCAGATGACGACAAAGTAAGTGCACGACTCCCAAACTTGACGTTAAAACCGCATTTAGTCCGAGGCCCGATGCTTTTCGGTCCAAGCGCGCGCCTAAGCGTTACAACGTTGCCCACTTCTCGTATGCAAAATCCACGTCGACGTCCAGTTGCCCGCAGAGAGATCCAGGTGCTCCGCTGCTTTTCCGTTTGCTCCCTTCAGCATATTCTTCTCCTACTGAAGAGAATCCTCGTCGTATCTTACCTAAACGACCTCACCTTGTTCGACCCTGACCTGGACGTGGATGCCACGGAGCTCCGACAATCGGCTGCCTCAATAGGTCTGGAGATGGTCTCTAGTTGGTGCAGTTTGTTTCGCCGCGGGATGACGGGCGATTTAATTTAAGACGCCATCACGACTTTTTTAATTTGTTTGGCACGCAAAGGGTTAAACAAGTTCAACCCTTAAGATGCCCGATAATTATATATAGGGCTTGAAGTCCCTCCAGCGTTCTTCTACCTGGATGTGTCCTGTCGACCTTCGACACCCAGGTAATTGTTGCCAGTGTTCAAAGCCTACCCGGCCAGAGCTCTCCAGTAGCTCATCAAGAAGAATACAACGTAGCAGCACATCTTCTGTGTGAAACAAAATTGCCCTGTGTCAAACCAAGTTTCGCCTGAAAGGTCCCCTAGTGTCAAACGTGACAGACTCGGTCCGTTTCGCCCGCACATCAAAACCGGAGAGCGAGAAACGTTCGGCCGGATAGAAATCTTTGTTCCGCACTGTCAAACCTGGTGTTCAGAACCTTATGCAAGCTCCGCCTAAGTCTTGATGTTTTCTAAGCTCACACAAGGCTAAAAAGTCACCATAAGTTCAGCTGCAAGGAATCATGGTCCTGACCCCCTGAGGAAAACTACTGATCTGGGAAGTGTCGATTTGAAACCATACGGTGATCTCTCGCACAGTAGGCAACTTTGCACTCAAAACAAAGCCTTGAGAACCGGCCACACCCTATGTTCGTTCATCATCGGGACATTAGGCGTGTGAAGACGAGAGGCCATTGCCATAACGTGGACAATCGGCCAAATCATTGAGAACACAAGCGATCTCCAACTTTGACTGAGGCAGCGCATTGTCTTTGAAGTTTAGCGCGGCAGCGTGAGAATATTTTTTGAACGCTCTCGAGTGGGAGAAGCTCGGAGGAACTGAGAAACATATAGGAATTTAATCTGCAAATTTCCCAGCAATAACTTAAAAATACGATTTGGTAAAACGTTACTATTAGTAATTTAATTTTTCTGTATATCCCTTCAATTATGGGACCCGCCTAGGCTTACGCCGAAGCCCACTCCTCAATCGATGGAGTCGATAATAGCGGCGGCGTTTCCCCTACAGACTGCAAGCGACTGTTGCTGTCGCACAAACTCGCCCTCACGCTGGCCAACCGTGTCAGTACTATTTTGGTATCTAGGCCTTTAAGGAAGATACTTTTGAGCTTGCTAATCGGGCCCATCGGGTTCCAATGGCGACGGGTACAAGGTGGTTTCTCCTCTCTCAATTAGAGTATTATTATTATTATTATTGTTATTATTATTATTATTACTGTGAGGTTGATGATATGATCGTTTGAGCCAAGTTCATCATGGTCTACTCGCTTTCTTTTAATTCATGGCGCCTAAAAATAAAAGCCACGTTCCACTTACCAACGGCCAAGGACATCGTCTGTCTCAAAAGTACGGCCTCGCGCCGGTCGCCCGTATTGTCTTCTATACGTTTTCCGATATCCGTCAGGCTTTTTCGCTATATCTGTGCTGATGGGGCCGGATGTCTCCAATGTAATAGGTACAAAATAGTAGGTCCTTGATAATTCAAGATATTAATTTTATTTTTTAGAATCCGCGCGTTCTGCAACCCATCCGGATTAAACTGCGCTGTAGCGTACATTCGTTAAAGCCGTCGCGCATCGAACGGTTACAATTTTTACGTGACTTTGCTGCATGACCATAGCGGAACTGTGATTAAAACCCTTTGACTCTGATGTGGATGATGTATTCCTGCTCATCTAGGGGCTCTTCAAAATATGACATTGAGTTCTGCATGTTGTTGAAATATATTTATATATATATATATATATATATATAAGTCCCATCTGCATTTACAAATAACAGGAAATTTAAGATACGGCTTCCAGAAGCTTGTTTTTTTCGTTTTGTTTGTTGAGCGATAAGGCAGTCTTCCCCAAGTTTGTGGTGGCGTAACATTGATGAATACATACATAGTTACTTTTTCATTGTTGTAGGTATTTATTATGTTTGCAGAATTTAAGTGTGTGTTCAGGTGAAGATCTGATGGCACCTTGAATGCTTCTCTGATTTCCATTTCTGTCGTGATCAGCTGTCGTTCGGACGGTGCCTACGTGTTTTAGAGAAGCTCTGGAATGCTTGCCTGTTTTTAAGTGTTACGATGAGCCAATCTCAGAATATTCGCCTGTAAGCACGGATTGCTGCAGCAGCTGTGGTTTCGTTGGTTAGAGACCGAATAGCATGGATGGTTCCGTCCACGATGTATCACGATGGGAATGTCAAATGCGGCGTTACGTCAATAAGAACAAGTTATTGTGAATGGAACGTTTGTTGGTGCTGGTGGCCAGAAGCCCTATCACCTGTCCTCAACCAGCGTTCGAAAAAGTCGCGAGTAAATCTTGTCTGCGCAAAATGCCACAAAGCCGCTCAAGGTGGACTCAACCGGTGTGGTGCAAGGTGCAATCAAGCAATCTACGCAGGCTGTACCATCTTCAGGGATTATATCAGGGTAATGTAGCCGTGTACGTAGTGTGCCGGCAGCTGATTTCAGCATAAATCGGTTCATAAAATGTATGGATAACGTCAACGTGGAGACTGAATTTACGGGGTGCGTTATGTTCCTGTTTCAGTGGATGTTACCACCCAAGCGTAAAGTGGCTGATCTCAAGCGAATTTGCGATCCCAGCTGTCTCCTAATCAACACAGCGAAGCTGCAATGGATACGACTGACAGTCGGAAAGATGCTATTGCGTCGTCCCCGCCGAAAAAGTCAGCGCTAGTACTTGGTGACAGTATCGCCAAGCCGCTCGGTCCGGCGCTAATGGAACTTTTTCCTAATGAGATTCCGAATCCGTATGTTCGTCCGCGAATGAAGACATCGACAGCATATTGGCCAGGACGAGGAAGCATATCAACACTGCTGGTGGACTGGTGTCTATCTTCTTGCAAGCCAGATATCACGAATGTATGGAGTTCAAGAAAGACAAGTTTGTGACTGCAGTAGAAGCACTGCCCTCAAAGATACATCTCCCTTGCCCGGGATCCGAACTCCATGTTTTATTCGTCCCGAGTTTGGTCAAGACTGAGACGCTGCTAACAAAATCTTCGCGACTAAAGGGGTAGACTACAATAAATTGAAAAAACAACCCGAACTACCCCTGTCCAGCCGGAAACGACGTCCATATCCAAGCTCCAGTTTCACAGCAACGAGAGCCGGATACCGCGCTGTCCGACCGACCACCCCAGGTCGAGCAGCCAAGTCAGGTTTGTTGGTCGTGACCATCAGTTGAGTCTTCAGAGAATAAAGCGACCATGCCGTTTCGACTCAGGCCGCCGGGCCCATTGCTAAGATCCCCAGGACTCCTTTCCGCAAGCAGTGAAACCCACAATCCTAGATTTGGTAATACATACATAATGTTTACTTTGTAATAACTTTGCATTTCAAGATTTCCCCCTGGTGAGGTACACATCTAACTGCGCTACCTCAGCCGAGGCCTCGGTCACTTTTACCTGCCACTCTAACAAACATTGTTCATTGTAATAGGTGACTTAAGCCTGACTCTGATAGTTTCCACTGCCGGTCCGCAACCCGCTAGCAGGTACACAAAGCGATTCCTTGCCGTCCGCGGCAAGCAAAGAACGCGCTTCACGCAAAATTTGCCGCGGAAAGATGGCCCCACACCCTGCCAAGGCTGTAGCTCAACATTGGCACAATCTTAAGCTCAAAAAGACGCAATGCAACACTCAGAGACAGTCGTCGGAGGTCTCTCACCTCTGTGTGAATAGAGGCAATAGCCGCCCGACACCTGTCGCCGATGTGCTTGGTAAAGGTCGTTCCCGTATAGTGCAGTCTAAGACCCAAATACGGGAAGGAGTTGACAAACTCCAGCGGTTGGCCACAGCAGGGTATTAGGTCTGCTGCAGCCAATCAACCCCCACGGCGAAACTTAATGGCTTTCGTCTTCCGCGAATTTATTTGTAGGCCCTTGCGGTGAAGGTAACCTTCTACGTCGCCGACAATACGACGCGTGGCACCGCGGTCCCGGTGGGCCACTACTATGTCATCCGCGTACATAACGACGACGGCGTTTCTAAACTCCTTCTGCACGTGGCGGGCTAGGTCTGCGAAGAGCAAAGAGAAGGCTAGGCAACTGAGAGGGTCCCTTTGAGGAGTCCCTACGTTTCGCCTCAGCTTAAGGTGTCTTCGCCCCTTATGTTTACTTCAAGGCGGTCCTCAGCAAAGAAGCTGGAGAGTACTCGTAGAAAAGAACCACCCACGCCAGCATGTCGAAATGAATCGACTGGTAAGTGACGGGGAGCTTTGTCGAAGGCCTTGACACAATCAATAAAGACGGTGTACAAGTGGCCCCCGGGCACAGCCAACACCCGCTCAACTTCCGACTGGAGTACGTGGATCGCGTCCTGTGTACCTCGACCCTTCCTGAATCCGAATTGCTTCGGAGGTAGGGTCTTCTCCACAGTTGGAAACACCCTCGAGATAATCAACTTGGCGAAGATTATCGTAAGGGTTCGTTCCGACGCGATACCCCGGTAGAGATTTAGATCGTCCACGTTGTCACCGTATTTGCCCTTGAATAGCAGAGTAAGCCTGGCCTCGTGCCAAACCTGGGGTATGTGTCCCCCGCTGAGTATCAGATTAAACAGATTACACAGCTCCCCTGCTAAAACATCGGACGACTCAACCCAGTGTTCGTAATAGATCCCATCAGGACCACTACTTTTCCTCTTGGGCAACCCGCGCAAGATCTGCACCACTTCTTCCACCGTAAACGGCGAATTCATGCAGTGCTGCTTCAGAGTGAGCGGTTGCTTAATAACTGGGTTATGCGCGGGGGCGTTTGCATCGAGCAGAAGAGCATTAAAGTGCTGCCGCAACTGCTCCTTTGTCATGCTGTGCATGCCTTTGCTCACCCGGCGAACAATGTAGACATGGGGTTCGCGCTCTGCTCTCTCAAGCATGCGAAACTCCTCCTCCTCATTATACCGGCGCTCATTCTCCACGAGCAGTTTCTTGTAGGTTGCTCTATGTCGGCCATAAAGCGCCCTACGATCAGCAACTATCTGGGTGTCGGGGTGCTGGAATATTAAGGACCTCGCATCCCTGAAATTCCGTCGGATGTTGAAGGTTATGAAACAGGAGGTCGATAGTGCTTCTTCCACTTTGGCAAACGTACGTGAATTTATCACGCTTATTCGCGCAATGCAGGCCTCTATTCTCTAGAAGCGTAAGAAGCACATCGCATTTCCTGTCGGTGGCGCCACTATCAATACGACAGTTAAAGTCGCCGCCGACCAGAGTGGGTAGCTGGAGGTTTAGTCCCGCTAGACCAGCACTGATCGCATCGGCAACTTCAACATCATCGTAGTGAGGTGGCAGGTAAAACAATGCGAGGTTGAAACTACCTGAGGTGAAAGTCATGCAACACTCACCTCGACACACACATTGCATTCGAGGTGACCCTGTTCGTAAATAGATTGAAAGTCCACCTACTGGTCTTCCCCGCCCTCCGTCTGGAAGACTCGCTAGAAGATGAAAACCTCGCATCTCATCGAGATGCAGTTCCACTCGCATAAAGGTTTCCGTCAAGAGTACAATGTCCACACCTTCGAACAAACGTTCTGGTGCTAGCTGTAAAGCCCCAGATAAACCTTCACAATTCCAAAGCAATCATTTGCAGCTGTGAGCAGCATGCAGCTGCCTTGGCAGAAGGCGTCATTGCTGTCTAGCTGTTAAATCATGCCCGTCAGTAAACTCTTCGCATACCCTAGCCTGAGCCGGCGGAGCCCCCAGCCAGCGCCAGAAGCTCACGCCTTTCGGCCAGAAGGCGCTACTTGAAACGTTACTAAAGTCACTATCACTAAAGGCCACGCAGAAAACGGAGTCCGGCCGGGAAACTTTGAGTTTCCAAATAGCACGCACTACAGTATGTCTCCCGGTTAGCCAACCACGCAGCTGTTCTGACGACGTGTTCCGGCTGAAGCCCTCCAAACGGAGAGCTCTCATGAGCAACACACGGCAGCTGTTCTGACGACGTTTTCCGGCTGAAGCCCTCCAAACGGAGAGCTCTCATGAGCAACACACGGTCTTTACACAGTGTTATCTCACCTAGGTCTTCTTCAGCACTTCCTGCTCGAAGAGGACGGTGCTTTCTATTCGCGTTTGTTTCGCGTTTTTCTGCTGCCGTTTGCTTGTGAAGTTGAGAGGCATAGCTCGGCCCCAGGCGTCCATCCTGCTTCTCTGGGCTGTTGCTGGTCGATCCACCACTTTCACTCGCAAGCTTTCTCTTCTTTTTCTTCATCTCTCCACCAGCTGGAAGCCTTCGTTGTCCAGCTGATCTACGTTGGCTGTCTCTGCAGAGTCCATTGTGTCTCCAACCGGGTCGCGCGGCTGCAGCGGAGTGGTGACGTCACTTTCTGCTGCCGGCGCTGGCTTCTCCTTCTTCCTAGACAAACCTAGATTTCCTGACCCAAGCCCTAGCGGCAGTCTCTCGTCATCCCGACCGCAATCGCAGCGCCTCCCGTAACCTAATAAAAATAGTGCAGTGGAATTGCAAGGGCATCGCAACCTTGACACGATACTTTCGCCAACAGCTCTGGACGACGTTGATATATTGGTCTTAACCTCTTGATTTTGCAGGATTTAACGCCGTTCACTGTTTTGCTACCCCCTGCATTGTCAGGAGCAGTCTGATCGCCCTGCGACGCACTTGTTTTTGTCTTGTAGTGGCCTACGTAAAGTCTGCTAAAATAAAACTCACGCTCGTGCTTTTTGAAAATTTAGTCGGCGGTTTTTAAACGACGCTTTCATATTCTGCTCTCCTAATCGTTGCGGAAGACTTCAACGCTCCTCTTGATTGTCCATGTAAGCCGAGACAGAGTAAACTACATGGGAGAGCGAAATTCATTGAGGGAAGGCTGTCTCCTGCGAACGCACATCCCCACTGCGCGGATTGCTCTAGGCGATCCTCCTGGTGAAATTTTTCACGCATAAGCCCGTCTACGCATAAGATATCAGCGTGCCAGTCTGTTGTCGACTTGAGAAGTTTGACCACGATGGTCATAGTCGAACTACCTTCCTGGACATAGGAGGAGTCCGTGCGGTGGGTTGGACAACGTGCGCGCCCATGTGTCCAAGGAGCACTCCCGTGCCTGGGTCTAGGATGTGTCGCCGTCCATCTTGCGCTCTTTCTTTTTTCGGCAAGTATGTCCTAAGGGATCTGGCAGGCGAGCGCCAACACGACGTCCGTGGAGACAGTCCGATAGGTCCGCGTGTCCCGGATGGCCATCGCTCTTTGGAAGCTTCGTATCATGCGCCGTGGCTTTGCGGTCCGCAGCGACATACAGACCCATATGGGCGCGGCATACAGAGCGATGGCCTCTGCCACGGCCGCTAGGAGCAGCCGCTTGGTGTGCGTCGCGCCCCCTCGCAAAGGAAGATGCGTGCAAGGTTGGTGGAGACCTTCGTGACCTTCTGGATAATGCTCTGTATGTGTACCATGCCGGTGAGGCCTGTGTCGAGCGTTACGCCTAGGTACCTTGCCTCGCGTTTGATAGTCAGCCGGTGCCCTGCAAGTTCTAAGGATGCTTGCCTAGTACAACGGCGGCCGGTTAGGTAGATCACCTCGGTCTTCAGGTGGCCAGCTCCAGGTAGTTGTCGGCTATTCACTTCTCTATTCTGAAACAAGCCGTGTTCGCTCGCGCCTCAAGCATCGCCTCCGTTCTCGCGGTGACCACCAGCACTATATCATCGGCGTAGGTTATTATATCCACCCCGTCGGGCAGGTCGTCTAACCGCAGGACTCCGTCGTATGCTATATTCCAGAAGATCGGCCCGAGCGCTGAACCTTGCGGGACGCCCGCCGTGACGCGCGTTTCAAAACGCACGTCAAGCAGGATAAGTAAAACGTAATTGCGCGTCCTAAGTGTCCGTTGTTGTTTTATGTAGGCTACCTGGAGCACTCGTTCGACGGCATCGAAGGTCGATCGGCTCTTGCGAAAGCCGTATTGATTGTCCGACAGAGCGGCCTTCTCCTCGATCTTTTTGTTCAGGCGTCTGGCCAGCATATTCTCGAAGAGTTTGCTGATTGTGTTGAGTAGGCATATGGGGCGGTGGGTCGAAGATGATCCCGCGGCTGCGTTCGATTTCGGTATATAAGTCAATAGAGCGCGCTTCCGCTGAGATGGAAACGATTATCCTGAAGTAGGCGTGTAAAAAGCCGAGCGAGTGTTTTTGGATGATTCTGTGCCAAAATGTGAATGACCCCTGGGGGAACCCCGTCCGGTCCAGGTGCCTTTCCAGTCGCAAGGCGTTCCGCGGTCACTTTCTTGGAGTTCACTTCCGGGATTTGGTCAGGGCCTACCTCAATGTTGACAGGGGAGGCTGGCTGCCGGGGGAAGAGGGCGGTGACTAGGTTTCGTACTTGCTCTGTAGGGAGCGGGGGGGGGGCGGCTTACGGAGTTTTCCCATCACTGTGCGGTACGGAATGCCCCAGGTGTCTGACTTCACTGACTCAATCAGCACCTTGCAGGACTCGGCTTTCGTTCTGCTTATCAGCCGTCGCAGACGCAGGCGTTTGGTGCGGTACAGCTGTTGTAGTTAATCAGCACTGTCGACCGCGCCAGCTAGCTGGCGGTCATCATGTCCTGGTTGACGGCGTTTCGCCAACCACGACCGGGCCCGAGTCATGAAGCGGTTTGCGCACACGCAGTCTGCGCGGGCGGCCCCAAATTTCTGGGCTTCACTAGTATTTAGCAGAAGTTTTCCTTGGACCTCCTTGTCTGGCCAGACTGCCGGCCGCCTGACATGCCAATGTTATGATCGCCGTTAGATCATCCTCGTCGAGGGGCGTGCCAGTATCGACGGTCCGGCAGACGCGGGTAATGTGTGCTTTGCAACGTGATCTGAAAGGTGATGTAGAGGTGGTTGCTGAGAGTTGTCTAAAAACTTGTTAAAATGTTTTACCGTCCTGTTTGGGGAAAAGTAGCAACTGTATAGTAGGCAGTTAAGAACTGGCAGATAAGCCCATGAGAATCCGCTCCCCTGGCCATGGCCCGTAATGGACAGTGCAGCCTTCTGTCTAGTTTGCCACATGGCAGCGTTGCAGGAATTGTCTGTCCATGCAGAGGTTAGATTCCTCGAGAGAGCGACATTTGGCTCTGAAATAACGCAGATGGCAATTCGATGATGTACAACGTACGAGGCAGCAGGTCCTGCACGGCATTGCAGCGGTTAAGATTTATTTGCAGAATCTTGATCATTTTGGTCATGAGAAGACACTGAGCCTACATGGTGCCAGTCGGCGGCGCCGTCATCCGCCGGCTGGGTGACGGTCTTACGACGAAAGCGTCACTGGCTCAGCGGGGCTGGCGTAGGTAGTGTCTCTGTGGATTGTGCGGTCTCTGCCGGTGCTAGTAGTCCGCCGGCTGGAGCTGCGCGTTTTGGCCGGTCTTTATCTGCTCGCCCTCGCAGCTCCAGTAGATTTGTCCTGTATGTTGGGCATGCCATACTGTCCGCTCGATGACCCGGGACCTCGCACACTATACAGTGGAAGGTCTCGCCCGTGCAGGCCGCGATTGCATGTCCTGGTGATCCGCATCAGCGGCAGAGGCGTGTAGTCACTCTCTGAGCATTGCAAAAAGTGGCAGTGTGGCCGCGTCTCTGGCAGTTGAAGCATTCTGGGAGGTGCGCCCAGACCTCAGGCCTGCACGCACTGCCCGCAATCATGACGCTTTGCTGGGACTCGAGCCATTTGGCCAGAGGGGTAGCAACTCTAACCACCGAGTACCAGCGTGTGCCTACGTGTCCCTAGCGCGACTCGCTCGCCGTAGTCGGGACCCCTTCGGGGATAGCGAAAAGCCGCTGAAACTCCGTTTCGATTCTCTTTGAGTCACAAGGGGGGTTGATGCTCCAAAGGGCCATATTTCGTATGGGCCCACCTGTTTGGCTGTCTGCCTGGTGTGCAGTGGCATTGCTTATGTCATGAGCCAGCTGTGCATCAAGGCCCGGAACAGTCTCTCGAAGACGTATTATCACGTCACCGTCACTGTTTTTGACCAGACCGGTGACTGCTGACTCTGGTTGTTTGTTGTCGGCCAAATGTGCCCTGAGAGTCTGCACGGTTTTGGCAAATGTTCGTCCTTCTCCCACCCCGACTCTGACCGATGTCTGCCCGGTCAGAGCAGGGGGGGGGAAGAGGAGGGGACCGCCTGCGACCTAGTTGGTGGAGCCGTGGTGGGTTCCTTGTGGCATATTTCGAGAACTCCGCCATGGGTGGACTGGGTGACGATTGCTGCCAGAATTCTGTGCATGCGCCGCTCTCTCCACTGCCGGGCCACGTACAGAAGTGCAGCCTTCTGGGTAGTCGCACTGGGGGGCAGCAGCATGCGCTCGACGACGGAGCGGAGTACGGATATTGTGGTCTCGTCGTATGTTTTTTCGGGCTCCACGATCCCCACTACCAAGAACTGATCTTCGCCGCCAGCGTTGGAGTCCCCGTTAAGCGACTCCCACGCTTGAGTATTGCGCAGCAGAGTAGCTTCGGCAGGGCAGGAAATTGTATAGATAGTTGCTTTGAAATTGCCGGAACTGCCGCCGCCCCAGGAACAATCAGCAGACCCCTCAATGGTCGAGAAGCAGTGATGCTCTCAGTCGAAGGCAGTCGCTGGAGGGACTCTGCGGGCGAACAAAGCCCCGCTAGGTTGACGAATTCGGTGGCGAATGTGACTGCCAAGATGCGGGAGTTCAAGAACCCCCGGGCTGGCTCGAAGTCAGCCGGGGCGCATCGCAGGCAGATGGCGAAAGGGTCTGAGGACTGAGGAGGCGATCTTGCCAACATCTCGTTTCTTTCCCTCCGCATCGCCTCGAGCGAGCTCCGGAGTCTTTCCGCTTCCCCTCCGCATCTATCAATTTAGCATTTTTTAGTTCCGTTCAAAACGTATCAATAGTCGAATCGACTTTGCGGAGAGCTAGATCAAGCCTCTTAGAGACCTCCTTAAGTCCGATCTTAGTGTTTTTCATCTTGCAAAGGTTGATCATCCACTTGACGTATCCTGCGAGAGTCGCGAACGCCTGGACATTGGCCGTCTCCGCGGCGGCGCCTCGTTTGGCTGTTGTTCTCCCTGGTAACGAGAAGGTTAACCCATCTCCTGGAGGGCACGAACACAATGGATTTCAAAGGGGTCGCTCGACGGCAACAGCGTGCGGGACTCTGTAAGAGGTTGTTAAAAACATGTTAAAACGACACTCTAGGCAAGGTCAATCCTTGCAAGCGGGTTTCGTCGACTTCAAAGCTGCTTACACACCGCTCCCCGTGATCCTGTGCTCGATATGCTGGCAGAGGTTGGCGTCCCTTTAAAAGTCCTTAATCTCGTGGGAGCGATCTCGCAGGAGAACCGTGTGACCATGATCGATGATGGTGTCTCGGAATTGCCAGCATTTGCGCAAACAACCGGGCTCGCTCAGGGGGACAATCTGAGCCCGCCCCTCTTCTCTGTACTCTTGAAAGACCTTCCGAAACATATACGAGGAACAAGAGATCTAGTCAAGGTACTACTGTGCGCATATGCTTTAGCTATTTGAGGAGAAGTCGTTTTCAAGCTCAAGAAGCGCTAGCGGCGTCAACACAGCCGTCACGGGCCTCGGGCTAACATTTAACCTTGCTAAAACAGAAGCATTTAAGTTCCGAAAAGGGGCACAATTACACGGGACGATACGCTTTGTATTCGAAGCTACCCTCTTCGCTACGTAAAGAACTTTTCCTACGTGGGACTAACACTGCCGTACAACGGAGCAGGATTCTCATAGCACGTTATGGAAAGATGCAGGATGGCCATGAGCGACAACGTCTATCAAAAGCCTACAACGTCTATCCCTCGCGACAACCATCCGTCTTCTCGACTTGAAAGTTGCTTCTGTCGCCACTTACGTAATTGACTTCTGACCGTGAGAAACCTGGTCGACCCTGGGACTTCACGCGTCAATGCGCAACGAACTCGTTTACTTACTCGCGGATTGTCCGCTTCTCACGGAAGATTCGAGGCGCCGTTTTAACCTATTCCACATCGCGGCATTCGACGAATGCATTGGAAGATCAGAAGTGAAAATGGCCGAACTCGATCCGGAATTTTTTTACACCGGCGCAATGAGAAACATAGACTGAAAGGGACCGGGCCTTACTAATAGACATGTGATAGCATGACACGCTGCGCATGGTTTTCACCACACCCTGTGTAGACTGTCTGAGCATCATGATGAGTATGACAACTGTGTTTGTAACCCCTATAGGGACTTTCTGCACTAGATATCATGCTGCTGAATGACTCTTTGGGCAATCGATATACTCGTGCTACTTCGAGAGTTGTTATGTTGTTGATATATTATATCATATCTTTTATATTATAAAGTACTAGTACTATTTATTATATTTAGATTTTATCACTCTCATTCAAGAGCCAGCAGGTTATTTGCGCTATTCGGGCAGCGTTATATCGAGGAGACGCCATGCAGGCGGGCGTATATTTAAGCTTATATCCCTAAAGTTTCTACAAATTCTACACCCTAAATTATACCAGCAACGAAGTAACTAGACATGGAGTTTAGTGATGTGAACTACGCGCTGCTTGCCCAAGGAGTACTAGTGGGGCTTTTTGCTGTGACCATGCTTCTAACACAATGCGTAGGGCCCGCCTGTAGTTATTTCGACGAGTTATTCCTGACTTGGATTCCTGGACTTACACGCGGCATACAACAGGTTGTGTGAGGTAAGCACTGCCTCACCGAATAAGAAAGCGACTTCGCTTGGCGTGATATGCCGGCGCCTTCGATGCAAAGACTGCTGCTGTGATGCTTCGTGTAGATCTAACAGAGGCGCCTTGAGTTATCGGGCTATGGCCGTCGGCAACTCTGGTCAGCGCTAGGCCTAGACCATACGTTTGGAGACGAACATTTTGGCTCAGGGGGGCCTACTGACTTTTCGCCGTCGTTTTCTACAGAGCAGCGTCTACTTTTTCATAGCAATAAAATTGGTATAACAATCATTTTCGTTGCCGCTCAATGCTCAATCGTATTCAGTCGTCTTCGTTCGTTTTTGTGTTAGGCAATCATGCAAGCGTTCGCGCATAGGATTGATTGATTCATTGTCTGGACATATTCGCGGTTGGCATAGCCGCCGCGGCAGTCAACCTACAGATGCCGGTTTTGAATGTTACGTGGCGTGCGTCCACTGAGGCAAGCGCTCTGAGCTCTTTCATCTACGTTGTGATGAATAGAGTGACGCTGAGGTGTCTGGGTTGGCGACGTTTTGATAACCATTAATACGGTAACGACTGACGTTGATAGGCAGATGTTTGCCATACCTTCTTGTTTAACTTGTGGTTTTTGAACTACTACTACTACTACTATCTAGCCAAAGCCAAACGCCAAATATCATGGTTGATATAGTTAGTGGCGAAAGTTACGTTTCTTCAAGTCCTTTCTGGCACCGCAACCAATACGAACACTTATCAGCTCCAACAGTATAGTGAAAAGTGTCTGCGCTAATCAAACCAATTCCCGAACTGTGTGGACGGGCAAGACGGGCAACGCTTTTCTAGCAAAGCCTAGGAAACTCGCATTTGTCAGCTATAGGACGTAGTAGAGAATCAACGGCTTTCTGTGGGCATTACAGCGGCGTTTAAGCTGAATTTACTGGGATCAGACAGACTTTTCAGTAGCTGGCTGTTCCTCAATTCTAACTTGTGCGGCAAGCGGCCGGATATTCTCAGTACCGACAATGTCACCGACCTCAAGCTGGCTGTGGTAGCAGAAGGCCGAATAGGCGTGTCTGTTGCCTGACCACGAAGGCGATGCACCAATTAAATGTTGAGCGTTTAGCGCTCTCAATGAACCTCAATTTGCACGTCAGTCTCCGGCTGGCAAAAGTAATCGAGCATACGATCACTAGAACGAGCTCAGCTAACGTCTGTTCTCCACAATGCGAAGTGCTCTGCTACTTATTTATGGAATGTTAACCGATGTGAGGAGCTCCGATTGGAGCATATCGTAGCATTCACTGTAACAATACCAATGTTTTGTGTTTCAATGCGCTGCCGACACACCATAAGGATTGCAGGTTACCTTGATAATTCGTACCATTAATTGTGTTCATGGGTTTAGTAGAACCTATACGGGGCACATCCGAACTACACCGTGAGCATCAACATTAGCACATGTGCAAGTATATGCCCAGATAAATATTTAATCAACGAGGCCCACTCCTAGCACCAATTACATTCAAAGCCAACACCGATTACAGCACCATATCACGGCAAAGTTACGGCACCATTTCGATAATGCATCAACGCAGATCATTTCGGTGGTCAGGTCAAACTACTGACGTTAAGATAAACATTTAGTAAACATGACGAGTTTCCACATGTTTTGCCCGTACATTTTATTTAGCTTTTATGACGTCACGGTGTTGATCTGGATGTTAGGACTCTTTCGTCGCGTCTGGAGGTTTCCAGGGTTGGACTTTCTTCGAGCATGGATGCTTCGTCCCTTCGCTACGCAGTGATCTTCCGTTCGTATACCTGACGACGCTTTTCCTTCACCTCATCTCGGGAACTCAACGCAGTCGTTATTGCTCCCATTGTGTGTCCTGTTCAGCGGCCTGCTAGTTCGAACCCTTTTTAACTAAATTGTTTTCGAGTAGGCGGAGTTCTAAACCACGCCTGTACTCATACAGTTCGTGAAGCGCTTCATGCGAAATGGCACGCATGGCTTAGCGGCTTCTTTTCAGTTTTTGATGCCTCGAGTTTTCAGTTTTTGATGCACATGCGCCACTAGCAGCCTGCGTGACTAGTGTGAGACTCGCAAACCCACTAAACCCGGATTCCTCCCCACCCCCCCAGGCTCGGTATTACTTTGGCATTACATCGAAGCCGTGGGAGAGGCGTCTCTGCCGTTCTCCTTCAATCAGCTCTATCCCTGACTATCATCCCGCATGTCTACCTGCGGTTGGATAGGGGGATGCCATTTTGTAATCCGTCCTGTGAGGGTGCATCGAGACCATGAGGGCCTGGCTGCTCCCCACCCTCTCCCCCCTCCCTCGGCTCCTCGTCTCGACCACTCTCCCGAGAGACTCCCAACGTGACTCGGTATGCATTTCAAAAGATAACTTACAGAGTCAATAAATCGTTGCAGAGTCTGCTTGACTTTGGTGGACTCGCCGACGTGACCAAACTTGCTTTATCTAGACCAATCATCTATGTTCTATTACAGGAAAACGATGCGTCTTTTGCTTTCGGCGCATATAGTCGTAGTTTGAGCCGATCTTTGCAGCTCGATATTTTAAGGAACATAAGAATGACGTCGGCTATTAGTTCTATACCGGTGAGTTCTTGTAGCACTTCAATTTGTATCACTTGGTGGACGCCCTCGAGTTAGCAATGAAGGAAAATCTCACACGCGTCTGCAACCAAAAAGTATTTTGTTCTGATTAATCATGGCAACATATCTGACAGAAAAAGAGCTGTTGTGGCTTGATTTGAGTGGAACAGGTCTGTAATAATTTTCATCTCGGACTACAACATGCATTCATATTTTGTCACAATGCAATTTCTTCCGAGCTTGTTCCGACGATGCGGACAAGCTCCACGCTCCTTCTGACCCAGATGGATACGACCCCACGATAACGAAATTCGCGCTCCAAGGAGAGGCAGCTCGAGAAGATCTTGAGCGACTTGCAGCACTTGAACTGCGGAGGGCGATAAGATTCTTCAATTGAGCAAGATTCCCCGAGCTGATTCACCGTTTACTAGAAGCAAGGCGTAAGCACAGAAATGACGAAGTGTAATCACCGCATTTGGAGTTGCATCTTTAAGTTTGTATGCAATCGAAGTTGCACATTTAAGTTTTGAAATTTGTTGCCGATGACGTCAATTATCTGCAGTCGTAGATATTGTTCAAACAGCAGCATTAGCAACGCTGACATCATCGAACCCCACCTGTCTAAGTTTTGCGCGACCCTGCAGACGGAAGGCAGCTCTAAAGTATGTCAACTGAAGGTTACCACCATCTTGCAAGTGATGTTGTTAGAGATTGCGTTATTGTTGAGTTCAACCTGCTCCAGCGAGAGACTTGCTGAGACATTGCTCCTAACCGACACGTTACGTCAGCCCACCTTCGTTTGTGGTCAATGTCAATCAACTTCAATTTGTACGTCACAGTCTCTGGCTGGGAAAAATAATCGAGCATACGATCACTTTAAAACGAGCTCAGCTAACGTCTGTTCTCCGTTACACACCGCATATCAGAACAGGTCAGGTTGAGAACTTCTAACACCATGTTAGTTGTGAGCTGTCTATCTAGGATAATATAGATGATGTATAAAAACTACATTTTGGCTTAATCCGTTGGTGGTCAACAGCAAAACCGCATAAGAGTTTTTTGTATGCACTGAGCAGCATTAGGGTTGGCAGCAACCCTTGCGGCGCACACCTCCAGTAATGGTATCCTCGTTTAGGTTCTTTCGCGTCCTTGTTTTATCCGATTTTGTTGTTGTCGTTGACATGATATATATATAAGGTCAACCGGAAAGATTTGAAGAGCGATATGAGGAACGGTGGAGCTCGTTATAGTAAATGTTTGCGTTCCAATGGAACGTGGTCTCTGAGACGCTGCCCGCCATACGACCACACGCACATCGCCGTGTTCACGAGAAAACAGTACTGATTCCTCTGAAGAACATAATACGCCGGTCAGAAGATGTGACATAGTCGTTTAGAAAATAATGAAGGAAAACATTAGTATGTTCTTTATTAACCTTCATGCCCAATATCTCAAAATCATACCCATACGACCAATCAAAGCGTTTTATGGAACATCTCTCTACAATTCTGGTAAGGTCCTTCTCAGCAGCATAGCGCACGTGTTTCCATTTGACTTTTTGGGAAGTTCATGACATATGATATATAATATTTTTCAATAGTTCCTTGTCCAAAAAGAAACGTACTGAAAAAAAAACCGTGGGGTAAGCAGTCGTACGAAGTAGAGGAACAACCCCACAAGTGGCTAAAACAAAAAAGAAAACGGCAGTGCCCAATGGTGACCGAGCGGCTGATTAGGTCGTTTGCTAGGTGCTGCAAGATCCCGACCCCACGAACGAAATAATATTAGACAAGGAGCCTTGAATAAAGATACAGAAATCGCATTGGAATTTTAGTCGTAGTTCGTGCAGTCACAATCGAAGACATTGTCAGGGTAATTGAAAAAACGGCTAGAGGCTAAGCGGCCAAACGGTAAGACAAGAAACGAACATTCAAAGCAAACATTGGCGCTGGTACAACACTAGAAAGCTCTATTTGACGAATGCCTGAAATCTGAGAAATGCCTAAGGCGTGAAAGAAGGATACCTACATTATTATACCCAAACCGAGAGGCATAGAAACAGAGCCGGAAGCTTGGAGAAAAATAACAGCTAGGAGTTGTTCCTATGGCGTATAATATCGGATAGACTCGAGTATTTCCTCAAATCCAAGGACGCGGTACCATAAATACAACACGGGTTTAGAAGGTCGAAGTCAACCCATACGGCTCTGCACCAATTGCTCACAGAAGATTAAGAAACTACTCGAGCCGAAAAGACCGTGGTATTTATAGATATTAAGGCCGTTTTCGACCTAGCGCTGAAAAGCAATTATAGAGCATTAATATATAGAAGTTAGCGTTGGAAGGTGTTCCGTGTCAAGTGTTCGAACTTTTGGAAACTATTCTTAGCCAGAGTGCAGTATGCATCAACAACAGTAAAGAGATTGTGGACGCAGATGATGGATAACGCAGACTACGCGAGTAGCCCAAGGCAACGAACTCAGCCCGTTTCTTCTTTCGGCACTATTGAAGGGGCCACTTAGTCGGGTAAGGTAGGAGTGGACCCGATAGTGATCAAGTACTTTAGTGTAGGCAAATAGCTTTGCGATATATGGCAGAAGTCTATTTCAAGTTAAACGGGGACTGGAAATCATTATTGACACCCCGGCGGTTGACAACCATAAGTTGCGCAGTAGCTAACTAGATAACGCCACCCATGAATCTAGCAGGTTATGTGATGGAACCCTTGGTCTATTTGCTTGCCTCCACACGGCCGTACCAGATCATTCCGAAGACTCTACAAGCATCGATATCGATAGATCGACGGCATCGATACTAAATACTGGCTACTGGCCCTGACGGAACAACAAAGCGAAAGAAAATTATTGCTGAGGAACCACCCAGATGTAACAGCGATAAGCTGCGACTACAAAGACTATGAAGCCTTCATGAACCTCACTGATGAAAGAGGTATTCAGGGTATTGTTTTAGCCGACAAAGATCTCGCGGCACGTCCGCAGCGCGCTTTTATTTGCCAACAAAATCGCATATCGTCAAACATGAAAACAAAGAGCCTCATCGTTAGGACCGTCTATGCAATTCAGAAAATAATGGATCTGCTTCTAGGATGTCTAGAGGGGGTCAGGTTATCTTTAAAACATTTGCGTATCCCACTGCTGCCCACGTCATGCAGACTTGGAGTGTACCGGAACCCTGTATCCTAAGTTTTGCTCCTCCGCAGGTTACGTAACTCACTTACGACGGGCCATCAACCTGCCTGAAGAGTTATCTAAGTCGCGACCATTCCGTAAGTCGACTAACGATCATTCCGTCGAGTTCGTACCGGCGGTAACCCTTTCACAACAAACCTGTGCCCTGACCCTTTCACAACAAGCCTGTACCCAAACTCCATTTCTATAGGAAGCGCTGGGGCATTTCAGACGACCAGTCGTTGTATCATCGATGTTTAACGTCGCCGAAAATGTCTGTTGCATCTTAACCCTTTTGTCTAAAATCAGTTCCCCGCATTTCTTAAAATTGTCTATAAGTCGTCCACTGGAATGCAGCCGCGCACCTTCCTCGGACGATTCCTGCTGTCAATCGGCGAGACTCTCCACTCGAATCAACCAACAACGATAATGACCGATCGAGGCACAGGGCGGCGTCGTCTGTGTGGTTGCACACTACGTTCAACCCCCGGTGGGTACTCTGTCGGACGTCTTTTTAGTCATAATTGCGCTTTCAAGCGCCCCTAGTTTCCGAGCACAACTGTTTATGTGATGAGAAGGTGCTGATAGTTGGACATCCTGGCTCGTCTTGTGCTCGCAATGTGGGCCGGCGTTCGTGGCACTCTGCCCCGCTTAAGGTGCCGGAACGAGCCGAGAAGCTCTGGTTGTGCCTGGACGTATGACCACGCTGATTGACAGAATATTTAAGTATACGTTTGAGCTAAAGCTAGCTTCGGACATCCATAATCTAAATATTCCTTGCGCCAGCGCCCATCAATGCAAGTACAATCCGAAAACGCTGTTTCAGTTCTGAGCATGTCTCTAGCTGGCAACGTGCGCTCTAACTTCCGTCAATGTAGTCGGGATTTGAGAAGGCGTGCTACGTGGGCCAGACAGTAGAATCTCCGCTAGCTACCGGCGGCGATATATGTTAAATTTCTCTATACTCATCCTCACTGGAGAGGTCCGGATGACCGAGTATAAGGTTTTTAAGAATGTCGGACTGCATTGGCAGAGAAGGGTTTTACCTTTAAAGACGGGAGCGACCAAAAAATCTGGTGAACGTTTCACCACCATAAACCACAGATCGCCAACAAAAAGACAAATTTTACACGAGAAGTTCCACGAGAAGCAACACAGTCTTCTAGATCATATCAGGAATATCATACCATCATTCCATCACCCTAACTATAGGAATAACATAAACGCACAGACATACAGGTAATATATTACAACATCACCAAGGCACAATAGATGCCAGAAGATTTGCCATTGATATCAGAAAAATCGACTTAAAGCAACGGGCTGCAGTCATCTTTGCTAATAATTGTGACAACGACAAGGAGCAACTCTTTGCTCTTTCCAACATGGCTTCGAGCTCAACTTGTCAATCGACTGCCCCCCTCACGTACGAGCAGCCATCGCTAAGTTCAAGAGCGAGCGTCAGCTTGCCGATCGCGCCCTCGGCATAGCTGAATCGCCGGACATTCGGGTCGAAATTGACGGCTCGCATGCCCTTGTCAGGCGCAAGAAAAAAACGTTGTTGGTGGCTTTATCGGTAAGGACACTCGATCTGGAAGGCCCAATTTGATTATTAATTATAATATGAACAATACCACCTATCCTGTAACCCTTAATCTTGCTTAAAGTTAAAGTCTCAGTAACAACACCTTGCCCTATAAATGCCATGTCGGAGTCACCCGTACGTATTCCAGTGCCACCCGTACTGTACGTATGTGTACGGCTGTGCTGACGAAAGCAGTTAATGATGTGCAACAATATGAGAAGCTGGGGCAAATCTTAATGAAGGATGAAGAGGAGAGTGGATCGTTCGGGATGAAGGATGAAAAGGAGAATGGATCGTTCGGAATGAATGATGAAAAGGAGAATGGATGGATCGGAATAAAGAATGAAAAGGAGAATGGATGGATCGTCGGCCAACGAAAACTCGTCATTGCAACAGTTTTAACAGAAAATGCGATACGAGGAGGAAGAGAATACGGTGACCATCCCTAAGCGAACGACCATATGGCATAAACAAGCTACGTAATACCGTGCGGTTTGTTCCGCAGCGCCTTGCCTCGAAACAAACTATCAACGTATACGCGGTACTAAGTCCCTTTATCCCAAACATCAAACAATGGATTGAGCGGCCGGGGGGAGAACTAAACCATTACCTCTCGCAGATCCTCACGGGACATGGGAACTTTCGGAGATAGCTTATTCGAATCGGAAAAGCTCCCTCAGCTCAGAGCTGTACTTTCTGCCAAGAGGGAACGGAGGATAACTGGACCCACACTATTCTAAAGTGCCAGGTACTGGAGCAGGCTAGAGCCACAGCAATTGCAAAACTCAGGAACAAATGGACCAATGAGAGAGCTCGGAAGAGGAGCAAATATTCTAGACCCCTCCAGAAGAACCCTTAAGGAGTTCGTAGACCACATATGCGGCACGACTTCTGGGTGGAAGCTAGGAGCAGCTATGGCTACGGAAGTAATGAAGGAGAAAGGAGTCTTGGGAAGGCTCAGGAGAGCAAGATTTCTGCCTACTGCACTAGAACATCACGTTAATCTGAATGATGCAGCTTTGCAGGTGTTAGTACAAGACACGTCGAACGTTGGAGAAAAGCCCGTGAGTGACCCCGACCAAATGATCTGGGTGGCACTCGCCACTTCTCCTGATGGCTCATTGTACTGTTCTATGGAGATCTGGGCCATCAGAGAGTAAAGCTTAAGGGGGGAGGTGCTTTAGTGGCTACGGGTCTCAGCGGGCTAACATCCATTCGCTGGGGTCAAGTCCCACACTGCTCGAGTTGAAAAGCTGGAATTTATCATTTTCTACTCGTAGCAATAGTTCGTAAAATTATTTCGCCGTCCTTCATAAAAAAAAGAACAACGACGCGCGAGCACTATCTCGACTTACAAGTGCTGATCTTAATAGCTGTTTCTTTGATGTGACAATGAACAATCGCATACACCTAGTAATGTATTTACCAAAACGTATTGCAAGACCTGAAACAATCAATAATATGTTTGCCTGGCGTGCAGCTAGAGCATCGCACAACAAATCATCACTGCCTACCAATCTCAACCCACCCTTTATTCGGTAATTAAAGGTGCTTTATATATATACAGGGTGTTCCTATTTGTGTGTCCAAAACGCTAGGGTATGGTCAAACTCGGCTGAGAAAATCATTTTTGCCAATGGGTGGAAGCCGGGAAAACGTTTTGTTTAGGAGTGAGGATGAAATTTATAAAAGCAGTTATTCTGTCTTTTTTCTCCTACATAGTTGTGCAAAATCTACGTTTGCCAGTCAGCGCACAAAGGAACCGATCAAACCGGCGTGTTTGGCGGAAAATTCTGCACAATAAAGTATACATTACTAGCTTGCGTAGCAAAAGGCGAATAGCCAGATTTAGGAAAGTCATAAAAAGTCAACATTTTACGTTAACGCTTTTTTGTGCAACATCGTAATTTTTTCCATTACGACCAAAAATGCACGTCTAAAAGACTTACTCTCAGGCAATAGCAGATTTAATGCCCACTACATTCGTACCAAAGTGATGGTGCTGCGTTACGTAGTTGCCAAGTAACTAAGCTTTTTCGACAGTCATATCGAAAGCGAAGGCATGCATACTTGCATAGGGTGTATGAGAAAGTTAGGTACATATTTTGAGGTTTGGTATAACTCAGCAAGAGAATATTTTTTTCTAATGAAAAGAGGGGGCGGAAACGTCTTGGCAAAATGCTACGGTTCTGGACGTGAAAACTTTAACGTGAAACATAACAACTATGACTGTCGAAAAAGCTTAATCACTTGGCAACTACGTAACGCAGCACCATCACTTTGGTACGAATGTAGTGGGCATTAAATCTGCTATTGCCTGAGAGTAGTCTTTTGAACGTGCATTTTTGGTCGTAATGGAAAAAATTACGATGTTGCACAAAAAAGCGTTAACGTAACATTTTGACTTTTTATGACTTTCCTTAATCTGGCTATTCGCTTTTTGCTACGCAAGCTAGTAATGTATACTTTATTGTGCAGAATTTTCCGCCAAACACGCCGGTATCGGTTCCTTTGTGCGCTGACTGGTTCTCCCGCAAACGTAGATTTTGCACAACTATGTAGGAGAAAAAAGACAGAATAACTGCTTTTTATAAATTTCATCCTCACTCCTAAACAAAACGTTTTCCCGGCTTCCACCCATTGGCAAAAATGATTTTCTCACCGAGTTTGACCATACCCTAGCGTTTTGGACACACAAATAGGAACACCCTGTATATATATATATATATATATATAAACACTAAGGCGGGCGCTCTATCAAACGATCACTATTAATGTATACCCCAGACCAGATATTTGATCACTCTGGCAACAATATGTTTACTGGCTCACTAATGCTTCAACTATTATTATATTTAAAACATTAGCATGCAATATAGCATGCAATATGTGCCAGTGCGGCGTACACGGGCGTTCAGCCTTATAAACTATACGACAATAATGTTGTAACATAAATTGTAAATAAAACGCCCTTAAAAAAGTTTACGAGGTTCCTCTAAATGGGTATTCAGTCGTAGACCAATGGGCATAGGTACAGTGAACATTCACACGCTCAGAGTTCACGCAAAATATATTTCCTTTTTGCACATTAGGCTAAGCAAAGTTTGTATCTAGAAGTGCAAAACAGGATACACGTGCTGTGTTTTCAACGTTGATGTATACGGATAGCGCTGGTACAGCGATATTACAGCTTACGTTGCGCGATCGGTGTATTGCATCTGCTCAATATGGCATTCAAAGAGAGAACTAATAAGCGACGAACTCAGACAGCAAGGCTCAGTTGCACAAAGCCATCAAAACAAACAAAATCCTACAATGTCTGTATATGTCGACCATACAGTAAATGTCGACCAAATGAGGTACACTTATTTGAAGAGGTGGAAGAACTTGTTCAAAAAATATTTTTTTCACAATAGGCTGGGTATATGTCGTATTCAATAGTGAGAGTGCAATTACGATTACAGGTAATACGCAGGTGGATGCTCGAAATTCACTTTATATGAGGCGCTGTTGCGGATGATCTGAGCTGTTCCGCGGAGATACCAGACATACTGATGACATTGCAAACCTACGCTATAAATAATGTCAGTTCTTACGGCCACTTTGACTTTAAACCCTATTCAAAGTTGACTGGGTTTGCGTGCCACACAGACAGAGAGCAATCGATTTTTTTTACAGATAAAATACACTTGTGTGTCTGGCCCAGTGTGTGGCTATTTAACACTAGTTTGGAGGTATTTACAGAATACAAATTCCAAAATCCTTGTTCCACTTTTTATTGATTTATCGAGTGCCACTTGTTAGAAAGAGAAATCAATGTATCAACACATGAAAAGCATAGAGCGTTGACTAGGCTATTCTGAGCGAGGAAAATGAATATACACATAACTGTTTCCAGAGTACCGTGGACCTTAAATGCATGAATTACAAGTTACTAAGTGCAAGCCATCGCATCTAGCCCTGAGCGTTGAACTGATCACTTTTTACGAGTTAATTTCGGGTAACAACGCGCCACGTAACATACAAGGCGCAAACCCAGTACGTAGTTGGGCATGTGAAACAAAAATCGTGTTTGTCTTTAAATTGCTATCACCAAGTAGAGTCACACATTTGACAATTTAACATACGAGATGCAGTCAGTGTATACTGATATCGTACAAAAGCACAGTTGTTCAGCAAATGGGAAAAAAAATTAGATGCTATTTATTAGAGGAATAGCAAAGGCCATCACACATTAAGCACCACCAACTAAGATATTATCAAACACTTACAAACAGTGAGCCAACAGGGTCACGAGTCCCGGTCGTTCTGTTTAGGCTATAGAAGAACGTAATGAAGCGTGTGGGGTAATTACAAACACGCGATAAGAGCACGGCTGTTTTCACGAGAAATTACAAATTACACACTGAGTTGAACAAATCGTATATAAGAAGAACTAACAATACTAGCGAGCATATGATAATGTCGAATGTCCGTTTAGAGCAGCAGCAGCAATAGCAAACAACGAAAGTCAAGCAAACCATCGATCTCTAAACAGCGCGAGCCAGATAGGCGAGTCGCTCAGCTGTGATGCCTAACGCTGTCCAAGCACTGAATTTTACAGTATTTATATCCCTATTCACTCTAGCTTTCGTGGGCTACGTTGGCAGAGTACCCCGTGTATACATAAAGGATTTTCTAATCTATGTAGCCGGTGGGTTTTATTGTTGGCTTTAGTCGCCGCCGCCGCAATAGCTGGTACTGCTGTTGAATCACCGAAGTATAACGTTGGTACTTACACGAGCAAAATCATCTCCACCAGTGTCACCAGAATAGCCATTTTGTGGTGACTTCATCATGCTTGTTACCGCGCTTCGAGTGCCTATGCTCCATGCGATGGTGGGCGTTTTGAAGCTCTCAGACTATTCGTCGGCAGCGTTTTGGTTGTCCCCAGGGGACACATAAATCAGACACCGGCCTTCGGTCAACCACAGCCATATATTTGCGCACGCAATAACCGTAGTTAGTTTCTTTTCTTTTGATAGCTAAACACTCTTTTACCCGTTGTTTTTCTTGATTACGTACACGTAATCATTTATTATTAAACTGTATTGTACAGGACGTGCACTAGGACTTCAGCTACAAGGGTGTCCCTAGACCCAATGATATATTTCCTACCAGTTTAAATGTGTTTGTCCATTAATATGCTTCTAGATAGCTACTGTCAGACTGCTTGGGATCTGGTGGAGCATTCGCTGTGCATTAAAGAGTTGCTCCAACAAAAACGGCGGCATTAGTAGACTGTTTATATTGATTATTAGGTGGCCGAATATCTACGATTCTTTCTATGTGTTAAACGTGCCTCCTCCTAATTGCAAAGACACGACAATATTAAGAATAATAAGACCACTAGTTACCGAGTAAAACTAATCTCTAAACACTGCTAAGCGATTACAGAGCACTCTGGGATACATCAGGATACGAGCGTACCGAATGCTCTTTAGTACAACGATTTCACTTTCGTTAGCTAAGTTTACATACAGTCCATATTAAGCAGATTTTCTTCGGAACGTACTGCTATCTCTCTCTCTCTCTCTCTCAAACAATTCGTCTTTTGTGATTTAAAATTACACTAGAAAATGTCTGACCAGTCACAACGGTATTAAGCAGATTTTCTTCGGATACGAGCGTCCGAATGCTCTTTAGTACAACGATTTCACTTTCGTTAGCTAAGTTTACATACAGTCCATATTAAGCAGATTTTCTTCGGAACGTACTGCTATCTCTCTCTCTCTCTCTCTCTCAAACAATTCGTCTTTTGTGATTTAAAATTACACTAGAATATGTCTGACCCGTCACAACGGTATGATGCATAGTAGTAGATAGATTCGTTATTCATAGAGCCATTTTCTGACTCTACGAATAACGAGCTTCGGGTGACCTGACAAATATCTTAAGGAATGTTTTCCAGGCAGTCAGTAAGCGAAGCATAGTCTCTAGATTTCTTATGGATTAAAGGAATACGCTGTGTCTTTCTGCACGTATGTACTACAGGGAAAAGAAACGTCAATAAAGGTCTAGTTATGTTAAAAAGTAGTATTCAGTCCCAAGGCGTGTAGAGCGAGCAAATCTCGAGAAGCTTGTGTGACAAGCGCTCAAAGCGAGACATAGTTTGTATTTGCAGTTATTATTTGACTTGCTGTAAGATGAGCGCTACTTCCATTGTGAACGCCATGGGCTGGCATAATGAACAGTAAAGGTCAAGCCGACGGTTGCATTGATAGGAATGATGAAAAATAATATAAAAATAACAAAAATATAAAAAATAATAAAAATAAATATATTTTTTGAATATTTGAATTAATTATTTTTTTAATTAAAGTAAAAATACAATATAAAAAAATTATGAAATAAAAATATTTGAAAACATTTAATAAACGTATTTAGTCAAATGTTAAATATTTGTATTTAACATATTTAATAAAAAAAAAACGTATTTAGTAAAAATGTTAAATACAGGTATTTAATACACATTTTAAAATAAAGATTTACCACAATTAGTTATTAAATATTTTTATACAAAAGTGAAATACAAAAATTTAATAAAATGTTTAATAAAAATGTTTAATACAAATATTAAAAAAAAAAATTATTACAAATGTTTAATAAAATTATTTAATAAACATTTTTATTACAAATGTCTACTACAAACATGTCATAAATTTTTATTTGCAAATGTCTAATACAAATATCTCATACACATTTTTAATTACATTAAAAATGCCTACTACAAATATGTCATACACATTTTTAATTACATTAAAAATGTCTACTACAAATATGTCATACACATTTTTAATTACATTACAAATGTACACTGAAAATGGCATACACATTTTTTATTACAATACCAAGTTTCTACTACAAATATGTCATACACATTTTTAATTATGAATGTCCAAAGTCATACACACATTTTTAGTTCCAATACAACTGTTTGCAACCAATACGTCATATACACAAAATTTTTATTCCAATACAACAGTCTGCTACCAATACGCCATACGTACATTTTTAAGTCCAAACCATGTTTACTACAAATATACACACTTTTTAATTCCAATACAAATGCTTAATACAAACATACACACTTTTTCATTCAGTACAAATGTTTAATACAAATATACATGTTTTTTAAATCCAATACAAATATTTAATACGTAATACACACTTTTTAATTCCAGTACAAATGTTTAACACAAATAAACACACTTTTTAATTCCAATACAAATGTTTAATACGTCATACGCACGTTTTAATTCCAATACAAATGTTTAATACAAATAAACACACTTTTTAATTCCAATACAAATGTTCAATACGTCATACACACTTTTAAGTTCCAATACAAATCTTTAAAACGTCATGCACACTTTTTAGTTCCAATACAAATGTTTAATACGTTATACAAACTTTTTAATTCCAATACAAGTGTTTAATACAAATTCACACTTTTCAATTCCAATAGAAATGCTTAATACAAATACACACACTTTTAATTCTAATACAAATATTTAATACGTCATGCACACTTTTTAATTCCAGTACAAATGTTTAATACAAATATACACGTTTTTTAATTCCAATACAAATATTTATTACGTCATACACATTTTTTAATTTCAATACAAATGTTTAATACAAATTTACAAACTTTTTAATTCCAATACAAATGGTTAATACAAATATGCACGTTTTTTAATTCCAAAAACAAATATTTATTACTTCATACAGTTTTTAATTCCGATACAAATGTTTAGTAAGTCGACGTTTGTCAGCCTCTCTTAGTGCCATTCTATATATACTACTTACTTCTCTTTCTTATACGCTTTCTTAGCAAACCGTTTAATCAACGCTGCCAACGGCCTCATCAACGGGACGGTCTACATATTCTCGGGTCAGCCTACTAGCTTGCTTGACCGCCCTATATCTTTCATTAAACCAAGGTATTTCGCTTCTCTTCTGCGGCGGCAGCATCGCAGACGTAAATAAGCCTACTGCGTTCTTAGAAATCCACCTGGATTGTCCCTAGCACCAACAGTACCCTGCTAAATACTTGTAAAAGTACGTTGCCGTTAAGCTTCCTCCTTGAGGCTTCCCTTCTCCCTCGCTCTTGAATACTGCCTCCTACTTTTTACCCGGATACCCATAAGTATATATTTTCTGAGTCCCGCACCTTCCTGCAAAGCATTGTGCTCCCTGTAAATTGTATGCCCCTTCTATCTATGTCAGTTGCAAATATATCAATAATTGATGTACTGGAGTGGCATTCATATGTGCACACATCTGCCCTGTTAACTACTCAACAGCAAATCTCATCCATATAAGTCTAGCAAGGCCACCGTTCGTTTCGAGCCAATTCTGTCTAATCTCACATTAAAATCCCCTCCTATAGTCATTGAAGCCTTCCTCGGTAACGACTCTATTCTCAACAAGAAGCGCTTGACCATCGTCTCTGTTGACTCCGTCCCCGCCGGTTGCATTTGCTGCTATTTTGCCATGCCGTGACTTTTTTGGAGTAATTTCTATAATCGTCGATTTTTGTCTTGTTGTGACTTTTGCTGATAAGTCCTACTGTCCTTTATCTCATCACGCACGTCTCTTCCTGGCCCTGGCGTCAAGTCACTTCGTGTTTCTACCCAGCTTAAATAAGGGCCAATCGAAATGAACCACGACCTTCCTTGAATCCAAAGTTACCGAGCACGGGACATTATTCGGCGTTAATGAGTGTCGCAAACGAGTTTCAAGGCGCTCAAGAGATATTTTGACGGGCTACCCTGCATAAGCGGAATTCGGTTATTCATTTTAGTTTGCGCGAGCAGACAGCCCACTCACAATAAACAAAAACACCTTGTCATCATGGACAACCAGCGCAACCTGGATCCGCAACACGACCAAAGAACGACCGTCATCCAAATAATCCAGCCACTAGATTAAGAAGAGCAGCAGTTTACGGCATTGCCCGACGCTACGGAGATGCAAAGGAGGCAGGGCCAGGTTGGAACATTTTGGAAGAAAGATTCAGAACCGCCGGCGAGAAGCGAAAACGCCAAAAGTGATCAAAATGGTGCAAAACTACGCTTTTAAGGCTTTGCCGGTTTGCTGCCATGTCATCTCCGCGTCTTTGAGAGACAAAACGGCAGGACATCTTCGATTCTTCTCCGACGAAAAATCTTTACCATTGACCGAAAACATAACCCGAAAATTGACCGGTGGCTCGTAAAGGACCCTGATGATGTACCAATCGTGCATAAAGCTAAACATCCTGCCAATGTACACGTCTAAACACTAAGTGCACATTGGCACTTAGGAACTGACAGTGAACAATCATGGAAGCTAAATAACGTCCTAAATGTTGTATCGAATGAAGGAGACGCAATGCCCCCACACTTTTTTGCTAGAGACAAAACCTTAACAAAGAAAACGTATTTATGTGTTATTATCTGCGAAAAGTGGTAAAACGATGGATTAATAGAGTGCCCAATGGAAGACAATATGTCATTAAACAAGATGGCGCTCCCGCCCACACGAGCAACCTTGTCCAGTATTGGCTGCAAAATAATATGACGGCGTTCTTGGACAAGGCGATGTAACCCCCTAGCAGTCCAGACCTAAATCCCCTGGATGTCTATGTATGGGGCGTTGTTGAGCGAGAGTCTAGCAAGTCTCGACATGCAAACACAGAAGCGCTACGCAGAGCCATTGTCAAATCGTTCAAGAATCTACATCCGCTAATTTTGGCAAAGGCATGTGAGCCCTTTCGCGCCAGAGTGGAAAGTGTATTTGCTGCTGATGGTGGCTACATTAAATAAAAATGTTCTTTAGGAGTGTCCCTAACAGCACGTAAAAATATCACTGAAATATCAGTTTTCACTTAGATACAAATTATTGTATATATGATTTTTTTTATCAGCCATGTTTTTATCGGAGTCATTTAAATGATGTCTAAACAATTATACAACAACGCCATAGTACCAAATCGTTTTAAACAGAGCATTGTGTCACCGATACACAAGAAGAGGCCCAAAAAGCACGTTGAAAACTATCGCTCTGTGGCTCAATACTCTATTGCCTGTATCATTTTAAGAGGATTTTCGTCAGTAACATAGCCAATTATTTAATATTTATATAAATCATATTTTTGACTCTCCAGCAGGAATCTGTGCTTCGACGATCCACGCGCTTGTAACTATTTAAACTAACAAACGACTGGGCTTTGTACATAAACGACCACAAAAACATTCACTTGATATCCTTCGACCAGAAGGGTGCCCTTAATAAGGTCGATCATAAATAACCTCGACCATCCGAGTCTTTACAGAATGAAGACGCGCGAAATCAAATTACAGATTTGTAAATGGCTTGTCGCTTGTCTGCATAATCAGTCTTCCGAGTGAAATGCGGGGAAGCTCCTAGTGAGCCGGGGGAGCTCCGTCCAGCGTCCGACAGCAGGAAGCTGCATCTGTCCTCAGATGCACAAAATATTAGTTATAGACATATTATCTTGCATCTCGTCGAATGTTAAATATATTTTGTATGCTGGCGACCTAAAATATACGCTCCGCTGGACGCTGGGCTCTTCGTCAGCGCATACAGCACACTGTGGACGGCGTCTACTGCTAGTGCAGGTACCCATTTCAAAGTGTCTCGTTCTCAAACAAGGCTGTCAACTTTATTCAAGCACAACGACACGCGAGCACTATTATAGCTTAAAGGCGCTGACCTTATTAGCTTCTTCTTTCAAGTGACAGTGAACAATCATAGAAGCTAAATAACGTTTTCTGTTACCAAAATGTATGACAAAACTTTAAATAATTGATAATAAGTCTGCTTGGCGTGTAGTCAGAGAATCGCACAACAAAGTGGCTTTGGGCGTCCTTCTCCCTATATTCGGTCTCTCATTTTACCTTTTGTTCGGTAGATAAAAGCGTTTTCTATTCTATCCTGCGCATTGCACATTTGTAGGCCAATAACACTCAAGTCACGGAGTTTAAGAAAATCCTGACGTCTTGCGGAAAACCGAGCTGTCCCCGGGAATGGACATAATAGCTTACGCTGACGACTTAGCGGTTGTGGGACAGACTAAAAGGGAAGACGAGCTTGAGCCAATATAAACAAAGCCTTGCACTCAACAGCGGAATGGATGAAGGCCGCGGGGCTGGCACTCGCCCCCGAAAAAAGGAGATCATCCTTTAACTTGGAAGCAAAAGAGAATCCGACCGCTGCAGATACAGGTCGCAGCGCAAACAAGCAAGTTTGTGAAAGAAGCCCGCTACCTTGGGGTGACGCTGGACACGTCCATTCCCTGAGACCTTAAGGCGTTCAAGATGCAGCGCCTGTGCGACACTGACACGGCCACTGAAAGCGACAAAGAACAAGAGAGAAAAGCCACTTTAGAAGAGTGACAAGCCGAGTGGGACGCCATTCCCTCCGATGCCCCCGGAAAGAGCCTGACCAATCTGCTGCCAAATATACAGGCATGGAAAGCAAAGCAGGAGGAAATGTTTTGTAAAGTACATCCTGGGTTTGATCCAAGCATAAGAATTGGGAGCGGAAGTAGCACAGGAGGTGCTTAAAAACCAAGCACGGAAGATGCATGGAGGGCACATCATTTTGAGGCCAACACGGCGGAAGAGAGCGTAACTTTGAATCAAACGGGTTTGCAAGGGCTGGGACAAAGTGCACCTGACAGATGGGGGCCCGTGAGCGACCCCGGCCCATTGATCCGATAAGGCACTTGCCACTTCTCCTGATGGCCCATAGCACTGTTCTATGGAGATCTGGGCCATCAGAGAGTGAAGCTTAAGGGGGGAGGTGCGTTTAGTGGGTATGGGTCTCAGCGGCGTAACATCCATCCGCTGGGAGCAAATTCCACACAGCTCGAGATGGAAACCGAATTTTCCTACTTGTAGCGGTAGTGCGTAACTGCATTTAACCCTCCTCCAAAAAAGTAGGCAGAGATCGACCCACATTTTCATATGACAAATGCAAAGTTTAGGTCAGAATGGAAGGGCACGGGCAGGACAAACATGCACAAAACCGCCCATTTTGCTGTGCACGGTTTTCACCACCTTCTATGCCAGAAAGACGCTTGCCATGAACCCTGTGACACATGTGTTTGTAAATGTTGTTATGGTATATCTGTAATATATCATGGCAGTGAGTGCAATGCAGTCTCTTTGCTAACAAAGCTAACACTGAGCAATTTTTAATAATATTATCATTACAAGGCTGTAGTGATATTGATCATACTATTTTGCGTTTTACCTAAACTGGTTAGTAAATAAATCATGCGGTGGTATATATATATATATATATACCACTTGGCGGGCCGGGCCCGTCCACTCGCGGTTTGCTACAGAAGGTCGGGAAGCAACTAGGTCTAGCCAGCGGTGATAGGCGAGCGGGCGAATTTCTCAGACAGCGTCTGTCGCTGGATGTGCAACGGGGCAACGCGGCTTCGGTCCGGGGAACCCTCCAGAAATGGTTGGTTCCTACATTGGACCCTTCGTAAACGTGCACACGTTCGCAGGGACCCAATTGTCATGTTCCCACCGTCGGTGATTAATTACAATGAATATATATATATATATATATATATATATATATATATATATCAAATTAGTTTATATATATATATATACGTGAACACCAACTCACAATACTAACACATTAACAGACAAGTAACAAATAGTTAAACGTTAACCGTGATCAGTTTATTACTGCCGGTATTGTTGACTTGCTCGGTAGCTCGGTTAGCTTCGCTTTATCTGCGTGTTGCATGTCGAAGCCAGAGGCTTAAAGCACATTTAAACGAGGCTGTCTTGTACAAGACGGTCGTTATCTGGTTCCAAAAATGCTCACTCTGGATCATGGTAATTCTTTTAAAAAGAGGTAAAAACGGAACTGAACACTTTAGGTTCATTAGCGAAGGGTCTCAGCTTAAAAAAGTTTGGAAAGCTGTTTTCTAGGTACTCAAACATATTTCGAGATTGCTGTGCATAAAAATAGCATCCTATGAATAGGGCCGCTATAACTGCAATTTCAATGTAGCCCACCTCACACATGTCAGGCTCTCCGTGAAGCAGCGAGGAACAAACGTCTTCAAACATGTCAGTTCCATAGTAGTGCAACAGCGCTGTCATATGCTGTTGAAAGGGATTTAAGTTAAAATGATTAAACACTACTTCGTTGTTTGCGCTGTAGAGTGAGCAAAACACTAGAAATTCTACTCACCTATATATAGTGTATGCTTGAAGAACAGCACAGCATGGCATTATTCTGTACATACTTTTATAAAGATCTGTGTTATTCGTTAAACTGGCGCTGTCCCACATTTTTGCATGGATATTGTGAGACAAATAGGAGATGTGGAAGTGTTGCCGTAACAAATAGCCTTCTTAGAAAGAAAACCACATCGGCCGCGCGACCACATGTCGCTACTACATGTTTTGAATCTAGTCTAGTCAGCGCCAAAGCTCTGGGCCACGGGGCACAGCTCCTGCTTGGCGGGTACAAGCCGACGCCTGCCTTAATCAATATCAACTCGGAAAACCAGAGTTACTTTGATGCGACGTCCGGGATCTAGGCGCTAAGCAGGACCTGCATTAGAAATTTAAGTTTGCAACGGCTTTTAAAAGCAACGAGCAACGAAAACGCTGATTGTCAGATATTTCGGCAACGCCCTGAATGGAGACGATCTACGTAAAACCCAAGAACACTCAGAGGTAAAAAGAGGGACGCAATTATTCTTAATTTTCTTAAATTGACGCGGGACGGTAGGGACTCTTCCTGCGTGGTAAGACTCCCACCAGAAGGTGCAGCGCGGCATCAGTCCTGTGGACACGTCCAGGTCGATTAGTCGTCGTCTGCTGACAGTCGTCGAGTGCGGTCACGGGCTCCCGTGTGTTTCGAGACGGATTTCGAGTGAATTTGGTGAATTTGTAATACGTGTCTGTGCGGTGTCGTGTTGCTGGGTGTCCGGAGCATCCACAAACGCGTCCGTTGCTTTTGGCGGTGTTCAGCGGAATGGTAGGAGTAAGTTTCTATTCCGACCACTAGGGCGGCGCTACGGGTGCACCCCACACGGCAAGATCACCTACGCAGACCTCTCCATGGAAAAGGAAACACACCGGAGACTGTCGCAAAAAGGGCATCTCGAGCCAGCTCGACTTATTACAGTTGCCTGAGCTGTCTCCAGTGTTATACCTGGCAGGTCTACCTTAGTAAGAGACTGGTGAACAGCCCACCCAATACTTTAGAGTACAATTGCGCTTACCTCTCAGCTCCAAGGCACGGAGAAGGTGTAAACAAGTACATTGACCAAACTATTATTTATTATTACATCACCTTTCGGTATTGTTGATTATATTACATTACACGTATTCATTAATCAAGCATCTCAAGAAGATGTCAGCGACCTAACGCCCAGATAGCTGGCGCAGACCGACATGTTTCATGATGATATTTGGTGCATACAAGGCCGCAAAATTTGCAGCAACACTCATCAGAAGGGTTATGGAACCCACTGCGGTGGCACAGTTCGTGGTGGAACCCATGGACGGAGTAGCGGGTGAGAACGTGTCGTTACTCAAAGAGCGGTTCCATCCATGTATTGTCCAACATTGCCGGTGTTTTGTAGAAGGCTTCTGGTACTTCCCTCATTTTCTGCTCGAAGTGAACTCTCGCAGTGAGGCGGTGGTCGGAAGTTGAAAGCGGTTTACCATGTCCTCGATGAACGGCGTGGTCCTCGACAGACTATAAGTTAGCCTGTTTTGAGCATTTCTAGGGAGGCCCAGAACTCTCTTAAGAAACGTTGCCTTCACCGTGTCGAGAGCGCTAAGCTGCTGAGCGGATAGGTGTTCCCAAATTAATAATAATATATGGTTTATTTCGCAATAACATTGCATTTCAATCATGTTCCCAAATTAATGTGATACCATAAGATGCCACCGAGGCCACCTTCAGATTAAACAGTATTAAAGCTGTTTTTACTGAGAGCTTCTGTGGAGCCGAGATTGAGGTCATGGCGACAATGCTGCTATTAATTCGCTGAGATATGTGAGCTGCGAAAGAGGTGCCGCTTGGCGTTAGTTTAACACCCAGGTAAGTAAACTCCGAGACAAATTCTACTGAGACACCGCCCAAGCTGAGCCTATCACTTTTCCTCAGGCGTCCCCCGGATCTGAATTTCATAGCTTTTGTCTTCGATACGTTAATTGTTAAACCATTTTGCTTGCTGTATGTCTCCAGCAGCCTCAGGGACCTTTTTAGATCCATGAACACTCTACTATATACCACCAGGTCATCGGCATAGACAGTTATGCGGACACAGGGGTAGTGGTCATTGATAAGGCCCGGAAGATCACTGAGTAAGACTGAGAATAAGAGCGGGCTGAGATTATCACCCGATATGGAATTTTCTGGACATCTTCCACAGTCTCTTGCTGCCTTGGAAAACACAATTCTGGTACTGCCTGGGAAACGCAACCACCACTGACAGTACCTTCCAAATACTGTTCAGCCACTGAATTGATCGCCAAGAGGCCGAGGTCGCAGTGGCGCAGGGGTTGCGCAGGGGACTATCGTGTGTACAATCGCGTGTTCGAATCCCAGAGTTGTGTTTTTTTTTAAGGGAAACACGCATACAGTTACAACAGCAACAAGCAACGGCGGTTAAAATGGCTAACGCAATGAGAGACGGTCTCACAGATTGACCAAACGTAAAAAGAAATCGCTGTGGCTATCTTAAAGCGGTTTTTGCGTTAAGAAACCCCTACCAACAGGGAGCCGTTTTATAACGGAGACACCGGCACCCTCTAAAACATCTGCCTAGAAAGAGAGAATAACTTTATTTTCCAAAGCATACTGAACAACTTTGATCCGCAATGACTCAGCCTCTGATCACGACACAGCTCCGATCAAAACATTCCTGAACTAAGGGCAACAAGCTCTCCACCATCACCCCCTCCCTCTCAGGAGGTGATCGACCGGAGCGATGCCGCTACAACGCTCCGCAGTCCCCAGTCGCTTCGGTAACAGGCTCCTCCCGCCCCCGCCTCTAGCGCTACATGCACCGATCCTTCTGTGCCTGTCAAAGACATTGTGCCCCGTCTCCCTGGCGGAACTCGCACTGTCCCTACACAGCCCGCCCTCAACCCCAACCCCGAAGACATGGTCACCGACTTGGCGCTTGCCAAAACGGACCATGACCACGCCGGATCCATCACCACCCGCAAACGGCAAGCAGACACTCTACCGCCTCTTAGCCCCCGACGCAGAGACCGCGCTGCCGGAGCAGACGAGGAGGCCCGACAAACCTTCGAAGACGCCTACAATGCCCTCGCTGAAGACTTTGCGAAGATTGCGATTTACTGCGAGCCAAGGAGCACCCTTAATGAGCTCAGATACCTTTCAAAAGATCCAACTTGACCTCCGAGAGGTTCAATCCCCGGCCGAGATCCTAACGATATTACAGGAAGCCCGGCTTGGCGAGGACCAAAACCAGTTTAAGATGCAACGGGAGCTGGCATCGGTTGTAGCCCAACGCGACAAGGCTTTTGACCTTCTTAACGCCGCTAAAGAGGAAAGAGACGCGGCATTAAGCGCGAGGAACAGAAGTGCGGGGGCGGGGCTTCCTCCCCTAGAGTCGCTTGCCGGCGAATGCCTTAAATGCGCGGCAGAAACTAATATGGCTCATAGGGCACACCTGGACGAGCAGATACTAAACGCTCAAACAGCAGAAGACTACTTGCGAGTAGCTTCCATGGCCCATCACAGCAACCCAGAGGGTTCCGCTATCACTAGAGGACTTCGTCTGACACAGTGGGATCAGAGACCTTCGGGTCCGACAGAGAGAACATTCTAGCAACGGAGTTTTCCAAAAGCTAGCCTCGCTTCAAACCATAACGTTCTCCTCTCCAGGCCCCCGGTAGAGGACGACCGAAATAGGGAGGGGGTTGAGTATGCACAAGCGAATGGTCTAGATTACTTAGATCCAAGGCTAGACTACTTGTTGTTGAAATAAGAGACTTTTATTTAGCATGTATATACGGCCTGACCGCAATGTGCCAGACATATTACTTGATATAGGAGAGTCCCTGATGCTATGCATAGATAAGTAAAAACACCCTATCATAGCAGGAGACATACATTGTAACTTCGCTAAGGATGACTCACGAGCGACAGCTTTTATCGAGGGAGCGACAGAAATGGGCTTGCAGATAGAAGGTAATTATTCCAACCCTACATAGATAGCATGTAACAGAAAAAGTGCTGTAGATTTAGTTATGAGTACCTATAGTAAACCGGGAGCCTACATAAAAGACCATAAACCACGATGTCAGCCGAGCGAAAGCACTGTAAGGTTACCTTCAGCCCTGAGCATATGAATATAACTGGGTGTGACAAACGAATTTCCCTCGCCCGCAAGTTAAGTCTCAGCAAGCTAGAACAAGCCTTACATCTACTCCCTGATGCAACCGAAGTAGACACGGACTTTTACGAGCTCTCACTCGGGTGGACCGTTCAATCTGCTGCATTATATAAGAGGAACACGGCGATGAGACATAAATCATGGTTTGATCACGAATGCAAAGCCATCAAAAAGTGCATTTGCTGCAACAACGAAATGGCAAATATATGAATACGAGACTGTGCAACGCACACATCAGGTACGAGAAAACATTCAGAGACCACGGATCCTCTTACCGGAGAGACATGCTATAGCAAGCCCACTAACAAACGACGAAGAATGGGTCCCGCATTTTTCAACACCACTGAGCCGCAATGTAAACTGCCTGACAATAAACACGCACTCTATATATAGCCTGACTGAAAAGGCTTTGCGGAAGGAGAGTTTCAAGGGGCTATACTTGCAAAAAAGAACGGAAAATCATCAGATCCTGATGATATTTACTACGAACGTCTTAACCAGAGAATAGAGCACGTGGCCCCAAAACTAGTAGCGTTGTTCAATGCATGCTTAGAACAAGGGCACATCCCCGAGCAATGGCGCCAAAAATAACTGCAACCAATTTGCAAGAGCAAAGGCGACGCCACAGACCCAGCGAACTACCGTGGGGGATAGCATTAACTAGCGTAGTTTACAAAATACTAAGCTTACTAATTGCGACTCGACTATACATCAAAGACCTAATACCTACGGAGCAAAATGGGTTATCGCAAGGTCGCTCAACTGAACGAGCACTCAGGGAAGTCTTTCGTCACGTGCGGGAACGTTCCAACGATAAGCAGATGACCTACGCAGCGTTTGTTGACTTTAAAACTGCTTTTGATAGTGTACCTAGTGACTGCCTCCTGGAAATTATGTGACAGCATTTTGGCACCAAAAATCGAGTGTTCAACCTAATGAGAACCATTCTCACTGCAAACTACAGTCAGAAATTGGTCTCACTGTATTGCGTAAGAGGTTAAACAGACAATTGGGCTAGCACAAGGCAACACGGCAAGTCCTTTCTTATTCACCCTCTACGTCACAGGGTTAAGCCAAATACTTCGAAATGCTAAAGCCACCGCATGCATTTTATGCTGATGATCGTATCGCAATGGCCAAGTCAAGACCACATCTACAGTTTTACCTGAATGAAATGAGCCAATGGTGCACACAGTATTGACTGACAATTAATATATCCAAGACAAAAGTTCTTCGATTTTACCAAGGAAGTCGATACGCCAGTCTTGACTATACCATCAGGGTCAATAACCAAATTATTGAATTAGTAAGTCAATTTAGCTATCTTGGAATAACCTTGACCCCTGGCCTATCTTTTACAAAGCACAAAAAGAACAAGCGTGCAGAAGCATTATCGGCCATGACGCTACTTAAAGGTCTTACACAAATTGACACTAAGACTGGAATTAACCTTTTCAAGATAAAAAAATAGCTCCAATTGCAACGTACTGCCTTCAGGCCATTGCGCCAAACTTGACAACATTTAAGAGATAGATAGAATAAAAGCTAATTTTGTGAAGTATATGCTCGGACTGCCGCGAAACGCATTGACAACGTTAGCGCTAGAACTATGCCAAGAGCGAACCTTTGTGGAAGACCTTATCTTGGACAAATACGATTTCAGCGCGCTGGTTGTAGAGCAATATCTCACCCACAGAGATGTGCGTAGTTTGAACTGTGCGTAGTTCACCGACGGTCCTGCATTCGCGACAGACCGTTGGAAGCGGGGAATGCAAGCAAACAGACGCGTACTCTGTAGACTTACCTGGCATGGCTACCACCATTATATATGCCTTAATGTGTACTGCTTTGAAATAGAATACTGTGTATGTATATATTGTGGCACATGTTATATGGACCAATACCGCATACTGCAATGCAAGGGCTTCATTATCGGATAGTCCAGAAGAAACTCAAGACGTTCCCACCTCCCTAACACAACAAGAAACTCTTCGCCAAATCAAGAAACTCTTTCCATCCACCTTGCCCTTCAGTAACTTACACCAATACGGACCCAGCAGACATTCCCCCCTTCACAGGTCCTTCAGGCAGTCGAGCGCCTCGCGCCCGTCAAAGCACCGGGTACCGACGGGGTCTCTCCTGGGGTGATCCGGCTTATGGCAAAAGAGCATCCGAAAATCGTTGCAGGCACTGCAAACCATCTCCTCCGAGACGGGCTGACATGGCCCCTTCACACGATCAGCTACAGGTAACTCCTCAGGTCGGTTCAAAGATCAATCGCCATACGTGTCAGCAGAGTGTACGAAACCGTCAGCACGGAGACTCCTCCTGGCTGAGCAGAGGAGCACCATGCGACGGGACGTACATACTGACTACAACAAAGCCAGGGAGTCGTGGCGGCGTGGTCTAGGGGACTAGTGCGCTAGTCATGGTTTTCATCTACCGGTCTCCGGTTCGATCCCTGTTGTACGTCGAATTTTCTTTGAGCAATGCTCATTGAGAATAGATTATTAACTATACCGGTGAGTGTCAGCGGCCATGCTACCACAAGGACTGTTAGGGAAACCCTATTATCTAAGCATGTCCGGCTCTCGCTGCATTGGAGGTATTAGGTTATTCTCGTAGGTTAAGTCCCCAGACAGTAGGGGACGGATAATAGTCTAGAATTAAAACAACCCCCTTAAAAAATGTTTTTAGTTTTAGGGAGGCGAAAATTCGGATTTTGGCGGAGGAATGGCGCTCCCTGTCCTTGCGTGCGGGCTAGACCCGCCACCTTGTCAATGATTTATATGAATGGTATAACGGCCCAAGTCAATACCCGTTATCATTCTACGCCATACAGGCTGTAACGGGACACGGCCAATTCCAAACATACGTGAAGAGGATAGGCAAGTCCCACTCAGATATCTGTGTTCTGTGCACAACTGGGGTACCTGACGACGTGGACCACACACAGTCGCAGGATGCCCAAGTCTCTCGAACCTCCGGCAGGCTTCTAAATATGTGCTAGCTGAAGCTGACAGTAAAGCAATCGACGTCAAGTAAATCGTGGAGAGAAGGAACGTCATACCTAGACCGGATTATTAGATTTAAAAAAAAACTCGCCTGGAAGAAGAGAGACACGTTTCTTTCGCTAGAAGAGAATGCGAGACAGGCTTCGGAGGCCATGCTGGACATGTAGAGCGGACAACATCCCGCCCCAGGACCTTGATGATCTAGCAAACAGTACCGAACGCTGAGGGTATAAATGTGAGGATTAGGATTTTTTAGTGGGTAACCCCATGTCATCGGGGAGTCCCACACTACCTACGCGCTTCTTTACGCCCGGACATTGACATCTGCGCTGGGTGTGCATAAAGCATTTTACCCAAACCTCCAAAAAAATCGATTAGTCTCGTTGCCGCCGAGGATGAGCTGGTGAGCGTATACCAGTGATTAAAATTCATTTTAGCTTTAAATACCAAACTATTTAAGAACAGGCCAAAACGACACCCGTAACTGAAATTCAATCTAAACGGGCATTGTACTGCCCTCTCCAGTGAAGTAAAAGGGAAGCAGGAGTATTATCCCTTGTAGTGAAGCAACACACACGACGCACTAAGCACTACGCGGCTGCTGAGGTCACCAAAGCTCCATGAGCCGCTAGAGCACGAGACTCCTCTCTCATAGTGGGAGGCTATGCCCCTACGGACTTGGCACTTACCGTGTGGTATATCTTCAATGCACCGAGTGCCGGACATCTAGACATATCTAATGACAATTCTCCCAACAGTCGTGTGACAGCATGGCCGCTGACTCTTAGCGGTATGATATATAATCTATTCTCAATGAGCATCGCTCAAAAAAAATTCGATCAACAACAAATATCGAACCGGTCTGTTGAACCGGTGTTTAGTCTTCGAACTGCCAGTTGGAGTGTAGTCCTGCCCAGCGTGCTTACAATGACACTTCTCCTTCCTGTATAAAAAGGATGCAACTGACGCGACTTTTGGAATTGTAGCTTATTGTAATGATGCAAATAAATAGCACAGGCACTTTTTCAAGGTACCCAAATGTGAAACATCACTAAGACCTTCGCCACGATTAATATCAAATGGCAAAACCTGGTACAGGCCGCGACGTGAGCTTTGACGACGCAAAAAAAAAGATTTATTTCCTGGCGAATGCGATGGAAGAAAACCAGACACACCAGTGTGTTCGAGAGGAAATCAGCATCACGTAACGGATATCGTTAGCTAGTTAGGAAACAATTTCATCGCGCAATGAAAGTTTGCGAAAATCGAGATCCTTTCAAGAGAACACATTTAGTTGCGCATTATGCGGATAATTTTGGTACACAATTCTAATGCGCCTTTACTTTGCCATTATCTACACTTTCTACATTTTACAAACCGTTACCAAGCGTAACTACAGCCGGTTTACATTTGTTGACATTAAAAAGTAAGGTTTGCAATATTAAAGTAATCATTAAAACGTTTTCGCAGTTAGCATTGTTAGTGTCCTGGACATTCACTACGAACACAAGCTGCAGCTTCAAAGAATGCTTAAGCAAATTTTAAAGTATTTGCATACATTCGATGGGCAATGTGTGAACTCAATGAGCCATGAGGAAGAATTTTTCTGTATATTTTATTTGCTTCAATCTGTTTGTCTAAGTACGCCCGTTAAGCCCAACATTACGGCGTAAATTTGGGAATAGCCAAACTATTAAAAAGTAGAATGTAAATTATGGTAACAATTGATTATAAAACAGCGCAACGTGGTAGAGTAGTTAATTGAGTAAATTGTGTAATATGAGTGCTAGAATCCAGCTTGTATATACGTTATGCCTCTCGTGTAGCGTGTAGTAATGGTCTTCTTGTAAACATAACACTGCGCGTCTCTGTAGTATAACAACAGTATGACAATTTTGTTATCTGCACACTGTTTAGAAACCGCACTAATCGTACTATGTAAAGTTTGTCGTTTATTTCTGTATTCCGTGCAAGCGGGGTTAGAGAGTATAGTTTGAGAACAAAATTCTATGAGAATTTTAGCTGAGAGGTACAAGCGTTCGATATAATTGATGAACACCTCCGGGTATCCGCGAGTCCGGAGTTACCACAGGACGGAGTCATGACTCACCATGTCGAACGCCTTACGGAGGTCGATTGAGGCGAGTCTGAGCTCACGTCCTGCAGACTTGGCATCGTTAAGGATACCATCCAGAACCGCAAGATTCTCGAAGGTATTATTACAGGGGAGAAACGCTCGCTGGATTGGGAGAAATTTAATAGGATTCTAGAGGCGTCTAGAGAGAATTTTGTTAAGCGTTCGTTGTAAGTATGAACTAATAGATAGGGGTCGCAGATCGCTTGGGGATGTGGCATTGTTAATTTTAGGAATGAACGCTAAGCGAGCAGTTTCATGGGCTGAGGCAATATCGCAAATTAATAGTATGTAAATAATACAACAGACTACTTCTTACGGGAGTTTACGGAATGACGAAAGACAAATCTTGTCCAATCCTAGTGCTTTGGAAGGTCCGCGGAGAGCTACGTGGGTTTCCTTTAGGGAGATAGGGAGGGAAACCTCGAAGAGATTAGAGTTGGGAGTGTATACGGGGTAATGGAGTGGTTCCGGGGGTGGTTGTGTCATCGTGTTGGCCCAGTGTTCTACAACTTCGGTGGCCTGCATGTTGTGTATGGTGTGTTTGCCGTCCAGCGTCTCAGGAGCGCATTTGGATCGGTTTTAGCTAAAACGTTTTTGAGTGGTTGCGTAGTCTTGACGTCGCTGTTGTTTTTTAGGTACTCGCGGAGTTTCTCTAAAGGCATGACGTCGGACAGTATGTGTAAAATGTTTGTTCAGAAAGTCGACTAAGGCGATAGTGTGGTCCTCACCTGAGCAAATTTTATTGACAGATGAGTAAGGTCTGTTGAAATTATGTTGCGTTTGGAAAATATTTTTGGGATGGATTATAGGGGCCATCTGATTCAGAGTATCGAGGTCGACTAGGCCCAGGAAACTCAGATCCGGCAGGGTTAGAATCCAGGTGAGACCTCCTTTTACGGAGGTCCTCCACCAGATCCTTATGCGCCTGGGAATTACATTGGCTTCTAATCGCTTCTGGTGTGCGTGGGTTAGATTTAGTAGCTAAAAGGTGGTCATTTTTTCTAGGTGTTTCGTTATTGTCGAGCCCGGTGGCGTAGTGGATTAAGTCTCCGCCTCGCAACCGGAGGAGACACATAGGTGCGCGGGTTCGAACCCCACCGCTGCACATTTGTATTTATGGGGGTCCGTCTATGAAGCAATGTGAAAAACAGTTCCGTGGACGTTAAATCTTGGCTGAGGGTCAGCCCGAAAACTTTACTAGGTGTTTCGTTATTAATATCTAATACAAAATCTGCTTCTAATGTTGCTAAAAGTTCAGGGTCTTGTGGGTTCCATCTGGCCTTCTTAGAGAGGGGGCTAAACTGTTCTCATTATATTCGTCCGGATAGGCACGACGACGGTGTAAATTAAGACCTGATTTAGAATTCAGAGCCTTTAAGCAAGTACCAGATAGACATTTACAAGTTGGTTGGGAGACGCGTGAAGTACTAGGGGGGTTAAAACTATTATTAAAAGCAGCAGCGTCATTTTGTGAGGAACTTAAAATCAAATTATTAGTCTGTGATCGGTTAGGAGTTGGGGAGGTAGCACGAACTTCTCGTTGATTGTGAGTCATTCCAATGTGGCTCGCGAGGCCCGCGCCAGATTTGCGTACTCGCCCGCAAGTCTCGCAGGTGAGTCTTCCGGCGGTGTTGTTGCCGTCACGTAATGCCATCGTTGTCTTGGTCCACAGCAGTGGTAAGATTCCTTTAAAAGTTTCGTACGTGAACGATGGCGCGATTTTACGCAGATGTTGTTGTTAAAATCGCTAAAATGAAGCGGTCTTTACACCATCATTCTGTTTGTCTCTACCCAGGGAGCACTATGTCATACCGTCACGTACTGTATTTGTATAAAATAGCGTCGAAATAGAAGTAAAATTGCACATAATATGTACAATAGTAGTGTCGGTTTTAAGATATTATTTGTGGAGTTATAGGAAGACACAGTAGGTATGAGGTAGCCAATAAAAAAAAAACAATATATATATTATATATATATAATATATATAGTATATATTATAATATATATATATATATGATATATATATATATAAATAATATAATTTTTATATATATATATATATATATTATATATAATATATAGTATCTAATATATATGTATATACTCTATATATATATATCTATACTATTGATATATATATATTATATAATATATATATATATCTAAATCTATTATATATATATATATATTATAAATCTATATATGTATATATATGTATATATATTTCGTGCCATACCTCGCGTATTTCAAGTGGATTAACACGGAATTCATCATAGACCATCGTGAAGACTAGTGCGACTGACCTGCCGACACCTGGCAGTTTAGCATATATTGCTAGTTATTAACAATATATAGTTAAATCGTGTGTGTGTGTGCGTTTGTTCTGATGGCGATCTACCATTGCGTGTAGATCCTTTGTGTTTTAACATCTACAACACAGTGAGTTTTTAGTATATGGTTGTGGAGGAGTGCCCAGTAGATAGAGTTTTTAACGATAATTCCGAAGAAAAAAAATTCCGTTCACTTTCACAGGATTGTAATATAAATTGATTAATAAAAATATGCTTTTAAATTCCGAAAAGGGTAAGGTTCATAGTGAGTCTCTTGGTAACTACTGAGGAATCCGCACTTTTATGAGCTTAAATCCCATTTGTTTACATTCGTTCCCAGACAGGCGCTTCGGCGGGCTTATGTGTCTCGTACAGCATATCGTACATATGACTGTGTAGGCACGGGATGGATGTGAACAGGTCTTAGTCGTTTTAAACTTAACATATGTACATATGCGAAAAACATCTGTGCATACTTATGCTAGGGATAGCTCATAACATATATCTTATATATGTAGATATAGTGCGAACTACTGCACGTATCTAGAGCCTTGTAATATAATTTATTTTATATACAGGACTCTATAGACGATTACATGAAATAAGTTCTTAATTATCTACTGGGTGCACTTTAACGTTTATTACGTTTGTTTCATAATCAAATTACTATATTACAATGCATACCCACCACGCGCACATTTTATTTTAAAGAAACCGAACGGTGTGAGGGAAAGAGAGAAAATACTGGAACTTTTCGATCAATCCCATAGACAGATGTGTGCTTGAGTGATTAAATTATTAATAATAACCCTAGGAGCAATGAAGGACAGGCAGACAGCGCAGAAGCGAGCGCAGCGGAGGGAGGTTTTAGGTCAGAGTCTTCCATTGTGCAAGCTCACGAAAAGCTCCATGAGGATAGCAGGGATGGAAGTCAAGGTGCTCTGCCATCTAGGATGGCTGGCGTGTCTACGGAGCGCGAACAAAGTTGCGCGACAACTTCTGGAGCCAAGAAAATAATGGCAGAGGGTTCGCCGGAGGGCGCACAGGCGCGCGGAACCCCTGCACACATACTTGAACTAATTAAGGAGAACAGAGTGAGAAAGAAGAATAAAGGATCATCAGAGCAGACAAATGACGTTCCGGCAAATGTCGACGAAGCACTATAGAAACTTGATAAAGTTGCAGGCGTGCTTGCAGAGCTGAGACGCCTGCACCCGACAACCTCGGGTGATATTAAAAACGCTATCAAGAGATTAGAACCAGTAGCCTGGTGGGCATGCGAACAAGAAGAGGAGAAAAATATTAACGACACTAGAATAATTGAAAGCTTACGCGCAGAGCTCATAAAGAAGCTCGAGGAAAAGAAAAAACTGCCTGAAGAAGACAACGCAGACTGGCAAGAAGAGTACGCAAAGTTCGTTGAGGCATGCGAAGAAAGGGACAAGAGGCTAGCTGAAAGCCGAACGCATGCTGGACGAAAGGGACAAGCTGCAAGTAGATTGCAAGGCAAAGCTAAAGGAGGCAAGACGACTGCACAATTTGAATACTTACGCAGGCGTATCGCAAGAAGGGCGTTTCACGATAGATAAACCAACGTGTAAAATGTGTAACGAAGGGATCGAAGTAGAGCATCTAAAACGGCTGAAAGACGCTGAGGTAGCTAGGCAGATCGTTGAAGCCTTACCGCGCAGTACCCATCAATCGGGGCCACTGTGGATATGCAGCCTGGCAGTGTCGCGGTACTAAGAAGCAGCGATGTTATGGCAGTAGAAGATCGCGGTAACGGTCAAGAAAAGCATGCTCGCACAGAAACGCAGGGCAAAGCTAGAATACTCATCGTGGGCGTAGCGGCAGAGGCGGACACGCCAAAAAACTTCCTGAATATGTTGGCGAAGCTTATAGGCCGATGTAGAGCGCTCTCGGACGAGGAACTTCCGACGCTGCATATTTCAGATGAATGGTAAGGTCCCTTCATCAGAAAAGCAGTAGAAGCTTACTACAGGAGAGTAAATGGCAAGGTGGAACTGGCAGCCAGAAAGGGTCTAACCCCTGCCCTGGCACGAAGCACGCCCCGAGGTCGACAGGAGGTCCTGGGACAAAGCACAGTTAGGATCAAATTAAGAAAGACGAAACGCTTGAGGAAACACGTCGATATATCAGCGCATTCGTTAAACCTCAGGAGGCCGGGGTGAGGATGGGCCGAGTAAGTGAAACAAAAGACGGAGATCTAATCATTAGGATCTCGCAGACCAGGCCGGGCGGAAGAGCCACCTTCGCGGACGCTATCAGAAACGGTGCCGCGCGAGAGGTCAGTGTCCGCGATACTCAGGGCGCCAACACGACCCTAGTACTGTGGAACGTCGATCCCTTCATGGACTCGGTCAAAACCAAAAAGGAGCTTAAAGACAAGCTGGGGATCCCGGAAGAGGTCAGCATCCGCACGGAAGGTCCTAGACGCGGAGAAAAGGGAGGGTGGAAATGTCTAGTCACCCTACCAAGGGCGGCCGCAAAGAGGCTACTGGCCCTAAGGCGGTTTACTCTTGGGAACTATATGTGCAGGCCTGAGGAGTGGATCAACCTCCCCACGTGTTATAGTTGTCAGAAAGTCGGCCACCTAGCTAGAGAATGCAAAGACCCCAAGGCAGACGCTCCGAGATGTTTTAGATGCGGAGTAAGCGGCCACATGATCCGAGAGTGCACAAAGAGAACGGCACACTGCGTCGAATGCGAGAGTGACGGACATACAGCCAGTTCCATGGCCTGTGCAAAGTAAAAGAAGAGAGAAGCGGCCAGCCGGAAGCAGCTCCGAAAGGAAGCTCGCAGGGTTGTCACGAACGAGGAAGGATGGAGCACAAAGGGTGGTGCCGGAAACCGCTCGGTAAACGCGACCGCCAACGACGGATTAAAATCCGACGCCTTTGGAGCAGGAGATCCAACCACAGCCACAAAATAACAAATCCGATTAATCATCATCGATAGTCATCTAAGTGAACTGCAATAGAAGCCGCCACGCCCATACGATTGTGGCTGCGATGTATTCATCGCAGTAAAGCAACGAGCGGCAATCGGTTTCGTTAGTGAGCCTAACATTACACTGGGGAAAACTAAAACAGTGTGAATAATGAAGACAAGCAAGTATAAAAATGCGTGCATAATAATCCGAGACAGGTCGATACAAATAAGAAAGCAGGGCGCCGGCAGCGGGTATGCCTGGATCGAAGTAAAGGGGGCAGGCCGAGTATACTCGTGCTATATAAGCCCTAACTGCTCCGTACAGGAGCTCGAAGCATACTTAGATGATCTGACTGTCTCGATGCAAAAAGATAGAAGTAATGACGAGAGCATAGTACTAGCCGGAGACTTCAATTCCGCCGCTGAGTTGTGGGGGTTAGCCCGTACGGATCGCAGGCTCCTAATAAACTAGATGGCCGCCAACAACCTGACCGTGATAAGCGACGGCATGGAACCGACTTTCCAGAGAAACGGACAAGAGTCTTTTATCGACATCACCTTGGCCAATGAAAACACAGCACGGGCGATCGCTGGAAAGTTCTTGCAAGAGATGAGAATCTCAGTGATCACAATTGCATCGAATGGGTTTTCGAGGCGGAAAAGTCTCAACCACCACGGAATCCACGTATCCCACGGCGTAAACTTAAGAGTGAAGACGCCTTTAAAAAGGCTTTTCAGGCCGAAGTAGCAAAACGTAATAGCCTGCAAGACCTAACAAGCTACAAGAAAGGGCATGGGAGGTGGCCAGTACGCTAGCCATACATCCCAAAAGAACGGGGGTAGTAGAGCCAAATTACTGGTGGAACGAAAGGATCAGGCCTGCCCGGTTCTCCGTCTCTTTGTTTAGCTACCTGCGGTTGTGAGTCTAGGAGTCGATAGCTGCCCGTACCGACAGTGCGTAAGGCATTTCCTAAAACCTCCCAAACAAAAAAACAGTCTACTTAATGGCTTATTCTCATTGTCATTAAGTATTATCAATTCGTTTCTCATTATTGAAATCATATTGTCTTACTTTTAGGCTAGCAGGTAAGTGGTTAATATGCGATGAACGTTGTTGAGAACAGATAAAAACACGCCATTAGGCATTTACTTCAGATAGTGGGCAGATATTAACTTCTCAGTCCATCCAGGTCCCAATTAATCATGTTGTTGAGAATGTACTGAATTCAGCTTTAATTGGAACCCTAGGCGAGTTTTTAGCTCTCTTAGCTTTGACCAACTGGCGAGCAAAATCAAGACTGAGGCATGGTGCGCAGTATTTCAGCTATGCAATGCTTCTGTGGCTTTATAGTGCTCCAACCGTAGGTGTTTCAATGGAGTCGTTCCAGCGTAAAATCTGAAAGAATGCAAATGCTTGGTAAAACAAAACAAAAATATGGGGAAATATGATCTTACAAAACGTGTGTATGTCTGCACTGCGGATAAAGCACTTCAAAATATAGATTAGCTAATAGTTCATCAATAACTGCATATTGAAAACAAAACGATTGCTCATATTTTTGGCTTATACTTACAACCATAATCAATCCACGACATCGTATCACTCTAAGCTAAAAAATTATACGTAATTAGGAACGGACAGTCAGGCCATCAAGTCATTTGGCGTTTTCTCCCATTTAGCTCTAGGGCCGCCGTTTTGTAATTCTGAATGCTTGTAATATGATCTCTTTAGATCTCTGCGTATCCAAAAATTAGCCGGGAGCTTTGTAACACAAGTTATTAAAGTTATAAGACTGGCTTTATACTACATACAAATATGTAATGCAAGTTATTTTTCACAATAACAGTTTGCTATTGAAAGTCAAACATGACGCTTAGATGACATTCTCAGTTGGCATGCCCTTCAAACGCCGTTACGCCGTTCACTGTGTCTTTAGATCACATTAAAACAATTTGTCACAGAAACATAAAAACCTTCCAGTAGCATCCAGTAGCAGTAAGGAACATTTGGAATAATGCCGCAATTATCCAATTGCGAATGGACTGAAAGCAAACAAAGCTATCGGAGGGAAATGAACAAGAGAAACACAAGGAACCCCCTCCCCACGGCTCGGCACGGCGCTTTCCAGTAATCACAGTGCGAACAATGCGCGCTGGGAGTGAGAATACACCTGCCACCGGTATTACAGGTGCTGCTGCAGCTGTTGTTTCACTGTTCTGTCGTCGATTCCGCGGCGGCGGCGGCGGTGAAGTCGATGGCACCGAACCGATCCGACCAGGTACCGGCCGTAGCTGCAGGCCTCTCGGGAGACCTGTCGTCTATTGCCAGCCTTCAGTAGTAAGCAGGCAATACATAGACGACCCAGGGACGCTTCAGGCGTGGGGGCAAAGCATTGTTGTTGTTGTTCTTGTTGTTGTGCTCTTTCGCGAGAGCTTTCGCGTACGTCCCATGGAACGCTGTCGTAGTGAATCCGGTGAAGCCACATCAAGCATCCGCGTCAGCAGCAGTAGCCATTTCTGCTGCAGACGCTGCCGATCGAAGTCCGCCTCCCCCCCTACCTGTTTTCCTGCGTTTCCCCTACCCGCACATGAGGGTCGTTGAGACTCTACGAGGCCAATGCGAGGCAAACTGCTGGTGCTAGCTGGCCCGTCCGGGCCGGATCTGTCTCTCGAAGGAAAAGCGTCTGTTAGCTCGGATAGCTATCAATAGGATAGCTAATGCCACTGTACAAAAGAGTAACCTATATTTCAATATAAGAAAAACCTGGTCTGAGTGTGTAGGCGTATATATATATATATTTTTATATATATACAATCCCTGAAAAAAATATAGGGCCACCCACTTTTGCCACATTTCACGCATTTATTATAACCAAATGTGTAAAGATCACAGTGATACATGCTCACAGAGTAACAACGAGGACTTCTATCGACATTTGGGGTCTCGGATTACTTTGAACCACGAGATTTTCACATTTGGCACAACTGCACCGCGAAAAAATGATAATGTCACTAGCAAGATGCATGTATTAACGAGTGAATTAAACGGAATAACGACATTTGGGCTCATGTAACGGCTCGACAGAAACAAAGGCAGACCTCCTACCAGAAGTTTTTTCTTTGTTGAAACGATAGGCTTAGGCTGGCGCCTCATGGGTGAAGAAAAGGCCCATATCAAGGCTTATAAGGACATCGGCCTCTCTAATCGCAAAATTTCCTGTCAATTGGGGCGTTGTGCCCAAGTAGTAAATAACTTTGTTCATTTAGGTAAAAAATACGCCGTAAAAAAGGAGTTCCGGGCGTCCAAATTTTATTTCGGAGCGAAACAAGCTGCAATTCTGAAGAAAGCGTCGAACTCTACGCCCTCGGCGAGGGCAGTTGCGGCGGCGGCCGACGTGCAAACGAAAGTGCGAAATTGTGCAAAGCTTCCTCAGGAAGACAAATTGGCAAAAACACAAGAAAAAACAACGATTGACCGGTGACCGATGAAAGCTCATCTTGACTTCGCCCACGATAAAATGTCATGGACCACTGAGTGCCCACGATACGATGGGATGGACCACTGAGTGACACAGAGCGCTCTTTTCGAATGAAAAAAGTTTAACTTTGATGAATCGGATAGATTTTACTATTATTCGCACGATGTCCGCAAGGAAGAACGAATTTTGTCAAAGCGTCACTTAGGTGGCGGTTCAGTGGTGATCTGGGCTGCTGTCGGATATTATACAAAGTCGTCGATTGTGTTTTTAGACGGTCGTGTTTATTCGACGCGATACGAGGATTTGCTAAAAGAGCAATCGGCGCATTTTAAGCTGATGGGATGGCCAGACTTCGTTTTTACACACGATAACGCCCCGATTCACACCGCCAGGCTGATCGGAAGCTGGTTCGACCAACGTCACATTGAATTCCTTCGCTAGCCTGCACTCTCATCTGATCTTAATATGATCCAGAATGTGTGGAGCTGGCTCGAACAAAAAGTTTACACGAATAAAAAACAATTTTTGAGGCTTGGGACGAGCTCTTGCAAAACGGCATCCAAAATTCGTTTAACACTATACCAAACCGCACTTTTGAGGTTATCTGACTTATTGGGAAGTTCACTGAGTACTATGTATAGTCTAAATGCCGTGAAATTAGCCCAAATGCCGTTAATCTGTTTTTTAATTTGTTAAAACAGGTATCTTGCTAGTGGACTTATAATTTTTTCGCGGTGTAGCTGTGCCAAATGTGAAAATCTCGTGGTTCAAAGTAATCCGAGACCCTAAATGTCGATAGAAGTCTTCGCTGTTACTCTGTGAGCACGTATCACTGTAATTTTAACACGATTGGTTATAATAAATGCGTGAAATGTAACAAACATGGGTGGCCCTATTTTTTTGTCAGGGACTGTATATATATATATATATATATATATATATATATATGTATATATGCAATGAAAATAGTTTTCATTCTAAGACAAATTCACAGTTGAACTGTTTATTTTATATGCCACATTAATGTGTTACTCCCGCCTACCGTAATGACAGCCGTCATGCGGCACAGCGTTGGCCTAATGAGCTCCTCAATTAATTGCTGTGGGATATTTCCCCTCTTCCTACGTATAGCCTTCCGTATTTTTGATGAGTTCCGGAAGTGTTGCTGGAGCTGGAGTTCTGGCTCTAACTCGTTGCTTCAGCATCTCCTACATATGTTCGATGGGAATCAAATCGGAAAAAACATGTTGGCCACTTCACTGAGCTAACTCAAGCCTCAGCGCGGTACACCCGAATAATTCAATTCAATTTAATTCAATTCAGATGCACCTTTATTTTGTTAAAGGGGGATAAGCTCAGCAGTGCACGGCCTCGCATTGTCGAGCATGATGATGAGATTCTTACAACCAGCCTTACTCGAATCCGCACTCCAGTAGAAGTTGCTTGTAAGTTGATATCATTGGCAGCCTTTGCAAACGGTGCATTAGTTCATATACTAGAGCAGCTACAGAACGTTTGCTATAGCCAAGCTCAAGCAAAGCGCTGGGGGGCTCCATCTGACGTGGTGCCCATTTACCAGCACTCGTCGCTGGCTGCTTCACTAAGCAGGTCACGAACTGACTGAGGGAATCATTTTACTAGGCATTTAGTTATATACTTGTTATAAAATATGTATGAAAGGAGCAGAAGTGATTAGGCAGATATCGTATACCCAAGCGTTTTCTAGCTCATTGCCCTGTATTTATTTTGTGTCTTTAAAAATACAATTGTCTTGTATGAACGTTTCAAATAATTATAGAAATATTAAAAGCGGTTAAAGCTAACCTTCTGTGCGTCCGCACCTTGACTGCGCCGAGTCGCATCTGATAGGCTATTCAACGACGGTACCGCAGCACACGATGCCGCGTGGTACCTGGGGCATCTTTCACCGCATCTTGTACAGATACATGTATATGCAGGTGCATGAAACCCCCCCCGTCCCGCATAAAACGTGATGAAAGCCATGAACAGCAAAGCGCGTGAGAACGTGTCGGTTCGTTCGTCCGGCCTGTTTCCATATTTCAGAGGTAATTGCACCCGTGCTATAGAAATCAGGATCGATCTCCGCCATTTTCTCGTCCCAAGAGCTGATAAATTGCGCGTAGGCCGGAGTTGAAGGGAGCTTGAATCTACGCTTTAGGTCCTCTATAAGTAACGGCGTGTCACATAGCAGATAAACGTATCAGTTTAGCGATGTACGATGCAGAACTAGAGCTCGTTTCAGAAATGCAGGCTTAATCCGCTCGAGCTTTTCGAGTTGCGCCGACGAGAAATAATCCCAGATGACCTGTATTCCGTAGGAGGCGACTGGCGCTACCTTCATGTTGAACGAAGACAGCGTCGTTCGTAGGGATAGTCTCGAAGGAGTTCGTATACTAACACTCGCAACCAGCGCTCGGCGCGCTCTGTCCGTAATGTGCTCCACGAAGGACCGACCGTTTGTAGGGAGTATCACCCCTAGATATTTGAAGTTGTTTACATATTTCAGGGATGCCCTGTTTATATGCAGAGCATCAGAAGCCGCAAGACGGCCACCGCGTCGGAATTTCATGGCTTCTGTCTTGTCCATATTAATCAATAGGCCAGCCTCTTCCACATACCCCGACAGCCTTGCCAGCGCCTGCTGAACGTGAAACCGATTTCTTCCAAAAATCACAAGATCATCGGCATATAGCAGAGTTTTCACGTGTCCCGACGGATCCTGAACGCGTCGTGGCAAATCGCTCAGCAATAGAGAGAAAAGTAGCGGGCTTAGGTTGTCACCCTGTGCTACACCCGTGGACTGAACAAACGGGTCTAGAAGGGCTACTCCGTCGTCTATGCTCACTGAATTCTCCTGCAGTATGGCCTTAATCAGCAGTAGCATGTTTTTCAGGAACCCCGCTTTGAGCAAGTTTCATTAAAATCTTGTCACGTGGCGCCATATCGAACGCAGATTTAAAATCTACAAACACCGCAAATAGTGCTTGTTTTGGCCTCCGGATCGCCTGATGCACCTCTTGAAGCAAGATCTTACACGCGGTCATGGTGGAGTGACCTGCACGAAATCCATGCTGCTCAGGCGGGATACAGGAGCAAGCCTCCAGGTACCTTGTCAACCGCCGAGTGATGAGGAGAGCCAGCAGCTTGTAGCAGCAGCTCTTCTTCGCGATCGCCCGCCATGAGGATGCGTCATAAGGGCTGCCTTTGTTTTTCGGGATGATGCTAAGGAAAGCATTGCTCCAGCAGACGTCCATGTCGTAGGCAGGCGTTGAACAGACTCGTCCAACAAGGAAACATGTCAGCCGCATACTTAAGGTGTTCGTTGCGGATAAGGTCCGGCCCAGCCGCCTTGTTCAACTGAAGATGTTCCAGCGCACGCAGAACCTCAAACACTGAAAACTCGGCGCCTAAAGCCTTACGCATGGCGGTCGTTTCCTCGTCCCATACACAGGCATAAGATGGGACCGCTCGAGGGATGGTATCTGTCGCCGCGTACATTCTTCTAAAATGCTCTATTAGCACATCAGAGCTGATAGGGCATGCCATCGGCCTGTCTCGCGTCAGCCACCTGTACGGCTCCTTCGATGCCCTTACCACTAGCTTGTCCTCTTCCTTTGCAAGGTGCTGCTGACGGGCTGATTCGAGTATTCGACGGTACCAGCTTCTTACAAGGATGAAAAGAGGTCTCAATGCTGGATGCCGTCGCGTCAGTTCGCGAGTCAGTTGTAATGCGGTGGACGCCATCTTACATGTCGCATTAAACCACGGGCGCTGGCGTCGCGGCCTCACCTCTGCCACTGACGATCTCAGGACGTCGGTTAAAGTGCAGGCGTGAGAATCGATGTCTGGATCGCGAGGAACAGGAAACAAGGCTGCTAGGTTAGGGCCTAATTTGGTCGGGTCCAGCATCTTAGGAAGACCAACGTTCCTTCCGGGTGGAGCTGCCTCTTGCGTGAGAAACAACTCGATTCCCCCAGAAACGTGCCATCTTAGAGAGCTCCCTTCGCATAGTGAATTATTCTTGCCTATGTAAAGAGATCTTTCCGGTTGGATGTTTGTAGCAAATATGTCGATTACCGACCGCCCCATGAAACCTTCGAACGTGGAGATGCTGCTATCAGAGAGTAGACGACATCCGAAGTCCGCAAGCAGCGCGAGCAGAGTGCGTGTACGTAGTTCATCCGGTTTGTCGATGCGTGTGTTTAAATCACCGGCCAGGATGAGTGGAGTGGACAGAGAAAGAAGGGCATGCATTGCGCGAGTGATCTTGTCGATCAGAACCGACGTATTCTCACTGGTCGAGGGACGAACATAAGCGGCTATGATACTACATCTGCTGCCGTTCAATACCAACAAATCGTCCTCTGCAAGTGCTACTCTGACATCCCCAAGCCTCTGGTTGTACAGCACCGATACACCGCCGCCCGGTCGACCTCGCCCTGAGGGAGGCCGAGCCAAGCAGTGGGATGCGTAGAAACCCGGTAATTCAAATGGCTTTGTTTCCCAGGTCTCCGTAAGAACGATGGCATTGATGCCTGAAAGTGCAGATTGTGGTAGTAATGATAGAGCCCGCGAAGCGCCTTCTACATTCCATTGCACGATGGTTATCTTGTCAAGCAACTCTCCGTGGTCTGCGCCAATTCTCAGTCGAACCGACGGCCCTGGGTCCAACCTCTGCCCTGTGGGCGACGGTGGCTCCTGCTGGAGTGCGAATCGTTGTGCTGCAACGTCCGTTGCGGTTGCACGTTCGCGAGTACTTGCTTCAGTATTGCTTCTAGAGACGAGAGTGCAGCTGGAGACCATTCCTTCTGACCGGATGAAGTTCTGTCGACGGGACGCGGTTTGTGATGAGTGTCCCGAGCACGGGTTGAAGAACGGCGGCGAGGCGTGGATGGCGGCTTCGCGAGAGACGCACGGGGTGGATGGACCGCTTTGTCCGGGTACTGATGCGCCCGTGGCCCGCGAGTCCCCGGAGGTTTCTTGAGTGTTGCATTCTCCGGTTCGTACGTCAGTACCTTTTCCAGTTTTAGCGGCTTTACTCCTAAAAAAGCTTTTATCCTTCGTGCCAGGATTACCGCGATTTTCATGGAGACGTCTCCCTTGTAGGAGTACCGACCGCTTTCAACAACTTGTCGTTGTATCATTGTCAACGGCAGTGCAAAAAAGGGTGCACCTTCCTCAGCCGCCTTTGAGGAGATAGCATCATTTCCGGCCTTGCAGTCTGCCGAGAACAGCGGGACGGACAGCACATGAAGCTCTGACTCGGGTCTACTCGCTTTCAGCTTCGCGCCAAAACTTTTCACCGCCACAATATAGGTCTCTTTTTCGAACTCCATGCACTCATAATAGCCGGCCTGAATAAAGACGGCCACCGGACCTTCCGTCCCGCTGATATATTTCTCAGCTTCTTCAACGATGCTCTTCGCGTCCATTCCTTTTGCTGAGCGGACTGCTATGGGCGTCTTTTTGGGAAACAGTTCCCTTAGCGCTGGTCGCAGTGATTCCACTACACTGTCACCAACAACCAATACCGTTTTCCTTGGAGGGCGCTGGATTTCGGCTCTAGCGGCTTGAACAGAACCATCTAGCATCTCCACGTCCGCTCCTGTTGTCCCGGTAACCTCGCGTCTCCGATCCAATTTGGCCATCTCTGCCTCGAGCGCTAGTACGCGGTGGAAGAGAAACGACACACATCCCATAGCCTCGGTGTCTAGTGAACAGGCGTCCAAACATCTCATGAAGGGCTCCATAGTCCAATCAGCCGTTGGGACACTGCACACTCTACAACGCCAGATGGCCGCGAGACCAGCTGACGGGTCCGCTTCCTCACTGACCCGACAAGCTGTGTGGAACATTCTTCTGCACTTGGAGCAGCAAAGGATGAGGCCACCTTGAATCTCCTCATCGCACCTCGAGCAGGTTCTAGTGTCACACAATCGACTGTCTTTCGCGCGCGGATGCTGTGTTGGAGACGTTGTGCGTTTGCGATTAGTAGTAGCTAATGCAATTCCCGTGCTGCCGGCCAGCTGGGATTGTTTTTGTTGATTTTTTGTATCGCAAGATCCCTCACCGACCATCCCGTCGTTTATCATCTTTCGAACCGGTCCGACCAGCTACAAGTAGAAGAAACTCTTAAACGACGGAAAGCTGTCAATGATGAGACTGTCAACACGGACACTTAAAGAAGTCGTGCGTAATTGCACTCAGATCTCCTCACCACACATTCAGAGCGAGTGATCCGATCGGCGCCGGCGCGCAGAAATACCGAGCGACATCCGTATCAGGCGATGCGCGGGGTCGAGACGAGACGAACGACACCTAGCAAGCTCCTAACATTGCCCTGAATAACTGAGGTTGCCGTATCGCGTCAACATCCTGCTGTTCTAAAGCAAATTTAGTTGTCATTTAACTACTTGTGCATGGTACGAACGTGAAGAGACTAAAGATGACCCTCGTTTTCGACGTTAACAACAGAAGAAAACGTTTAAAACGTTCGTGATTTCGTACTCTACAAATGCCGAATTAATGTCAAGAAAATAGCTGAGAAATTGGAGATATTTTATGGATCACTTGCAACAGGATTCAACGATATTTTATATGTCAAGAGACTGGCAGCGAAGTTAACCCTAAACGTGTTAAATTTTCAGTAAGAACGCTCGTCCTTAATTGGCCCTCGTAAAACCTCGTAGTCTGCTCAAATGTAAAAGTGAGCAAAACTCAAACTGAATGGCTGGGTTCGCGATGGAGTGTAGCGGCAACGCCTCAACCTTTGACTATATATTTTGGGAATGTTTGCTAAGGATGGTCAAGGTTGTAGGTCAAAGGTTGGTCACATGTTTGCAATAGTAGTTCGGATGGGCGATCCTAGCTTACGAGCGGTCATGGGAGAAGTAGTACCATTGGCGTGATTGTTTTTCCGTTGTTGCTGCCGTTGCTGTTGCTGCTACGACTGTTTTTGTTGCTGTTGTATTGCAGTTTCGTTGTGGCGCTTGAGATGTCAACGGAACCAAGGTAAAGGTTGTTCACATGTTCAAAGCCAAAGGGCCGTAATATAGTTATTTATATATTTATGTTTATATGTAGGGCTTCGATGCAATGACAAGAAGCATACAAGGTACTCCACTTCAATTAGGACATATTTTGGCGGTTTGCCAATGACAATATTGGGTACGCGTTTATTCTCGTTTCATATAAGACGTAAATACACACCAACCATGGCGGACTGATTACACGTCTCTTTAGAATCTCTGAGTAAAAACCACCTACTGTTGAACTTCTTTGCTTGTCCCTATTTCTCCGGAATCCTAAAGGAAGCTATAAATAAATAATAATAATAATAATAAATAATAATTTTTCTTATATATATATATATATATATATATATATATATATATATATGTATACGAGGTGTGCTCAAAAAGTATCGCGACTTTTGAATTTTCGCGGGTTACGTATATTCGAATTACGATTTTCTGTGGCGTTATGTTGGTACTCATGTCTCTCACTTATGCCGACAAGCTCGGCCATTTTGAATGTTCACTTAATTGTTGACAGCTGCTTTGCTTGCACGTGTTTTGGATCGTCTTCGATTTTTACCTATTCAAAAAAATGGATCAAAGAACCTGTATCAAATTTTGTGTGAAAAACGAAATTAAGTGCGCGGATGCATTCCGAATGTTGACTGTGGCATACGGAGAAGCTACCTTGGACCGAAACAACGTTTATCGGTGGTACAAAATGTTCTCAGAAGGCCGAGAAGATGTGAACGACGAAGAGCGTGCCGGACGCCCGAGCACTTCAACAACAGACGAAAAAATTTATGAAGTGGAGAAAATGGTATTGGCCAATCGTCGAATCACCGTTAGAGAAGTTGCTGAGGATCTAAACATATCGATTGGCTCGTGCCATTCGATTTTTATTAATGATTTGGGCATGAGACGGGTCGCCGCGAAATTCGTACCAAAATTGCTCAATTGCGACCAAAAACAGCATCGCATGAACATTGCTAATGAGATGTTGGACTCTGTCCGCGACGACCCAAATTTGCTCCAGAGGGTCATACCTGGTGACGAATCGTGGGTTTATGGTTATGACGTGGAAACCAAAGCTCAATCATCTCAATGGAAGCTGCCGCACGAACCAAGACCGAAAAAAGCGCGCCAAGTTCGGTCGAATGTGAAAGTTTTGCTGACAGTTTTCTTCGATTGCAGGGGCGTGGTGCATCATGAGTTCTTGCCACAGGGTAGAACGGTCAATAAGGAATATTACCTGCAAGTTATGCGCAATTTGCGCGAAGCAATCCGCCAGAAACGCCCGGATTTGTGGAAGAACAAAAATTGGCTTTTGCACCACGATAACGCCCCTGCTCACACATCGTTGCTTGTGCGCGAGTTTTTGGCCAAAAACAACACACTAATGATGCCGCAGCCACCGTATTCCCCAGATCTGGCCCCCTGTGACTTTTTCTTGTTCCCTAAACTGAAGAGGCCCATGAAAGGACGACGTTACGCTACGCTTGACGAGATAAAGACGGCATCGAAGGAGGAGCTGAACAAGATAAAAAAAATGGTTTTTTGAAGTGCTTCGAAGATTGGAAAAACCGTTGGCACAAGTGTATAATATCTCATGGGGATTACTTTGAAGGGGACAAAATAGATATTGATGAATAAATAAATAATTTTTGAAAAAACACAAAAGTCGCGATACTTTTTGAACACACCTCATGTTTAAATCCACGGCGCCGATGGCTCACTCCTCATCTATCACTCGTGTCCGAGTGGGAGTCATGCCCAATCCCTGACGCGAAGACGCGGGTCCATCCAGTCTTTCATAGTTCCGAGCACCGAAATCGCGTCACCTCTCCGAATCTCTAGGGAAAGCCGTTGGCAGAAGAAAGTGCCCGCCCTCTTGTCCATCGTAGCCTGCTGTAAAGCGTCGCCAACCTAGGAAATTAGCGTCGTTGTGAGGGGCCCAGGGCCACCCAGCGTCTCGAATGAGAAGGGTGAAAAGTGGTACGCCCGACCTAAGTTCGCATACTTTCTTATCTTTGATGTCTCGGCGCGGGAAGCGGCAGTTCCTGGGCGAGAAGCGCCGGGACCGACAAGGGAGGGGGTCAGAGAGTCGGTCACCGTCGCATCCCACACCAGGGAACGACCCTTGTAGAAAGGTATCAAAGTCAGGCCGTCGGGCCGCTTGCCATCGTCTCTAGAAAGACCAGGCGGTTCTAGGACGCAAGGAATTCCGGCATTTCGCAACGACCTTGCAAGAATGTCATTCAAAGCGGTGTGACGTGGTCGCCGGCCCGCCGAGTGAGCGCAAGACAGGCCGTGTCTGGCCAGGCGTCCGACAAGCTCGCCACAAGTGCATCTGTGTGGCTCTACCAAATCAGCTCCCAGTCTCAGGCCAACGCAGATCCGGGTGGACTGGTCGTCAAGGCGGGTACCCAATGAGTCAGCGGGGAGTGCGTGTAGCCAGCCGCTCGCTCTTGGGCGAGCGACGGCAAGGAGGCGCGCTCTATCCTGGTCGTCACCGCATTCTTCAAGCAACTTCGTAAGCGAAGATTCGTGAACCTTCTCGGCCCAGGCCCTCTGGCAGGCAAGTCTATTCATATCAGGCGATAAAGCTTGGAGTCCAGCCGCTATAGCGTTGCGAGTTGCCTCAAACAATGCCCAAGCCCCGGGCGGGAGCAGGCGTTGGACATGACCCGACGTAGCGTGCATCGAGGCGGCCACGGCAGGGCCTGCCAAGGAGCGGGCCGCGGGAAGACCAAGACCGCCCATGGAGGTGGGGAGAGCCGCCTGGCGCACCTCTCGTGGTCGTAAGTTCAGACCCAAAACCGTCTCGAGGGCCTCCACCACCCGGTCGTCGAATGGTTGGAGAAGCTGGTTGAATGTACCCGAACAGTCCATGGATCGTATGATATGTACGATGCGACACGCGGAGAACGACGAGCGGAGTAGGTAAAGCCCTTGGTGGGCTCCGACCGGAGGCAGACGTTCTTGCATCGCCCACAATCTGTCCATCATGGGGATCTACACCCCGGTAGTAACGCAAGTAAGGCACTCAATGTGGGGTCGTCCGGGTCTGTCTCCGGCGCGAACACCTCGCATTTGGCCGTGTTTAACACCAGGCCACTGACTGTCTCAAAGGCAAGAACTCTGCGCACTTCCTCGAGTAAGCCCTCCATCGGTCCACCGAGTGTGCCATCGTCGAGGTACCAGGCGTTGGAAAGCACTTGTATTGAGTTGACCAGCTCACGTATACCCAGGCTGAATAGAGCCGGCCGCAAGGGGTCTCCCTGCTGTATACCCGATGCCGAAGACAACGTGTGGGCCCCAAACAACAGGACGGATGGCTCTCTGTATGCGTGATTCACTAAGTTGAAGATTTCCGGTACTGCATCACGAACTGCACGAAGTATATGATCCCTTCGAATAGTATTGAATGCATTGCGAAAATCCAACTTCAAGAGTGCCGTTCGGGGCGGGCTTGATTGGACGAAGGCTCTTGCTGCATGTACAGCTGCCTCCGCCCCGCCTGCTAAGCCAAAACCCAACTGGTGCGGGCCAAGCTGCTCAATGATAAGATCTTTGGCCTCACGACAGGCTATTTTTGCAGCAATCCTCCGTATCGTGAGAGAACAGGCGATTAGGCAAATCGATGAGTTTTTTTTGCGGAGTGCGAATAGCTTGGCGCCGAATATAATCACCCTGACCTCAGTCGGCAGTGTACCCCATCTCAAGACGTCCACCACTCTGGCAAGTGCTGCGGTCAGTCTCCTTGCCACCGGTCCAAGCACGGGTGCAAGAAGGTCCTTCAGATGACGCGGACGCAAAGCGTCAGGACCGGCGGACGAACTGGCCGGAAAGCTGGCAACAGCTCCCAAGACATCATCGACTGAAGAGTGACGCTGCGTCATAGAGTCAGGAGGGTCTGGAAAAACCGAGTCCGATAGAGCAGGTGGGTGCTTGGCGGCAAGCGAGGCCAGGACTTCGTCGCCCGAAACAAACGAGTCCGTAGAGCATAGTAAGCGGGCCGCCCCGGAAACGTCTATCTCGGACAGTGTAGACGAAACGCAGCGCGCCGAGTCCTCAGGGGAGTCGCACGCATTTGATGTGACTCTTCTAACACCACCTACGCGAAATTCGAACCGCCAGCCGTCGCGGAACGCTCGGAGGTTCGACCGAACAGTTGCTGCCAAAGAGGTGGACGACGAAGTGCGAGGTGGCAGTTGAAGGACCACGTAAGCGAATGACAAGAGCGACTCCCACGAGAGGACGTCGTTGTTGGCCGCCACAAGGTCGAGGACGTCGCATATAGACTCGGTAACCAAAGGCCTCACAGCCCGGGGGACTACACGCATTACCCTAGATTGTTGCGACGCAAGTATGAGCCTGTCGACCAGCGACTGTCTAGGCTGTGACGGGAGTGCTGGCGTGGAGGAAGCAGTCGAAGACGACTCGGGAGTTATAGACGTGGGGCGACATCTAGCTTGGTGAATGGGGAGACCGCGGCGAGTGAAGTCCCGGCCGCATCTGGGGCAAGTGACCCTTACGGGAGGGTTACCTGCTACTGAAACGGACAGACGAGGGGGTTGGAGAGCTGCGCCGGGGGACTAAGTGGGCTCAGGGTTCATCATTTGGGAGCTGGTGCGGGAGACACCAAGCCTTGCAGCCTGAGAGTAGTCTTTTGAACGTACATTTTCGGTCGTAATGGAAAAAATTACGATGTTGCACAAAAAAGCGTTAACGTAACATTTTGACTTTTTATGACTTTCCTTAATCTGGCTATTCGCTTTTTGCTACGCAAGCTAGTAATGCATACTTTATTGTGCAGAATTTTCCGCCAAACACGCCGGTATGATCGGTTCCTTTGTGCGTTGACTGGTTCTCCCGCAAACGTAGATTTTGCACAACTATGTAGAAGAAAAAAGGCTGAATAACTGCTTTTATAAATGTCATCCTCACTCCTAAACAAAACGTTTTCCCGGCTTCCACCCATTGAAAAAAATGATTTTCTCACCGAGTTTGACCATACCCTAGCGTTTTGGCCACACAAATAGGAACACCCTGTATATATATATATATATATATATATATATATATACATAGAAAATATTGTGGTAATTTATTAATCATTTACAATACGTTTGCACACTCGGCAGGGCTCGCCTTAATAAAAATGGTGGTAAAAAGGTGTCACGTGAAGTTAAGAGTCAGTTGTCCGTGTCCTTGCTTGATGGTAGCCCCGCTCTTACGGACCCGGTGCGAGCGGTATATCCTCAAGGTTCCTTGCAAAGTTAAAACGGTGAGATCCATAAGATTCCTCTTCGTGACGCCGAGCCCCAAGAGCGTCCTCGCAGATTCGGAGTCCCATACACCACTCATAGAGATAGTGATGGATCCGAATCTGCGAGGTCTTTGCGGGTCGGGGAGCATCTCTTAGGAACTCGACGTCATATTTGGTGGTCTTGTCTTGCCGCGCTTTTGCCAGGTCCCGGTTCGGGCCGCAAACCTCGGCATCTGAAACCCAGACCTCGGTAGATGTTGTTAGTGCGAGGTCGGGCTTTAGACCCGGTGCGCCCGGTCGACGGAATACTCGCTCACGAACCACCTCATGACCCCTTTCGCGGAGAAGACGCGCCACGCGATCACAGACGTCGTCATGTCTTTTTATGGTTCGTTTGTGTGTTGTATCGCACATCTGAGCGACATGAGCCAACGTCTCAGGCGCATGACACCCGTGCCTACAACGTTTGTTGTAGCCCGGGCGTCCCCTGGCCAATCTGGCACGCGTTGGTAGTGCGTTGATCCTGAGCTTTAGTAGGTTTAAATACTCCTTACCAGATAGGTAAGGCATACCCTTAATCCAGTAATGTACAAAGGGCGTTTCGTGTTCTTTTTTAAAATGTGCCCCATCGAACGTGTTGTGTAGTTGTTGAGACCAGTAATCGGTTTCTTGTGTAGCGGTCTCAGTGGAGGTTCCCAAGCGCTCGCAAAGAAGTCTTGTTTTCGCAAGATCTTTTTTGAAGTGCTCGGTGGTTAGCATCCATTAGACCCCAAGGTGCTGTGGAGTGTTGTAGTGCTGTCAGGCGGGAAAGGCGGAGTCTGGGAATGAATGTTTCCGGGGCAGGGGATGACCAGACCGCCGTGTGCTGTGTGCGTGTACAGGTAGGCGTTCGGCACCGAGTTTTCGAGCTTAAGCCATCTCGACTTAACAACCTTTCTGATCTCTTTATCTAGGTCGCTAAGGAGTGCGTAAGATGGTCTGGGACCGGAGACCAGTTTATATAGGAGACGGGGAATGAGAAAGTCTTTCAAAAATATGAGTCTTTGGTGGGGTTTAAGGGGAGCTATCGTGAGTCTCTTGAGTAAATTAAGGAGTATATCCTTGGAGTACGAATGCAGCAGCCTTCGACGTGGCCCACAGGACCGTGAGCGCGGGTACCATGTGACACATTAGAAATGCTGCGAAGTTTCTGACGGTCCTCAATCTGCCTGACGTTGCTTTAGCTTGGTCTTACCTACAATTGTACCTCTGGACTTTCTGCTTCTGTTGCTAGCGAAGCAAACGTCGAGTAATCTATAAGCTAGAGAATCCAATCAATATCTTTAGCAGCCTGTGAAAGCAAGTACGTTTATTTAATATTGCTCCTAAATGCGAAGAAAGCGACAAAACAGTTCATCCGGTTGTTTTTAATTTTGATTTGTCTGGCAAAAAGCATTACTTAACTGCCGTCGTTTGCTTAAGGTTTCCGTTAGTGCAATTTGGGTTGACGTGGCACACAGGTAGGTAGGTTAGCTTAGCACAGACTTTCCTCGTAATGCTTTTCCTCATAGCTGCAGTCGATGTCGTAGATATTACATATCCGTAGATTATATCGTCCGATAAGGGGGCACCTTTGTAGGTATAGCGCCTGTTGCGATACCATTGATATGCAGCAACAAATTCAGCGTTGTAAAGACCATAATTGCGGTAAAAATACTGGAAACGAGATCGCGCATGCAGATATCCTCACCACCAAATGACATAAACATGTCGCCTTCATCGTAAAGCATTGAAACGAAATACGACGGACTTCACTCGTCCTAATCTAACTCTAGATTGGCAGCCAGGAACAATTCGGCCGTATTTCGTTGTTTATGTTCCAGAACTACCGCGAGATAAATATATATATAGAGAGAGAGAGATAGAGCGTTAATCTATGCCGGGCTTTAAACTATAAATGCCTTTAGAAGATCGTTTTCAATCTTGGTTCTCCTCAGTCCCCTGCAGATTTGGAATCGCCGCGAGACATATCCTCAATAAATCAAGGGACGGACCTGTGGAGGTATCTAGGATTTTGCCAACAGTGTGACCGCTGACGCTCAGCGGTGTGGTTCATCTATTAATTTTCAATGAGGTTCTCATAAATTACACAGGTCTCCCGGTACAGGCGCACGTGGCTATGTAGACACAGGTTGGTGTGGATGAACTTTTTGTTTCATGCAACAGACACGAAACACATTCTCCGATACGTGCAAAAAATGCGTTCATTGTAGGCTGTGCTTTGAATACATATTTGTTTTGATTCAAAGAGCACAGTACTTTCTTATCTTGATTTAATCTGACTCCTAGGTATATGTGAAGTATCCTCTGTATTTCTTCCCCATGATATCCTGCTGTTTGCATATTTTCCGAGAGGCGCAAGATTGCTTCTTGGGCAGATCGCTCATTGGGGTTTGGGCAGACCAAGGCGAGCGTGACAATTAAAAAAGCAGTGGACGACTCCCAAGTTGGGGAACTCAAGCCTTTTCTAGAGGAATAGGGCCTGCTATACATTGGGATCCAGCAAGGATTCGCGGACGACGCGTATCAAGTAGGCCATCCGATCCTCCTGCTAGGCGACAATATACGTAAATTATATATTGTATGCAATTGTAAACCAATTCCAATTAGATTTATTTCACTCAGATTGAGTATAATATACAGTTCACGATGTTTCTCCATAATACTCTATCTTCTTCACGCTTTCGGCGAGAGAAGTAGTGTAACGATGTTTTGTTCAGCGCTGTGCATCCCACTGCATGGTACTTGTCACACCTCTTCAGGCAGAACCGGCAGGTGCACAACTCGTACTCCTCGTGAAAGGCTGCGTTTGAACATACCAGGTAGTGATAACCATGCACTATGTACCTGGTGTATACGTGGCGACTGTCACATGCAGGACCAGACCAAAGGTGCACGGCATTGAAAACGTCCAAACCACCGACCTCCCGTCTGGCCTGTTCGACGTTAGCTTACCATTCAGAAATGAAACATTCGTATGGTACTGTACGCGGCATCTTCAGCCTTAGTCGGATTGTTTCAGTAACCGGTGAACAACCTGACATGAGATACACAAAGCGGCTCCTTGCTCGAATAGACAAGCAAAGCACTCGCTTTATATATAATGAGAAACACCTCTCAAGCTGGTTAAAATTCGCCAGTGTGAGGTGGTTCCACACCCTGTCAAGGCCATACATCAGCCCCGGAACAATCTTAAGCATGAAGAGCCTCACTGCTGAGAAAACGGACAGTCTTCGGACATTGCCTACTTCCCCGTAAAGAGAGACAAGTACCTTCCGTACTGTTTCGTTTATATGCGCTGTGAACGTCGTTCCCGTATAATGAACCCGAAGGCCAAGATACTGGAAAGAGTTAACAAAATCCAATGGTTGGCCGCAGCAACGTATAACGTCTCTGGCAGCCGATCGACCTCCACGCCTGAATTTCATGGCTTTGGTTTTCCTGGTGTTTATCTCAAGTCCCTTCGAGACAAGGAACTATCATAGAGGTAATGCGCTTGATGGCACCTAGGTCGCGATGAGCGACCACGATATCATCTGCATACATCACCACCACGGCTTTTTGGTACTCCTGTCGGACGTAACCGACGAGGTCAGCAAGGAGAAGTGTAAACGAGACGCAGCTCAGCGGGTCTCCTTGCGGAGTTCCCACATTTTGCTTAATCTCCAATACACCCTGCTCACCGTCTACCAACAAGGTGTCCTCCTCAAAGAAACTTGCTATTACACTCAGGAGAGAGCCACCCACTCCTATGCAATTGTAAACAACAGGCGTGGCATGCTCTTAAGGAAATCGCTTTTCTTAACGACAGTGCTCATTCGCACCTGATCTCATTCTGTTATATGGCTAGAAATTACTACATCGGATCACGCTCTCTTCCAACGCCCAGTTGTTATCCGTTGATTTTGCACTTAAAGAGACACTGCTGGTCCTTCCTATAACGGCGATCAGCTCCACAACGACGACGACGACGGCGTCAAAACAGTTACGCTGAATGTTATGGTGATGCATTAGAAAATCAGGCGGACGATATCTAGCAGAAATAAATTCTGAAGCCGGTCATATAATAATATACTTCACATGTCCCTGTAACCATAAAACTAAATAATAACTACACTCCTCATATTTGACGTGTCCGATGTACGTTCAAAAGCGGAGTCACGTTCAAGCATTCAGGTTAAAGCAAAGATGATAGAAATTGCTCTTGTCTCCTCTTCGATCAAAGCCGTGCATGCTTCATTAAAAAGCACGCTTCGTATTTATATATGGGCTTTCTACTGCCGTATAATGATGATTATTATTATTATTGGTCTATCGATGCAACACAAGCAGTAGGTTATAGAACGCTATTGTTATTATTATGTTACGCTACGCTATTACGAAACGGCACAGTTAGCAACAGAGGCACGTCAAGTGTAGGACTTCGATTGCAATATTTACCGCTGTGTTTAGTGGTCGGCAAGACTTACAAGGAAACGAAGTACCTCAGTAGCGTAATAATTCGTATCGGCGTCTGTACTGCTGCTTTTCTACTGTAATATAGACTCGCCGATAAAGTTCATCGATCATGACATTTACTTGCAATTGCTGCGCTTAAATCCCAAATGCAGCCACTTACCTGACGGCCTCCCGCCTATAAAAAAAAAAACCTGTCCATACTTTTAGCTAAATTTTTTACCAACTTCATTATTGAAGAAATCGCGTCAGAAGGGTACGCCTGTACGCCATAGTCTATGCTGATGATACGACCTTACTTTTCTGTAATACAGACTGGTGTACAGAAGGCTATGTAAGTAGTAGAGTATGCTGTTCTTGTGTTTGAAAAATTCGGTCTGGTGATAAATGCAACAAAAACTAGGACTCATGTTGTTTCGCCCTGCCAAAAAGGTCACGCAGGTTCAAATGCTGAAGCTCAATGAAACGGAAGTGACACTAAATGGCATGATCACTTAGAGGTTATTACGCCTAAATGCTATGTGGTAATTTCATCTATTCGTCGTCTCCGAGAATTAGGAGTGCCTGTCGAGGGTCTTCTTATGTGTATAAAATGCTATTAATGCCAATTCTTTGTTATGGTATCTCTATTTGGGGAGTTCATAATAAAGGTATAACTCATAAGGCCGAAGTCATTCAGAATAATGCCCTCAGAGCAGTATTTAACTTGCGCCGAAGCGATTCGGTTCGTAAGTGTTTTCAAGGGTTTAAGTTTTTACCACTAAAGGATATTTACAGGGTGAAAATTGCCATGCTTGCATTTATGATGTATAGAAGAGTTATTGCGGATGATGCTGCTTTTTCTATAAGAGCTGCTGTTAGACGCACAACTCGACGTGCAACGGAGTTTGTGAGGCCAGTAGCCTTAAAGCAGTCCACTCGTCATGCTCTCGCGTAAACCCTGCCGACTATCTGGACCGAAATTCCCAAAGAAATTCGTGTACTCATTTCAGTCAGATTACTAAACGTGAGGTGAAGAAATTGGTAACGGGTAAAAACTCCAGTCAAAACAAGTTACCCGTTAATAGGTTGAAGAAAGAGTGTCATGTATGTGAACGGAAGAAGTTTTTAGCGACTTCAATTGTGAGTTTCGTATGGAGTGAGACATATTAAAGTATGAAATAGATAGTTTGGTGCTAATACACATTTTACATATTTTTATATACGAGAACTTAAGCACTGCGAAATAGCGGTTCCGTGAATAAACCTGAAATTGAAGCCTTTTGACGCTGATTTTCAGGCGTTCGTATTATGATGACGTTTTTCAAGGAAAGCATGGCAACCCCGATACATAACAATGCGCCTAAGAAGCGCGTCGAGAATTATCGTCCAGAGTCGCAGTGCTCCGTTGCCTGCACAGTTTTTGAGAGAGTTATAGACACACCACTAATTATACGACTGAAAACGAATTATTCGAAGCGGCGCAACATGTTTTTTGCTTCGGTGAATTATGTACGTAACTGCTAGAGATTATGCACGACTGGGCGCTCTATTCTATTATTTTTTATCGGAAAAGTAAGAGAGAACACTAACAGCGTTTGACATCTATGCGCAGACCTGCGACTGCGAACTGCTTTTCCGCACATATCAAAGAACGAGTCAAAGCAGCATCCATACTTGTGAATATGTTGTTCCGCTGTTTTATTGTCAAAAAGCCTGCGTTGTATTTTCGTTTGTACAAATCGATCGCTGTTATCCAAACTCTTATACTGTTTAACCGTATGGCATCCATATTTGTGTAAATACATTAGTATGATCGAAGGCGTACACAGGAGATCTTTTAACGAGGAAGAAGATGAGCAATCAAATCGAACGACATTGGATTACCGCCCTTAACGGAAACACTAAGGAAAAATGACAGACGGGTTTCAACTCAACTTTTGGGTCTTATTGATCATTTCCTTATAGTAAAGCCGAACAATCGCAGAAGCCAAGTAATATGTGTGCCCAGATGCGTTGCAAGAACAGGAGCACAGCAATAATATGTTCATCTGGTGCGTGGCTAGGATATTTTCACAACAGGACGACTGTACAGGCCCCAGTCCGCGATCAGTTCTTCCTTAACCTCTATTACATGAATAAAAGAGCTCTCTATTATATTTGTTTACTCTTGGCGACATGTGAGATAATAGACAAACACTAACATTAACGCCTTCGTTTCAACGCATAATTTTGCCGCGATTCATATAAAAGAGTGAGGTGTACATAGCGACAAATATAAGCAAAATGAACGTGATGTCTACATGCTAGATGCGCAAGTATTTCATTATCTCGTTATTTTAGCCGAAACTAAGCTTTTAACGTAGAAAGACCTTTGTTGCACTGCACACAGTATATGTGTTGGTGATCCGCGCGCGCAATGCTGCATATTGTTATGCTGCAGAATGATTTGTAAGACAAGCTCAGAACCAATCGCCTCATAAACAATGTTTAACTTCTAAGCAGACACATAGCTTAGCCCATATGGCATAGCCACATTACGTTTAAATAAACGTTAGCGTATGCTAAATGCATCTTCTGCCGCGTGAACGATGCCCACGATAAAATTATACTTTGAATAGCTTTAGAGTATTATTTCATTCATATAACACACGTAAGTTCAATTACGAAGATATAACAATATCGAAATCAATAATAACAATAAAGACTTATAAATACAGTATTTTATAGAAAACAGTTTATTTTGTTAATACTCTATTTTCATCTGCAAATGGCTGTGATGTTTCCACTGGTCATATCAGCTGCGACACGCAGAGCCACCAACCAACAGAAAAGTTCAACACTTACTCTTTAGCTCAAGACCATAAACTGTCTTGAGTTTAAAGCTCAAAATAAATATAAATGCCACTCGCGGCCCCCGCAGTATTCACAATCCAACCGCAATAGCCCTTACGGACTAGCCGTAGATGAGTCCATTCGAATAATTTACATACATGGTGAATGGATATATCGTTCCACGCTTAACTGTTCGTGCCGTATAGATCTCATACCTACAAAAGACTACCTTGCTTCCGATCAAATCGACAGAGAAAAATATAATCGAAGCAATTGCTAGTTGAAGTGATGAAGCCCCCTCTGTCGGGCATCAGATATCGGCTTGCGACGCCTCCCGGCACGTGCGTCTCACGTTCTCACGCTGATTGCCGAGCTGCAGGGAGCTACAGGCAAAGTTACGGAGGCGATTCTTGGAATAAACGCTCATTTCGGCAGACTTTGCTCAGCTCGTTTACTCGAACCTCACTCTGCAGAGCCCGTAACAACAGTGACATAGCTTTTGTTGTGCTCCGACGCCATGATTGGGGAGCTGATCTGAATGGGAACCGGCTGTTGAGAGTGGATCCGGCTTTGACGAATGCCCAACCCACCAATGGCAGTGCCGGTGGCGCTGAAGCCTCCAGCTTTAACCGCGCTCACGTCGGCTAGCAAAAGTTCGCGTCGGATCACCTCGTTACGCTGCTGCTCCTGAAGGAATCGGGTCTCAGCTTCGAGTTTTCGTCGCTGGGCTGCAATTAACTCCCGTTCCTCTATCAGTCTGCAACGAGAAAAAACACCATTAGAACAACGGGGAAAGCTGTTCCGTACATACTACAATTACATTCATAACGCATCTCGAATATTTATTCAAGCATTTAAGAGCAAAGTAGAGTAGTATTCCAGAGACACATGGAAAAATAGGAGAATGGCAGTGCGGATTTAAAAGATAGTATAGGCTAGATGATCATATTTTTTATAAGGTCAGATTGTAGAAGCATAGAAATTGCGGGGACAAAAATGTTTTTTACTACAAACAAAAAGAACATAATGGGGTTAGGGGGGAGAGAAGCTATTATTACAGGGCAGATAATTGTACTACCTAAGTAAGCACTATATTGGGATGACTAGGGCTACAGGGAATACTTATTTAGAAAAAGAAGAGATATTACGAAGGAAAGGGGCTGAAAAAGGAAGATATGCAGTAAGCTTTAAGTGCTTTTGGGTTTTGTTACTATATATATAATTTTTTTTGAGAAGATGAAGGTGAATGCATTTACGCACGCTTTAAGTACGGAGTATTTCCTCTCTCGAGCAGTGTGGGGCTCGACCCTGGCGGTTGGATGTTGGTCCGCCAAGACCACTACCCACTAAACACACCTCCCCCCTTAAGCTTCACTCTCTAATGGCCCAGATATCCATGGAACAGTCCTATGGGTCATTAGGAGAAGTGGCGAGCGCTTAACGGATCATTTAATCAAGGTCACTCACGGGTTCCCCCACCAGTCCGACGTGATTGTCCCAACCCCTGCGAACCCGTTTGATCACAAGCCACGTTATCTGTTGATGTCGTAAACGCTGTCCGTTCTCTTCTGTACCTGCCAAGCTCCGCTTTCTTTTTCATCACCGCAGTTGCCATTTCCTCGCTCAGCCTCCATGCCGATGCTGTGCTGCATATGTACTCCACAAACATTCTCATGTTACTTCTCGACGGGTCTGGTATCCCGACTCCTTGTTTTCCTGCTTCTCTGGCCCATCTCAATCGTAGTAGCGCTATAGCGGTTGTCCTTGCCTGCTCTAGTCCCTTGCATTTTAAGAGAGCGTGCTCGGGGTCATCGTCGATGCCGTTCACAAAGTGCACGCAGGTTACCGAGGGAGCTTAGCCTATACGAAATAGATAACTTTGAAAATCACCGTGGCCAGTGAGACACTGCGAGAGTTAATTTCTCCCGCCGGGCGGTCAATCCACTTCTTTATGTCCGGTATGAGCAGGCGAAGTGAATAACCCGATGAGCTTGCGGGGATGGCATCCCATTCTTCTTGCCACGACCTTATCGTATTTTCCCTTTCAGCTTCTTTGTTAGATTCAGACCCTCCTATATAATTTTCCTTTCATTCACTATTAAGTCCCAAGGTGGGGAACCAGCCAGTACCAGAGTTGCGTTCGTGCTAACCGTGCGGTAGGCCTGCAGGATCCTAAGCGCCGCTGTTATCTGCGTGCTTCTTAGGGCTGTTCTTGCCGTTCTCGTTTTCAAGGTGTTCTGCAGCCAGACTGGCGCGAAAAGTGCAATAGACTCGGTAACCGACATTAGTAGTCGTCGCCGGCACTCCCGCGGCCCGTGTAAGTTTGGCACAATCTTGCCTATCGCGTTACCCGGTTTAGTCGCCTTGCCCGTACACTTCCTAATGTGATTTGTCCCCCTGAGACCCTTGTCTAGTAGGACACCACATTTGGCCTCTGTTACTTGCTTGATTTCCTGACCCGCCACCATCAGTTTCATGCTGTCTACTCTTTTCCTGCCTGTCAGAAGGATGGTCTCGCTATTTTCCGGGGCAAGCTGTAGCCCAGCGCTATTCATCTATCTCTTCGTCTACCAGAGAGCCATGTTTGTCTTTAATTCACGTTCTTCCTCTATTTTTGCTTGAGAAATGATGGCCAAGTCATCCGCATACGCAATAATTTCTACTCCCTGTGGGAGATCTTGTCTCTGGACGTCGTAATATGTTATGTTTCAGAGCAGGGGTCCCAGGATTGACCCTTGAGGAACTCCTGCAGCCATGTCTATCTCCACTGTGCCGTTTCAAACCTTTCTGTCTTCTAAGTATCCCGAAACGGCTCTTACGAGAAATGAAGGGACCGCTTTTCTCACTGAGGTGTCTAAAATCCCTTTCCACGGCAGACTGTTAAACGCGTTCCTGACATCGAGAAGGACTGCCACAGGGAGCTTTCGTTTATATATAGGTTCGCCGTAAAGCATGTCAGCTTTGGCTGTAATTCGTTGTATTGCTGTAAGAACTGATCTTTTCTTGCAAAATCCTATATTGATTGGACGACAGGAGACCATACTGTTCCGCAAACGTCCTGAGTCTGCCTTCTATAATTGCCTTATACCCTCTTGCTAGGGTGTTCAGGAGACATACGGGTCTGTACCCTCCGTTACTTTTGGGAATCAAGACCACTTTTCGCCCTTTTCCAGTCTCTAGGCAGTTCCCCACTTGTCATCGCCTTGGTAAAAACTGCCGCTACAATTCCCGGGTGTTCCTTATAGAGCATTTTTACCGCTATAGGCGGAATGCCGTCGGGTTCTGGAAATCTCCCTGGATTGAGCCTCTCCCCTGCCATCAATATTCTGCGCGTGTGATAGGCGGGAACTCCTCTTCTTCTGAAGATGTCCCTCTTCTTGCGTATGTTTCCCTATTAAAATGTCCATGCTGTGGAAATAGATTGTTTAAAATGTGTACGACCTCTGTGTCTGGCAGTGTGACTTTTGGGGCCTGCACGCCTATCCCTCTAATCATTTTATAGGGTTTTCTCCTATGGCTTGTCATTTATGTCCTTAATCATCTGTTGCCAGTAGAGCTTTATGCTTTCCGCTATTTCGTTTTTTAAAAACGCCCGAAGTATTCTATAATTTTCCAAGGCGAGGGTCTTTTTTGGCAAATTCTCTTCTAAGCGACCGTGTCGCGTCTTCTGACCGGCCTTGCATATTCTTCAGATGGAGCAGAATTATATCACGAATACGAAGGTGTGCTTAGTTTCTGTCTAGGACTGGTTATCTCGCAACAGCACATTTTGTGCTCCTATGTCGGGCAAAAACACCAGTGTCACAAATTATAGTAATTTCACTCTCACTCCGAAACAAGTACGTCTCAGAGACCATGTTCCAATAGAAAAAATATTCGCTTTAACGAGCTCTACAATTCCATGCACGCTTTAAAAACCTTTCAGTCACACCCTGTATATATATATATATTTTTTTTGTTATTTATTTTATTTTTATTACTATTATTATTATTATTGAGGAGCTACGTATAGGTCCTTATACGTACAACATGCGCTTTATGCATATGTGTACACACACCATATGCATAAGTAATCACCCGTATCTATACATGATTGCGAGGAACAATGCACAGATGCGTGCGGCCCCCTACTAGCACGTCACGCCAAACATGCACAATGTATGCACGCGTAGGACTACGCCTGCACACAAAAACATATGGAGCCGTGTAGTAATGTTTTAAATTATATATGTGCGCTGGTTACGGACCTGCACGTCCGCGTGTTCACAAGCGTTGCTTATGTGTTCCGGCTACGTATGCAATTGGACAGATTGTATGTAAACACGCTGGTAGTGCAGAACAGCTGATGTTTCAAAACCGCTAGATCGTTCGAGACACCGATTGTAAACAAATTTGCGCTCGAAGTACGAGCGATTCAAAACGATGACACTATCCGAGTTGACACGAAAATATGTACTGCACAGTACCTGTAAGGTAGTTTAAGATGTGTGCTGGATTTGTCACTAAGTGCCGTTAACCCAGTGCTGTTGCTCAGTCCGTTTAGGACCTCGGGATTCTCACTTTTTACCGTTTTCCACAGAGCGAAGTTCACGCTCGACCGTTAAGGGTGAATATATATATATATATATATATATATATATATATAAATATAAATATAGAAACAAGAAATACATGGAAAACCATGTATGTACTAGCATTGACATTTGGATGCGAGGCATGGCCGCACCGAGCGGCCATGCGAATGAATCGGCGACCGCCAATGTGCCTGGGTACTTGACTCAGGTGGTGCAGCTGTCTAAGAGAGAACACTAAGAAGGAGCTTAAAGAGGTTTCGCTGAGGATTCCTCTAGCGCTAGCCCGGGTGCAGGCAACGAGGCAATCTAACCACCAGGCGCTCTAGGGTGCTAGATTTAGCGAAGGAGAATATGGCGGCGGTAGAAGACGCCCTGGATGACTCGCGCACTGTTAGGATAGCTCTTGAGAATGAATGCAACAATTTAAAGTTACCTTCGGAGGCACTGCGCCATGTCCCCGCACATAACATGGGTTCCCGAGAGCTCAGGGCGCTGCTGCTAACAAAGTACCTAGAAGAGGACAAGGCAACGGTCGCTGCCTTGAGCGATCAATTTCTCTCTATATCAAGGACATGGGAGAGCCCAGCAGGAACAGCCGTGGTGCTGCAAAACACTGACGTTTGGGAGACAATAGAGGGACTTAAAAACCCATCCCAGCACCCAACTCGCACCCTAGTGGTTGGGATAACAGACCCAGGCACTGGGCTGAATCAGTCGACCTTTTCGGTGCTGCAGAGGATCCTTGATCGATCGTTTAAATGTTCGGTCCTGCCTCCGCTGCTGTATGTGTCGTCAAAACAACGAAACGCCAAAAACGTTCAGGGCGACGTGATCATCCGGCTTCGGTCATGACCGAAGCAACCAGGACAGCCACTGGAAATGAGGTCGACCACCATGAAGACACTGCCTAGCACTGTAGAGCTTGGAGGTCCTGGCTAGCGACGTCTTTATACAGAATGCTTTACGAAAGAAACTAATTAAGAAGTTTCCTCCAGGCAAGCTTAAGCCGGTTTCACGCAGCTCATGCATGACGCATACGCACGGTCGAAACGGATATCTCTATGCCTTCTCTTTGGGCCAAACATCGCCACCGCGCGGCGGACGGCGGACGTCTACAAGGATAATTCGGCCGACACGGCGATATAGTCAACGGGACAGGACACAAGTGTTTCCGTTTATGGCAACCTGGCAGGACGAGCAGACACTGGCGTATTATGCGTGTCCGGCCAGCCTGAAGACGTCGACAACACAGTGGATCAATGTAGTAGTGCTCTAATAACGTGTCGCCAGTCATCGGCCTTCGCGCTTGCCGGCCGCCACTGCGCCGGCATTATTGCTCGGCCGGGGGTAGCTTACCTTCACGCCCTCATGAGGGAGAAGACACGACTAGAACGAAGTCGATGAACTCGAATTGGAGATCAAGAGGCATGACCGAGGAAGGATTTGCTAGTGAGAGTGACATGCAACCAGGATTTCCGCATGGTCTCGAAGCACCATCAACACTCTCTCATGTTGGCCTTAAAATGCCACACAATTCCGAACCTTGAGAGATTGCGGAGGAAAACGGGTTTTAATGGGTGAGAGTTCCACACTAACAGCTGGCGGTTGCCAACTCTGGTTGCGCGTAATGCATTTCTCAAAACCTCCAAGGAAAAAGAATTGACATTTAAAAGTGCCGCTCTGATCCACAACGCGTGGTTTGGAAGGAAGTTTGAAAGAGTACAAACAGGAGCAATAAGATCTGCATTGGGTTGAATTGCCCTTCTAGTTATGCCAGAGAGTTTCTTAAGAGGAAATAGGGGAGGTCAAAATTTGTACAAACGGAAGCACAATGTAAGCTACGATTAAGTATTAGGGTTAAAAATATCACGAATAAATAATGGGTTAAGCAGATGCAGGTGGTAAATACGGAGCAAAGCGTAAAAGCGAAGTGGTACAATTGAGTACAATATTCCGCAATCGACAAGAGCAAAGATATCAGACGAAATGGTAAAATACAATGTCGTGCATGGACAAATGGAAATTGGCGATGGGATCAATATCGAATTTAGCCATTTTATCTGAAAAGCAAGAAATTGGCGGAGTAGATTAGTAGCACGACATTTTAAGAGCGAGTGGGCTATTGGCAGATGCCAAGACAGGAAGGTTGGATACGAGGATACAGCTCTCAAATGATATAAAGGGGGAAGTAAAGAATGTCGACCTAATGGGCTAGATAATAAATAAATTAATTAAACATATTGCCAAAAAAAATACAGATTTGAGGGGTATTAGGTATACTGAGTGTCGGAGGCACTAACTTTAGGACTAAATGTTAGAAAGGTACAGGTCAATATTACAAAAAAGAGATTGTCCCAATAGAAGGCAATTAGTACTATTGAAGAAAATACTTGATGACTAAATGCGTAGGTAATAAGGAATATAAAATTATACTGCCGTAAGCCCCTGTATAAGAGTACATGTATTAGGTTACACGTGAGCAAAATTAATCAACTATTTAATTTATAAACGTTTCGTTTAAGTTTAGAAGCGCAGCGCTGTTACGCGAGTAAAACGGGACCTCCATATTCGCAACAGTAATATTGAATTCTTGCAATACATGTCTTACGCACAATCAAAGAAACACGTATGCGAGGACAGGACCACCTTGCAGAAACTCGATACATACAATTATGACAGTATAGCAATGATTAATTCATTCACACGTCAACGTGGGCGGAAGCTAAATATTGTGACAACCAACAAGGTTGTGAATGACATGCTCCCGTAGAGATTCATAAAACATACATGAACCAATTAGGATGCAGACACACCCATTATTGAAGAAAAGCCTAACTTAACTAACAACATTTACCTGAAGATAGGAAGTGTGTGAAATTATTTAAAAAAATAAATGCGTAACAGATTGTATTAGCAATTTATAGTAGAGGATTGTAAAACGTGTGTACGTTTTTAAACACAAGCCTTTCACGAACAGGGCAAACGACGACGAATATATATATATATATATATATATGGCGAGGGATTAGCTACAACATTGTGCCTAGCGGGCGTGTATGGTGACTATCACGTGCCCGTTTCGTTTAGGCCAGACAAGGAGCACTTCATAAGTGTGCCCCTAACGGAGGCGGCGTTGGTACAGTTGCATGTCAAGAGTCAGGCGTACTTTAAAAAAGGCTGACGATCTCCCTTTAGTGGAGGATAGGGTTAGCGACGTGCCGACCTTACGGATCAGCTGCCTAGGTCCGAACGCCAGGGAGCGCTCATGGTTTCGAACGCAAGAGAGCAGAATTTGTGGAGATACCAGAGTGATAAGTATTTTCTTAGCTTACTGATCTCCGCCAGGTGGGCTACTTAGCCAGCTTCAGTGTGCTGCCACCTACCATAGAAGGAACTAGAAAGTCGGTAACGTTTGCACCCCAAAGCAGCATTTGCCTCGCTAAAAGGGTGTAAATATCATCCCGTTTGGACGTCTGTCGCCATCCGCACAGAGGCCGGGCTGTTCTAAGATGCACGGAAGACCGCATAATCCTAAAGGCTCTGCCTGAAGGTCTCATTAGTAGCGGCATGTCACGTTGTCAGGCCTACCTCCGCACCGGGCCTCACGGTTCTGATGGAAGGTAGCCAAGCGGTTCCTAAACAGGCCGATTACCGCTATATCTAGGATGGGGTTGCCCTGTTTTCTGCGCTTAGTATTGATGAGACTATGGTAGGGCCGGTCTGGGTCAGTAAATTTGAAACATCAAGAATCCCGTAAACGTGGAGACGGGTAGTATTGCTTGTTGCCGTGCGCTAGGTGGCAAAGATGTGTTCAGCAGGGACTCGAGGGTAGAGAGGGTTCATCTTGTTGAGCGTATTCAGATCGTCGGCTCAAGGAAGTCTTAAGGACGAAAAAGAGGGCCTGGAATAAGAAAAGTTCCTGATGAGATCCCAGAAGAGGTAGGCGAGAAGCGGCATCTTTTAGTTTAAATCTCTAGCGCTCGATTGCCGCTGTGGGCCCTTCGGAGTAAATTGGCACACCCACTGGCTCCAGATCGTAACTTGGCGGTTATCTTTCGTTTCGCACGACAGACAATAAATACCTTTACGTAATTGACTGCCAAGTGATGACAATTTGCATAGTATTTCCTCTTCGGTGATTGATATTGGGACCGATAGGGCGGGCTATGTGTGAGCACTGGCAGGATGACCAGATGATTCTCTCCGGATCACCAGTTGATCACCACCTTGAATGTCTCTAGTTCACCAGACGTACATATTCTCGTTTAGTGTAACTAGACCCTTTTGCTTCGAGGGACGCAGTCAGTTTCGCCGTGACGCTCCCACCACGTGGACCCGATACGGGGGGTGTTCGATAGAGTGAGCCCGGTTCATTTACCTAAGTCATCCATCGGTGGCACAACTGCGGTATCGCGGGCGGTGCTGTGACATCAGTCTGATTAGCATGCAAGTCGCCTCAGTTAAGCCTTGTCGTAACTTGGGTAATTCAGTACTTACAGGCGTCGTCTCCGCTATTTGCTAAAGATTTACAAAAATTCACGTTTTGCCGAAGACGGCAACTTTCGACAAGTACATGTCTGAATGGAAAGAATAAGATGGCAGACTTTGACGCCGCTCTATTTTGAACCCAAGCAATGACGTATAGTTCGTGGAAGCGCTGCAATTTTGAGAATAGACACCTACTCGCACGATTTGCTGTATATGGCTTCCACATGAAGATATGTATTCGGGAGAAGTTCCATGAAATTTCCTCGTTATGCTTATGCAAACTCTCCGGGCGACAGTGTGACTTCTATCACCTCAACAATGCGATAGAGCAGTTCCGTTGACTCGACTTTTGGAACCGTGATGAATATACGTATACGTAAATCGATAAGTATTGTGTTGATAGTTTCCACTAGGTAAAACGAATCATATACGTAGGACGACTAAAGCGTTTTAAAGATTTCTTGAAATCCGGCAACACGTGTGTGTATTGAACCTGGGGAACATTGCGTACAAGCCGCCGTCCTCCCGTGTCGTCCACGGAGTCAGCTGCTTGTGCGCTGTTCCATCGCGCTAAAAACCGCGCAGCAACGCAAAAGGAAAACATACTCCCGTCGTAATGACGATGTAAATCGAATGCAATCGCCTCAATCAGGCTGGGCGAAGTTGAACTCCCGGCAGCACGATCTTGTACACTTTGAAGTGTGTTTCATACCTTTCTTTATACTTCTTAATTTGATTTATGACTCTTGTAGTTTTCACTACGATTGTCACACCAGAACAGGGTAAACTGATCTCAATAACGGGTCAATGTTATTTGCCAGTTATTGGGATCCGTTTTGCCGTGCATATGTATCACCGCTACGACTAATATATATATATATATATATATATATATATATATATGCATTTACAAACCGTTCATACAGCCTAAAAACGTGACGCTAGTCATTATACGGGACGACTGCTAACCTTCGCCGCCGCTCATCGAACATCTTTCCTTCGAAGTAGTGTCGCTGTTTCTGCTCGCGGATCATTTCCGTTTCGGCGTCGAGTTTTCGCTTCGTAGCGACAAGGACTTTGCGCACAAGCACGGCTGTCATCGTTGCACGCGCCAGAAGGCGACTCTTCGACGTTGAACTACCATTTGCGCCATTCGCACCGCCGCCACCTGGTCCGACAGCTACCCCCGTTGGATTACCAAGACTGGTCTGTGCGGAGCTCGTCTCCTGATAATACCTAGCAGCGGACAGCAGAGTCAAGTCGAGAACACACATTGTCATAGTAGCGATCCACTTGTTACTGGGGTATATATATATATATATTTTTTTTTACATATATATACGGAATGATGTCGACAACACCACCAGCAACAACAACAACGAGATTTGCGTCATCAAATGTTTGAGCTATCCTGTTTGAGAATTACTAGATTACACAGAGAATATGTCTCTCTCTCTCTCTCTCTTCATTATGTAGCTAGTTTAAACAACGTTTGCAGTTATCTATGTACACAGGCATGGTGTATGTGGCTCGGTGGCGCGGCTCATACTCACTGTTCGGCACCCTGATGCTGGTGAGCTGCGGCAGCAGATATCACCTGCGCCGACGTTGAAGGTCCTCCGTAGATGATTGTTTTCACGATATCGTCCAGCACCATCGCGTTTGTCTCGCCAGCTCCCACGGCATTTACACCGACAGGTCCTGTGGGTAGCTGGGTTTGCGACGGTTGAGCGAGCCCAATATTTCCCTAATAAACAGGAGCAGCAGGACAGTCGATCCGGAACCAACTGTTTGTTAGCAGCTACACACACACTCACACATAGAGCATTTCACCTTTCTTTGCAGCCTCCGTTTTCACATAGAGAGCGCGCATATGAAATAGTCAAAGTCGGAGCATCAAGGCTACACTGCTATGGTCAGGCTAAAGGTCAGCTACGGGTAGGCCATACGCTCCGGTAGAGGAATATTCGAGTTCGAGCTCGTAATAACACAAGGCCAAATTGAACCGTATCAACATACTACAGGCAAGCCTAGATGTACCTCTCTGACTAAGCGCCATCGAGACTAATCGCCCTCAAGTATATTATCCCGAGAAATTCTCCTACTAATACTTTCGCACTCAATTTTCTAGTCGGTCACTTCTCTTCTCTAGCGGCAAACCAGCCCGTCGTCCCATCCAAGCACCAGATAGTAGGTAAAAATATCGCAATCCGAATATCATCGAATGAAAAAATGCCGCACGATCGATGCGCGCACCTCGTGATCGTCATCGCCGCTGTCCCCGGTGTCGACGTCGCTGAGATCGTGATGTCCCTGCGGACCTTGGACTCCGCCGCGGCCGATGTGCGGGTTGACCGCCGTCAGCTGGGAACCTCCGGTGCCCACTGGAAGACCGCCAACGAGCTGGCTATGATGGCCAACTCCAACCGGAGGCTGTGCTTCGGCGCCATTGTTGTCCACCGTAATATTAACCGTATACGAATGACCGTCGTTACCTTGAAGCAGCTGTATTTGGTTGTCATCTCTGGAATGCAGCAGATCGATAGAGCAACAAGATTGTTTACCGTCTTCTACCATTCGACTTCGTCGGCTCGGCGATTAAGGGAATCATACAGCACACTATTATTAGATAAATAAAATAACACCTGCTGCATGTGCAACAAATTCAAATGACAAACGCAGTCTATCGACGCGTTCCTACGATATGCGCGTTAGGGTATCTGCCGTTTAGAAGGTGAAGATACGTTTTGGCTAGGTCGCAGGAACTGCTGCGCTCACAAGGTATCACAGGAGAAATGTACACATAAAGATTTTTGAGGAAATTTGAAACGAGTCAACCCTGGTGTCACTCTGTCTGTGGAACGATTTGCAGACAAAACATTATATATATATATATATATATATATATATATATATATTATATATATATATATATATATATATATATATATATATATATATATATATATATATATATATAATATATATATATATATTTTTTTTTTTACGGATTACTTAAACGTTGTAATATGCAGTTCAGTTATGAATGACGTTTGAAAATATTAATTTTAAAAAAATGTCCAGTGTGTCCAATACGACGTCCTCACTATACCTGTGTGTGAACTCAACAGGAGCAGTTGTTTGAGGGTGCTGCTGCTGCTGTTGTTGTTGCTGCTGCTGCTGTTGTTGTTGCTGATGATGCTGCGGATGATGTTGGGGATCTGTCAGTTGCGAGTGATCCAGCTCGAGGTCAATCATAATGTCACCCTGATCAGCGTTCTGCTTGAGTCCGTACCTCTTTCGGAAGCCATTTAGCCAGCCCTGCGAATCCACGAATGACTTCACGTGGTGCATCTCCGCTAACCGCTTTGCCAGACGTCGAACGTCGTCGTCCCATACTCGGCCGCCTGACCTGCAGTGACATCGCCCCACCAAAACAACAACAACAATGACCCATAGGCCGCAACGCTTAACGTGACGTTCGCCAGCCAATCGGCCAACGTAGCCTAGTGGCAACGCTACTCAGTGCCTCAGTGCAGGCATTCGAGGGGTCGTAGGTTCGATCGATCACACTACAGGCCACTCCAACATGAAGCACTTGAGTGTTCGTGGTTTGCAATCAAAAGTTGTGGCAACTCGAACTGCGTAATTGAAATGAGCGATGAAAAGTTGAACTTAATCGTTCTCTTTTTGCGATCTCGACGTTTTCACCGTCACACACACGAAGTGATCACGACGGCGATTAAACACAATGGGAAAAAGGTCGCATCTCTTGTTAGTAAATTTAATCTTTGCTAAAAAAAAATCTCACTAGACCTTTAATTTAATTGTTGCTGGGGCGGTTGTCGCAGTGGTATATTATTACACATTATTCTAATACCACTGTTATTTACTATCGTTATTCTCCCAAACTCCTAAGTAATTTAACAAACGAATTTGTACCATCTTGAAATGCAAAGTTATTGCGAAATAAAAAAATATTTATGTAAAAGCGTAAGCACGCAAGTCCACATCATGCAATATCTATTCTTAGATCTCTGTTTAATAATATCCTTTGCGACAAAGCAGAGAGAGGAGATTGTTCCGGATATAGCCGTATATGGCTTTTAACACAATTTATTCCGCTAATGTTTCGAAGTTATGTTGGAACTTGTTGTAACTAGGCGAATTTTTGTAATTAAGCGAATTGTTGTAATTAATGAGCGGATTCATTAAATTGATAATTAATGTTAAGCTCAATTGATTAACAAATTAATTCCAACTAGTTTCGCCAGGAACCATTAAGGGACCAACGACAGCGAGTAACAATATATAACTTAATTAATTAAGCTAACTGTTAAGCTGAATTAATTAACCAAGAGAATTAAAGTTAGTCTACAGTCATGGTGCGTCTCAGGCTGGTCCGTCATACCGTCAGGTTGGCCTGGAAGAGGGGAAAATTTATATAGCTCAATCAAAAAATCAAGTTCATTAAAGACGCTGGTTTGGGAGCTCCCTTTATGGTCGGTCATGGAGTGCCTCAGACTGGCGCATATATATATATATATATATATATATGACCAGTCCATTCGTGTCACCTTGTCGTGCTCACCCGGATAGCTACGCGCTTGCAGAGTCCAGACTCGCTGGTCCCCGCTTTCCGGTATCTGCGGGTGCTTAGACTGCCTTTCACAGACGGCAAGTCGGCTTTTCAAAACAGCCTCAGGCAATTGCTAATATATAGCTTGTTTCCCGCATCCCCCGTAAAAATCGCTCGCTCTTGTTTGCTATGCTCCTTGTGCACAGGAGATGTAATCTATTTTGCTGCTAAGCTCGACGGTTGGTTACGTGCAAACGAGCATTCGAACGTCATGTCTGAACACGAATGTCAAGTCGGTGACCATTACCTAACGACGTCGACGATCCAGTTGTAGACGTGTTTTTCAAGGTTCGAGAACTTTCCATCGCGAAACGTCTTGTCGGCATCGCCCTTCACCCGCCGCTCAATCTCGAACCACTTCTCTTTCTGAATCAGGATGTCGCTGACCCTCCGCCGACAGATCTCCTTGTTCCACAGCTTCGTGAAGTGCTCAGCGATCTGCCGTTGATTACAGCCAGGATGCTGCGCTTTATACCTGTCCACAAATGGGCAAATCGGGAATTGTGTAAAACGACTTATATATATATATATATATATATAAGGGCCATGCCCTTTCGTGGCTTCGTCTTATACACTATTCATAGTGAGAGTGAGTAAATAGCGATGTATATTCATATATATATATATATATATATATATATATATCATATCAGTATATAGGGGCCATGCCCTTTCGCTATTCATAGTGAGAGTGAGCAAAACAGCAACCGTTCGACCAGTCGAGACACTAACCGACAAATGGCCGTCTTCTCTCGTACGCTCAGTGCTAGAAGAGGTTTCTTGCCCTTGTGGCGTGTCCTGCCGTCATCGCTACCATCCTGCGAGTCCATGTCAAAATCGCTCGGGCCGAGACCTCCCGATGGTCCTCCGCCGACACCGTCGCCTGTCCCACCTCCTTCTCGACCTCCACCTGCAGCCGCGACAGAAACGCCGGATCCGCCAGCGGCGCCTTCGCCATCATGGGACGGTGCCGCCTCGAGCAGAACGTGCCGCGTGCCGTCTTCGCTCACCAGCGTGCAGTCCTCGAGCATCCGGACGACGTGCAAGCCCGCCGAAGTCCCATGCGGGCCAGCCTGCTGCTGCTGCTGTTGTGACGCCGTGGCGACGGACGTCGTGGTCAGATGGTTTACGTGAACGTCAGGTCCAGCCGTTGCCACCGTGACAACGTCGGACGAGTCGAGCTGCTGGGACGACATGGCGGCCGCCGTTAACGCCTCGAAACGACGACAACGACTGGAGCAGCGAAGGGGCAGACCTTGTCGAGCAACGATCACGGTTTACGTGACGAGACGGTGACCTGAAGGCTTGGTGATCGATCGACTGATCAATCAATTATCCCTCATTCGATTGGCTTGATTGGATGGAAGGCTAACGACCGCTTGAGCCTCCGCCGTCAGCCTGACAAAGCATACACACAGTCAAAACACAGCAGCACACGCAAATGATTTGTTAGCGATTATACTTGACAGGTTACAAGCGTTCGATATGCTAGTTAGCGAACAGAAGTATATATATATATATATTTTTTTTTTTTCTTTTTAAATGCAAACGGAGAGACAATTGTCTCCCGAGTAAGTGTGCATATATATATATATATATATATATATATATATATATATATATATATATATATAGGTGCATTACATATGCATATAACATTTGTTTCACATATGCTAAGCATACATATAGCATTGCTTACAATACGTATAACGTGCTCTCGGCTGTCATTCGAAAAAAGCGACAACCAGCCATATCTCTCTTTAGAAAAGCCAGGCAGACAGACGCATGATATTTTCGTACACGCTTGAAAGCACAGTCGACAGATGCACTCTGTGTACTCGTCTTGGAAGTTCGCATTCGAACGGACCCGGTGCTAACAGTCTTGACCTGGTGTAGACGTGACGATTGTTACATGCAAGACTAGACTATGGCTGAGAGGCACTAAAAGTATACAGGTCCCCAACCTCCAGTCGACTTGTTCAACTTTATGTTCCTTTTGGCGATGCGCCAGGCTTCTATAGTTTGCTCCTTCTTCTTGATCTTATCCAAGAAATCGCAAATATAGTTTTCTAAGAGCAAACTATAATCTTGTTTTAATATATATAAAAAATATATATATACTTCTGCACCCTCTCTAATATATACATTAGCCTTGGAATAGTCTTGAGGTAGAAGTGTGCTACTGTCATCGGGACGGATAGTGCTGAATATCGCCCATCTCTCCATAGAGAGAGACTAGAGCTGTGCGCACTGACTCCACTGCGTGCTCAGTGAAGTTCGTTGTAGTACAATGAAGCCGAAGACTCAGACACTATAAAATTTTGACAACTTCAGGCGCTGGCCGCCGCAACGCATAACGTCTTTGGCAGCGAATCGACCTCTCGTCTGAATTTCATAGCCTCGGTCTTCATGCCGTTTATTTCTAGCACTTTTAAGACAAACAACACATCTGCCAGAGAAGTAATGCGCTTGATGGCATCCAGGTCATGAGATACACACATCACAACTATGGCCTTTCGGTACTCCTGTCGAACATAGCCGACAAAATCGGCAAGTAGAAGAGTGAAGTAGTGACGCAGTTTAGTAAGTATATTGTGGGTTGCCACATTCTGTCTTCATCTTGCTCACGCTGTCCCAGTAAGGGGTCCTCATTAAAGAAACGCTTGACGTTACGCTCAGAAGAGAGCCGCCAACCCGTACGTGTTGGAATGCTCAAGCACATGAATGGCATCAAGCGCTCCCCTACCCCTCCGTAAACCTAATTGCTCCGGCGGAAAGATCTGGTCGACCACGTACTCGATCCGCTTTATAGCCAACTTACGTCGTTTTTCAGCATTCTTTCAGACGCTAAAGGGCTTTTCAGGTTTGGGCTTCGTTTGCTATTGCCATGTTTGCCCTTAAATAGCAAGAAGAGCCTGGCAATGTGCCAGAGATTTGGCCTTTGTCCCCTCTCAACTATCTCGTTAAAGAAACCACAAAGAGAGTCTGCGAAGAGCAGACTCTCTTTGTGGTTATACGGCCTACCTCGAGGCTATCAACCTCTAAAAATGAAAAATCTGCGTGCCTCGTAGCAACAACTTGTAAATCGCCTCGCTGATCAAATATAGATAGGTCAAACCCTGATACACCAGAACTCACCGTGTCAGCAATCTCTGGCGAGTCAAGATTTGGGGAATGTAGGACACCACTATGTTCAGCCTCATAGTCGAGAGTCCCACTCAAAAATCGTTCTTCCTCACACATTATGCCAGCGATATACGTTTATGTACGTAGATTGATTATCCACCTAGTGCTTTACCACGGCCTCCCGCAGATACAGCTGCCAGCTAACAGAAACGAGAAGTCTCCGAAAGGAGTGCAATGCACCCCGGCGTAAGCGTGTCAACGAGAGGCACTAGTTCTATTGCCCATTTAAGTCCCGCACAATGTCAAAGAAACAGCAGCAGAGAACTGGTAGTCTCCGCGTCAGCATCTCTAGATCTATTCAGTAGTCAACCTACGAATAGCTGGACTGCCAGCCACTATATGACTTTCGATAATAAAAAAAACATAAAAAAAATAGTAGCTCGTGGCTTTCGGACAGGTCGATATATCATCGAAGCATCAGGCATATATATTTTTAATAGCGGTTAAATGGCAATAAACCATCTCTTTTTATTGAGACTTCTGTGCTCCCCGTTTTTTTTTCGACTATGGTCGATTTGTAGTCCACTTCGGCATTCACCTTGTCTAAATTGGGAACCATAAAAACCAGTTTAGTAAGAGTGGCTGGTCTGGGTCTCGAACCCAGGCCTCCCGAATAAAAGGCAAATGCTTTTACCACTAAGCCATCTTGCTCGGTGATAACCATTTTCTCGTAAGGATACAACCAGCCTAACAACGAAACAGAATACCCTTGGGCCAGAATTCACTTTGCCACTTTGCAAAGTATGTATTTTTTTAAAATACATATTGACCAGCATTTAGTCTATACACATTTGAATTACAGCGATGCGCCAGGCTTCTGTAGTTTGCTCCTTCTTCTTGATCTTGTCTGCATTAGCACTCAGTCGTTATTTCGTGAAACTCTTTTCGTGTACTGCAGGGTGTATACAGGGTGTTGCGTCTATGTTGACCCGTACTTAATCGTCTTTTTTTGAGCCCGTACCCAAATGAAAATAACTATTTATTTTATTCACTATCTATAGTGTCGAATGTCTGCCATTAAATACAGGAGACAGCTGCGTGCCGTGGTGTGAAGCCCTATGGCTAGTTATGAATGTAAGTAATGGACATACGTAATAAGGTTTCACTTTATCAATAACTGAGAGGTTTCACTTTATCAATAACTGATAAATCAACAAGATTTTCGCAGGCAATCGATCTTTTCCAGACTATAAGCATGAATAAAGTTACGGCCGTTGACACTGGGTGTGTCTGATGACATTGACTGGTGGGATGCTATATAGATATGCGAAGAAAATGACAAGCTTAAAGGCCTCTTCAGATGAAAGGATTCGCTAAGTCAAGCCTTCCACCTCTTCTGAGTGTAATTGACTCTTCCTCCTTACTAATTGAGAGGCCAAACTCTGTGACATAATTATTCAGGCAAGCTATTCAGACAATCCTGTGAATGATAGTTTTCACTTGAGGGCCTCGAGAGGCGTCTTGTGAACATTGTGAATTGTCGGGGTTAGACACTCCCACAAAGTAGAGTGCCCAAAACGACGATCGCATTTTCGCGTTGTACTTCCAAAAACAGCCACTGGAGGAAAAAGAATATATATATATATATATATATATAAATCTGCAAAAATAGATACAGCCACCTATTTTTGCCACATAACACACATTTATTACAACCAGTTGTGTAAAGACTACAGTGGTACATGCTCATAGGGTAACAGCGGAGACTTCCATCGACATTTGGGATCTCGAATTACTCTGAATCACGAGGTCTCCACATTTGGCACAGCTACACCGTGAAAAAATGCTACTCCAACACCTTTCGCTGCTACTCCAACAAAATTGGCCTATAATAGGTGACCTAAGCCTGACTCGGATTGTTTCCTCTGCCGGTCTGCAACCCACCAACATGTCAGCAGTTTCTTGTCGTCCGCGGCAAGAACATCGAACACAATGCTTTAACGCTGTTTGTTACGCTAAAAGTGAACTGGATAATGTAGATTCAGCAGGTCGATAACTACAACATGAGCTACTTAGAAACGATGAACGAACGACAACACAGAACGTGCGTCTAGCGCGTAGCGCAGCCAAGCAGACGATGGATGTTAGGCCAAGCTTCCTCGGTCTATTGACACTACCCAAGGGACGCCGTAGCGCGTAGTTCATACAGTTAAAGTAACGACGATGGAATCGAATTCGTTTGTCAAACAAACATTCGACATCTTGAATGTTCCGCCTGTCCTCCTCGCTGATTGGTCGGTTCGAACTGCGGCGCATTATCATAGCGTACGTTGTCTTCAGCGGTGGTGACACCGCCGTAGGTCAGGGCACGTAGGTCTGATGATGATGCGCCGACGCTACATGGTTGTGGCGTGACAAGTCGTTGGTTGTGAACGTGTCTTATTGTCTGTCACTAGCTTGTAGCTGAGTGAGGTCTCATGTCAGGGTTGCCGGTGGCGGTCTCTATGTTCTGGCTGGTGACGGTTCGTTGGTCGTCGCGATCCACGTTCGATAATGTGCTTGGTCAATTTACTGAGGCCGTCGGTTATCGACGGCGTAGTAGTAGTAGTAGTAGTGGTTGTTCTGTTGCTTCGTTGTGTGTAACTTCGTCACAGTATGTATTCTGGAGCATCCGTCTAGCTGAGCAAAATTTGACGCTGAAGCATGGCCCCACACTCCGCCAAGGCTATATAGCTCAACATTGACATCGTCTTAAGCTCAAAAAGGCGTACTGCTGCACTCAGAGACAGCCTTCAAAACGCCTTTACTCACGAAATAGAGGGTGAGAAACGCCTGGTGGCAGGTGGACGCACCTGCGCAGTGGCCCTGCTGTGATGAACAGTATACATTTTTGAACAACACAATCAATTTGTACAAACGAAGACACACCTTAGACTCCTTAGCAGTGAAACGGCCAAACAACATATCCACAAGTATAGATGATATGATTTGATCATAGCTCTTTAATATCGAAACCGGAGTAAGTTAAGTAAGTCGAGATTAAGACTTCAAGATCCCATTTTACATTGGCAACTGGCAGTTCTGATGCCTTGAGTAAGTAGTTTAGCTGTGTTTTAAAACGAGACACTTATGAACAAAGAGCCGTGTACCGTTGTCAATGCACGACCGGGTGACGCCGAACTGCATAGCAAACTGCAGTGCTGTTTGCATTGTTGGTGAGTCAAGCGCACTATACATTTTAGGATGGTCAGCGTAAAATGATATTTAACACTCGGTGGTTTATACAGTTTCATGTCTAGAACAAAAATTATATACAAAAGCGGAAAAACGCAGCTCCCTTACGGCACGTCGGGCGATGCCGGGCGCGGGCTGCCTCAGACGTTCGCCGACTTTACGCCGGAAGACTGGCTGCGCGACAGCTCTTACCATAGCTTCGACAACGTTACTACAGCAAATGAACGCCCGTCGACAAATGTCCAAATTGAACCTCTAGGCGGTAGCACAAAATTTTGGATTGCTTCAGAGGGTGATTACAGAAGACAAGTCATGGGAAACTGGTTACGACATCGAGACCTAAACCCAGCGTCCTTGCAGTGATGCCTTCAAAGCAAGTCGTTTGAAAAATCCAGACACAGAAGGTCTAACACAAGGGTTTTTTTTTCGACGACAGAGTCTACACCTGGCTACGACACCTGGTTCTACGGTCAACGAGAAATTTACCGCGATATTTTAATATAACTGATTTAGGATTATTTGATGAAAAATGCTATTTATTTCCGTAACTTCCCTATTCGCTGGACTTGGCTTCGTGTGACCTTTGCCTGTTCCCACAGAGACAAAAATGAAAAAACAACGTTTCGAGACCATGGATAAAGACGCATTTAAAATTGTCGAGAGTGGAAACGAAGATGGTACCGGCGCATTGCAGCGGGTAGGAGCTATTTTGAATGGAACAAATAAGGAGATTAAAAAAACATTTCTTTTTTATAACGGATGTATCGGAACTTTTCGATCCACCTTCGTATCTAAATAGGTATGATGATGACCAGGATGAGGAAATGAACAGGTATGGGCCTAAACCACAGAGTACGTGGAGACGCATTGCCAAAGCGCTAAAAGCGGGTCCTACTAGTACCACATCGAATCAACTTAGCAGCGCTATTAACGTAAACGCAGAACAAGTTTCCCCATGGCACTCATACGAAAGGCATTTAGCATCACTTTATCTGTCATAGATCTTGCCTATGATAATATGGATATCCAGTTGAAAATTATTATTATTATTATTATTATTATTATTATTATTATTATTATTATATTATTATTTCAGTTTCCTACTAGAATTAACAACAATTCTACGAAGGTTGTTTTTAATTCTGGACCACCCTTCGTCTACAACGGGCTCGGAATCGCTATGAGGCATATCTTCAATGCATCGAGCACCGGGCAAGTTGAGATATTTTTGGGGTTTTCCCAACAGTCCTTATATAGACAGCCTAGCAATTCGTTTCGACGGATGACGGCTCGTGGCCAATGTTTTGCCTTTTCCAGAAGAAAAGTCAAGAAGATAATTACGCGACACTGTTTCGTGTGTTAGTTTATGCATCTAGATCATACGCAGAATGCGTTTTCTCATTATGCTGTACACCGATGCACGTGTATCTAGTGCATACAATACAACACGTCCATCTGCAGTCACTACGGTTCGGTCTCTCAGCATTGCAGATTGACTGAAATCCGTCGCAACGAACGGCACGAATCGTCGTTGATGGCCGGCTGTAACGATAACGAGACGATACTTTTTCTCCTGCTAGAAGACTCAACCCCGAGTCGATAAAACGTCAGAACCACCTCGACCGACTGAGGTGTGAGGCATACAGAAACCGAGCACGACACACCACAACAACAACAACAGCGGCAGCAGCAGCAGCATCCAACAGTTACGTTAGTCACATCGCAGTGAGAGGAGTCTGATGTGAAGAGAGGAGTGAGAGGAGATGGAGAAGCCCCACACCAGTTACGCAGGCTGCTAGTGGCGCCTGTGCATTCTGCCAACTTCTGCCAAAGCTTCGAGAAGCAAACAAAAAAATAGAGTGAAACCTATCAGTTAAATGCTAGTGAGAGACGTTAGAACGGTCACCAACGTTACGCGTATACGAGCGTCGCCGACAAGATGACTATTGATGATTGGCGCCAGATGACTATTGATAACGAACGTTGCTTGGTCGCTACATTGCTCTTAGTTGCTTCTGTTTAGCAGTGCCGACTGCCTGCCTAAATCCCTGAATGTCCGTCGTTCATCTACCTGCCGAAATCCCTGAATGTCCGTGCCATTCATCCACCTGCCTAAATTCCTGAATGTCCGTCGTTTCATCTACCTGCCGAAATCCCTGAATGTCCGTGCCATTCATCCACCTGCCTAAATTCCTGAATGTCCGTGCCATTCATCCACCTGCCGAAATTCCTGAATGTCCGTGCCATTCATCCACCTGCCTAAATGCTTGCATGCCCGTTCAACATCCAGCCACCTGCCCGTCCGTTTCGCTATGTGTGCCGTTTGCACTGCAACAACAGTCTACAACACCACGGCCGGGTTATGTTAAGTCGCCGCCGCGTCCAGCAGCCCGTTGGTGGTGGGGGGCGCGTTGAGTCAAACCACGGCGGCGGCGGCGGCGCCTTCCAGCGGTTCGGCCGCCAAAGAGGCCCGAGCGACGGCCAAAATGGCGATCTCGTTCGGGACTGGAGGCGATGCTAACCCGCCGCCCGAAGCCGCCGCCAAAACAAATCGAGCATCGATTCGGCTGTACTGCTGGCGATGGGCAGCTCATCCATCGTAAACGTCGTCCAGAACCTCGGCACAACTTACCTTCGTTCGAGCGAGCGAGCGAGCCAGCCAGCCACCAAACCTCGGGAGGGCAAACATTTTTCGACATCACCGCTACTACTGCCACTACTACCGCTGTCCTCGTAACAACGCGTATTCCCTAACTAGAACAACTTGAACATAACCATCACGCTGCCGCGGCCATCATCAGTCGATCAGTCACCGTTCTTAGCCAGGTTAAGCAGTTGCAGATAGATACTTGGCCGTAGTAGTAATAGTAGTAAGTAGTAGTAGGTAGTAGTAGCTGCTGTAGTAGAAACCAGCCATCGCGCTAATTCGAACCCCGCTAGCAGCAGCTATTGCTGGCGTTCCGGCCCGCCGCACCAGTGTTGGCGGGCGCGCCAAAATTAAACGCCCAAACGCCACATGTTGCACTACCCGCCCGGCCGCGCCGCCCAGACTGCGGCTGTGCTGGCGGGCGTACTTTGGAATCTTTGGATTGTTTTTACCACAACCCCCCACGTTTGCATGGCGCGCGTCAGGCTGCGATGGCAAGATATCGTTGTGTCCGCTTGCGTTTTTTTTTGTTCCTTTTGAAGTTCCAACCCTATGTGATTACAAATTCATACTTAAAAATGTTTTTCTCCTCTTTTTTTTCGTTCCGCCTTTTAACTACTTCTTTTGAACCGGCCGAGTCTTATAAGGAACAAATGCTTGCTGCAATGTTCATTATATACACCTTATGGCGTCGTGTCCGGGATTGACCGTCAAACGATTCAGCTGTACGCCATAATATGTTTGTACAGAAGAACCACAGCAACAACAACAACAACAGCAGCCATTCGATAGAACTGGTTGTTGCGGCAAGTTACTTTTGATTCCAGTGTGTAGTCAATTAGGTGCAGTTTGTTTTTACCCATTCTGTCAAGAGTAGCTTTTCAGTGTGCTCAATCTCAGACGTACCTCGAATCGTTTGCAGTTTATCGTAAACAATGTTGCAATATCTGCTGAATGAGAGTGTGGGCGAGTGTTAGTACCCCGAGTTAGGTTAAGTAGCCAACTAATTTAAGATATGCTCGATTTATATTTAGGTAGAAACATACATATAACTACTCATACATATATATATATATATATATATATATATATATATATATATATATATATATATATATCTCTTTTACACACTCACACACATATATATATATATATATCTTTTTTTTTATAACACCTGTATTGTTGTATGCAGTAAGAACGAATTATTTCGGCTGCCGAGCAAGTAATAGGTTTTCGAATTGATTCCAAATGCACCCCACCCGGACTATAATTTCGTTGGATTTTGCTGGTCGATCACTAACTATCACGCGTGCTAACTTCCGTGACGTTTATTACTGTTGTTGTTGTTGTTGTTGTTACACGCTTAGCAGATGCGGCAGCAGGAACCGCAGCATATCATACATACTATATTAATGGTTGCACCTGTTGCACTCAGTCTACCTAAAACTACCCCCCGCATCCCTCCTCGGCTCGCTCAACCCCACCTCACAAGACGCCCCACAATAAATTTACAAGACGAGTAAAATTGTTCACTCGGGCAAACAGAGCTACCGCTGCTACCGCCGCCGCTAGATGGCGCTGCAGTTTGTTGTGTCGTTGCAGCCGCTGCTAAATGCTGCTGCTGCTATTGTAGGTTCTGCTCCAACCAGCAAACACAGTCTTTCGTCTTAATAATAATAGAAGTAATATTAAATAGTAGTAGTAGTAGTAGTAATAATAATAGTAGTAAAAAATAGGTAATGCATTGATACGATCGTGTGGGTTTGACTGTTATCGTACTGTTGGTCTTTGATCTATAAAGATAGATACATATATTGACATTTGTCTCTATCGATTCATATATACATCCCTTTCTCTTTTCTTCTCCTGTGTTTTGTCCCGCTGTATGTCAATCCGGCGCTGCCGCCGAGTGCAGATTTTTCGTTCTTTCTTCGGAGCACGCGCGCTTTGTTTTTACTCTGTCCTGCCCGATTAAAATTGATATTGCCGCCCTCAATCTCTCGTCCAATACATGGACTTGCGCGCTCTCTCTCTCTCTCCAGCCATCTGATTGTTCGCCGTGTTTGTTGTGATTCGCAGCCTTTGACCGCGTTCGAATTCGTCTGTATCCGTCACGTCGCTTGTATCCGCCACAAACGAAGATCCGCCACGAACGAAGATCCGCCACCAGCCTTCAGGCGCCAATGCGGGTTGTCGTCGCGTTATCCGCGGCGTTCACTCTGCTCACTCATTGAGTTGATGTGCACGGTGAGTTTCTTTCACTCCTCCTAGTAACAACAACAACAACAACAAGCCGCGGTAGTCTCGTGGGATTGTTGTTGTTGTTGTTATTGTGTGGGGGGGTTTCTCTTTATCCGCAGCGCGCGACCGGCGTCATATCGCCGGAACGAGCTCAATCGAACGCGGCTGCAGCCGAGACAGCGACTCATATCGCTGCGAAGACAGCCGAGCGAAACCTCTTCAAATCAAGTGACATCATATACGAGCCATCAACACCACTGTTGTTGCTGTCATTGTTGTTGTTCTTGTTGTTGCAACAAATGCCGGGCGGTGCTTGTTCTGTAACTGCAATATTTACGCAGCTGCGGTTGCGCCTGCATATGAAACGTATCAACGTACTTGGACGTATTGATTTGACCACGTACACCCAATGAACCAACCAACAAATTACAGTTAGCTTTCTGAATACAGCAATCTATTGCTGTGGGTGCAGCAGGTGCTGTGTGCATCATCCAGTCGCCGACAATCGACGATGTCTCGGCGGTGTGGTTGTGCACTGAACATGACCGTCATTACAAATGAGAACCCCAGAATATCCTAGGCGGGAAAAGTGTAGCAAAACGAAGGTGCAGACTTACAACTGAAAATTCGTACATCCGATACGTGTGGCCCGACTCAACCGTTGACCCGATCCGTCGTCCGTGGCTATCAGTTATAAAGAACATTTCAAGAAACACAGCTTGTTGTTTAGCAACAACACACCTGCCTCATTGTTCATTGCTGATAAATTGCGCCGGTCGTGTGTCAGATTGTTGTTGGGTGTTGATTTGCGTGTATGACAGCTTGTGTGGGATTTTTCGTCTCATATATGCCATTAGCGTTTCTAGATGATAGTTCCTTGCTGTGGGATTCGTGACGTGTTCATCTTAGGAGGAGTACGAGGGTGTTTGCGTTTTCATTTCGCTGATTTTGTGCTGTGCCCGAAGGTACAAGGCCGGACGACGGAAGATGAAATACGGACAACGATTTGAGGGACTGGTTCGTCACTTCGCCACAACAACAAGAACAACAACAACAACAACAACAACAACCACCACCACCAACAACAACAAAAGAACAACAACAACAACAGCAGCGGCAACATGATGGTTGTCGATTAATTCGAATCGGTGTAAATTCGTCCAAATGTGATCGGTCTTCACTGAACCGTCCGCCGTCACCCGGGGTAGGCAGGAAGAAAGAGAGTGAAGACCATCAATATCATCTGTTGTTTGTTTCTAAACTCCGAGGCCGTAACGACACTCAGGCCAAGCCCGCCCATCCACAATTTGTTTTTAGTTTTTCGACACGGACAGGCAGCGGCGGTGCGTCGCAATTTCTTCGTTCACCAGTGTCCGGCATAGGTTCTGCGTAATTAGCTGATGATCGGTCAATGATAGTCATCATTCATCAGTCAGTGCCCTGATGACCTGATGTAAGTCGGCTCTCAAACCGACTGGCTGACCGATCTTATTGTGAGTTCTTTCCTCCACCGACCAACCTATAAGTTCCTTAGACCGACCAACCTATACGTTCCTTCCACCGACCAACCTATAAGTTCCTTTCACCGACCAACCTATAAGTTCCTTCCACTGGCTGCTGCTTCTTTTCCTTTTCCTTCCCCTCATTCTTCTTCTTCTCCAGCTCCATCGGGTCAAGTCGCGTTATCGTCGTCAACTCCACGACCATCGTTATCATGGAGGCCGGCGTAGTTAACAGCAACAACGGGGGCGGTGGAGGCAGTGGCGGCGGGCCTGCGCCCGGCACGGCCAAGAAGGAGCGCCGAGGGGATCGCGTCGTTCTCGACAAGGCGCAGCGGGAACGCCGTCGCCGCAAGGCGCTCGACGCCCTCGAGCAGGACAACTACCACGAAGATCCGCACGCGAACCTCGTCATGAACAAGAAGGCGCCCAAGTTCGAAGAGACCCTGCTCGGCCCGGCCGAACGCAAGGAGCGGCCGGGCAAACGCAAGAGCGTGCGCGACTTCAAGCAGGTGCGCTACAAGAAGAGCCTCGACGCGCTCCAGGAAGAGGATCACGCGCTCGGCACCGAGCCGCCCAACTACGTGACGGCGCAGGCGCCGCCCTCGAAGTTCCCGCCGCGACACTTCTGCAGCGTGTGCGGCTTCGAGGGTGCCTACACGTGCGTGACGTGCGGCGCGAGGTACTGCTCCGTCAAGTGCCTCAGCACGCATCAGGACGTCCGCTGTCTCAAATGGATGTCGTAGGTGGATGAAGCAAGATGAAGCGAAGTTGAACCGAATCGAAGCTCATCATCGCCAGATCGAGTGAACGCGAGACACCGACCAACCAACCAAACAAGCAAACGAATCTGTACAAATGTCGCTGTCTCTCTCTCTCTGTAAATAAACTGTGAATATATGTATTCTGTACACTTTGACTGTAACTTTGGCTGTCGTTTTCGATTCTTCTCGATTGAGTTGCACTCTGGTCTAGGTAGGGCACGACGACGATGACGACGATGGTGTACTTAGGTAGGCATAGCAAAAGACCAATGGCTCGAATAGCTACGAAACTGGACTATACCATGTAATCCAGTTGCGTAGCTGTTCGTGTCAGGGTGATAGGTGATCGGCGGTCTCAGTAGGGGGAGAATCCTTTCAAAGCAATTGTCATCGCAGATTTATGTTATTATCAATAAATAGGCTTTTGATTGGCATGATGATATTGCATGCTTAGGGTAGCTTCACCGTATTCGTATGTGTGTTTGACAGTTATTTTCTACAATTATTAGAATCTCGACTATCATAATTATTAATACTTAGCTTTGTGGTGAAATAAATAAGTATATATATACAGGGTGTGACAGAAAAATTTGAAGCGCGGTATGTGTGTAAAGCTCGTTAAAGCAAATGTTTTTTTCCAATGGAACATGGTCTCTGAGAAGTCTTGTTTTAGAGTGAGAGTGAAATTACTACAATTTGTAACACTGGTGTTTTTGCTCAACATAGAAGCACAAAATGTGCTGTTGCGAGACAACCAGTCCTCTTAATCTGGACATCCTGCCGAAAAATCGTATTTACTACTCCGCAACCACAGCTCGCATGGACATATGTTTGGCACCAACATGATCGCCATGAATTGCGCAAACATTTGCTTCCACATATCGCGCTTCAAACTTTTCTGTCACACCCTGTATATATATATATATATATATATATCATCCTCCGTACGTTATATTACCTTAAGTAAGCAGTTTAGTTAAGTCAAAGCATAACACACTGGTATGCTATATATATTTATAGATTAATGGCGTTGTGCTTTATTTAAGTGGTTTAGTTGTGCTGGAACTTTAACCGCCGTGACTCTCTGATAAGGCCGATTTCTACACATGCCCGATTCAATTTTGACACATTGTTTTCCCCCCTCACAGAAAACCGGCAATTTCGTTCTTGCAAGTGATGTGACCTCTTAAATATATCAAACAGTAATTTCGTGTCTCCCGCTCAAATGCTGCATTACACGTGACACCGTATGACTATGTTGAGGTTGACTCAGCCAAGTTCATTGCAAGAAATGTTCTATAGTTCATCGCAAATGTCTCTAGGCGTCAGCGATTCCGTCAATTTACATTAGGTAGGTAACTCAGTAAGAGTAATTTAGCAAACACTTTAGCGGTGGATATCGGGGAGAATGGGAGGACTCAATACGTTTCCAGTTTTACTACGCAACTAGCCTTGTCCATTAAAGAGGCATCGAGAGCTGCTTACTATACAGATTAGACTGCATCTTTGATTGCAGCAAATTGTTGCTTGTTTGCTGGTCATTTATGTAGGCTGGCGACACTGTACGTTGGCGAAAACTGCGCGCTTACTGTATATATGGGTGAAGGCGTGCGGGCATTTCGACGGGTGTATTGTAGTATTCTAGTAGCGAATCATCGTACTGGAAAATGTGTCTTGCTTGTAGCAGTGTCGATTAATGACAACCAGCAGTTCCGCTTTGTCTTGGACGACCCCGCAGGGCGGTTGGGTGCTTGAGCGGCTTCAAGCGAGCAGCGCCCTTGAGCGATGTTGAGAGCAGAGCAACGTTGAGCGACACTGAGGGCAGAGCAACCACCAGGCACGAGTGTTCGGCGTTCTGATCCTGTCTTTGCGGGCCGGTCAACGTCGCCGGCGAGGCCAGTCCACACGGTGGTGGCCTGATTCGAGTCGCTCTCTCGGCGATGATTTCCGTTGGCGTGACTGGCGGATGCTCGCCTTCACTGATACCGCATCTTCTGGAGGACGCTGCGGCCGGTAGAATATCTTCGTCGTCGTCATTCGTCGACCACGTCGCCATCGTTCATACAGCTACAGGACGTGCCGCCGAAGCGGCAGCAACGCCTCGACGACAGGATACAACAGATTCAGAAGCACATTCAGAACGGCGCGTACCGTGTCGCCCTCAAACGGGGCGACGACGAGAAGAAGAAGAGCGTCATCTGGGAGACGTTCGGTGAGGTGAGGCTATGCTAGGCTTCAGCGAGCTCGCTTCGCTGCTCGTGGGGTATGCTTTGTCGATCATTGGCCATACGCAAAGATGAAATGAGGTGTATATTCCACCTTTTCTCTCTCTCTCTCTCTCTTTCTTGCACACACGCAAACTCAAACGCACTCTTCCAAGAGCTATTTTTGTGTATATATGAGTGTGAATGTATCGCAAATAAATGACTAAACAACATATCGTAGCAGTACATTTCAAAAAGCTGTAGGCTAATCGGTCGTATATACTTCAATATGCTCGAAGAGATAACACAGCAAATAACGTATCGGCTATATATTATTATTATTATTATTATTATTATTATTATTATTATTATTATTATTATTATTATTATTATTATTATTATTATTATTATTATTATTATTATTATTATTATTATTATTATTTATTTTTAATTGTAGTTTCCCATTTGTGTCACAACTGCATATAACCACATGGTTAGTGCGAATCGTGATGGTGATGATAATGAACAGCGTTTAGGAGCAAAAAAAAGGTATGCTGAAACGCTTGACATGCGTTGTTATTTTGCTTACATTTTCTGACTGCGCTAGATTGTGGACCAGGGTAATAATAGCCGTCTGCCGGACCACATTGCGTGCTCGAAATGCTACAAGGTGTACCGATTTCTTCCACACAAGACGGGCACGTCGAACATTCTGAAGCACCGATGCCAGTCGCTCCTGCCGCTGATCTCGGGGCCGCCGTTGTGGGTGGCTCGAGTCCGCCGAAAGAGGAACGCCACCCCACACGGCGCCATCATCGAGGACAAGACTTCAGTCTCGGCATCGGCCCCCGGTCCCACTGCAATGACTGTGACCGGCTCTGCAGTGGGTGGTGGCGGAAGTAGCATCGCTTCTGCCGGCGCCGCCGTCCCTTCCACGGCCACTTCGACCGGCACCGGCGAACCTAATCAGAGACAGCTTCGCTGCATTAAAGGTGACTCCTCTTACGTGTGTGCCTGTGTGGGCGTTTATATGAATGTCGGCTTGGCTTTCGGTGCGTACTTATTGAACTGGCCACATATCTGTTCGGAGCAGTGCCAAGGTGCCACCACCATACCTGAGGGGTGGGAACGAATCCGGGTTTAGGGGGGTTATTAGTCCGACATTAGCCATCAGTCAGACTGCTGGTGGTGCATGCGCATCATGCATTGCCCGAAACCCTTCAGAACAAATATTATCCCTATATATATATATATATATATATCAGTAATGGATTTTTCTGTAACGCGTTAGCCACGATTTGCACGCTGCCAGATTCGTATACTTATTTTAAACGTTCCCTAATATAAGGTTAATTTCGATCATAACCGCAGTCGTCTGGGATGACCGATTCGTTGACCGATGTTTAACATCTATGTTAATACTTGTATGAACGCTTATTCAGAGACGCTGACCAAGGAGGCGTTAGGTTTTGTATGCTCGGATCTTGTTCCGCTAGAGTCCGTCTTCAAGCCCGGCCTTGGCGGCCTCCTACAGGCGTGCGTGGACCTGGGCGTCAAGTATGGGCAGTTTGACGTCGACCAGATCCTACCAAAACCAGGTGTACTTCGGCAAAAGCTCCGAGCGCTCGCCGGAGAATGCCGAAGAAAACTCTCCATCGAATTCAAGAGTCTGCTCAATACAATTGGCGGTTCATTAACTCTGCAGGTAACGACTCATTTAACAGCCTGGGGTTATTCTCACATGCGAATGTTGAGGAGATATAGCGAAAGGGGGTGACAACGTGCAATAAAGTACTAAGTCGTTTTATTAAATTGCCTGTATTAGAAATACTATCCTGGATGTTATTCCATAGCTCTGCTTTTGAGGATCTCGGAGAAGACGGCATATTCTAGTTGGCAAATATATATTTTGCATGTGAATGCTTTAGCGTTCCATAGTTATTCCAACTATTGCAGTTTGCTCCATACTCTAACCTACGGAATGATTTTATAACTTATTGCCATTAGTGCGTAATGCACAGTAGATAAGTAAACTATCTTTGGGTCGCAGAGTGGGTCAAACTTCGCAAGACGTTTGATATATATATATATATATATATATGCCATAGTTTTTCTGCCGTGATACGTACGTACCAATAAATATCTTCTAAAATACTTGCCGCTTGATCGGTAGTGCTCGCAGTGACTCTGCAGGCTGCTGGGTAAAAAGAAACGTTAACATTTTTCGTGCTTATGTACCATAGACTAGGAGGAAGTCAAATGCAAGTGAAATGCAGCCTTAACAATGGCGATGGTACTACTAGTATTTGTACTGTTTTTTTGCTGCTCAGTAATGACGACGCTGTTTTTCGCTTCTTGATTTTTACGGCAATGCGTACAGACGTGGAAGGATCCGGAAACGAAGGCGGAATTTTTCCTGGTGACACTCCACTCGATGAACAACTTCTCGAAGGTCACTCGTTGTCTTCGTATGGCCGAGTGGGATACGGAATACCGGCTTACCTGTGATAATATGGTTGGCGTCGTCTATCAGACGCTTAAAGAATATGATCTGCACGATTACTTCCACAGGTACTGCCGCGTACAACGGCGTTTGGCGTTTTAGCTTCCGATTTGTCCCGTCTTTCATGTCGTGCACGGCATCATTAACCTAACAGCAGGCATCGGCAGAGACTAACAGGATGCATAATAATAATAATAATACGGTTTAAACATGTAGGGGAACGGCTTGTGCTTAAATATTTGTTGTTCGTTCAATTAAGACGGCGTACATTATATTTATTTATGTGTGGCGAATGTTACAATTGTCCTGTGCGAACGTGTGCACGACCCGCGCGGTACCTTCACTTATATTTTTGCTTCTGTCGTGAGCGTTGGTTATGCTATTGTTATGGATACTACTGGAGTTCACATCTCGTTGTTGTTGTTGTTGTTGCTTTGTGTCTACATGTGGGCTTGAATTGTCAGATTGGTGTACATAACCGACCAGGATTCGGAGATTGTGACAGCATTGAGTACGGCCACCCGGCTCAGTTGTGTCACTTCCGCGATTAATGCCGTCCTTGAATTCACTCTGCAGATGGATAACGCAGATGTTGACTCAGACATCTACTGCCTTTGGAGTAAGTTACAATTTTTGAATCTTATACATATATATATATATATATATATATCCTCCATGAATATATAATTAGATCACCAGGGCCTCGTATAATGTGCTGCATATATATCTTGCATCTAGCAACAAATCTTGAGCGTCTTTTCAGATTATTGCACGACACTGGCAAGTCACTTGCAGCGAACAGGTCAGCAAGACTTCCTTAACAGTCCTATCTATCGCCCGAAAGATACAACCTGTTGGGTGAATCGGATGGACTTTTTACAAAGCATTTTATCCCAGTGGAGTCAGATAACCAAAGCACTGAGACGCACCGATGAAGAGGTAATTGAGCACAACTGTATTTATATTTTATATTGTCGATATTACTCTACTACCATGCTACATCATTCAGACGGGCTATCTTAAAACTGCCAACAAGAAAACAAAATTGTCAACTTACGACACGGTTTTTCGCTAGGGGGATTAAACATAAGCAGTAAAGATATTGGGCCATACTTTTTAGTTAGCATTCTGTAAATAATCGCAACAGCGACCACAACATGATTTTCTTCGGATAAATTGAAATTTATAGTAAAAGCTAGTTTTGCTGAAACCTGTAGTAACCCTGTAACGGCGGGTACGGATGCCGTTATATGTCTATTACGTCCTACTAAAGAAGGTTTGGTAACTTAAAAGGGAGAAAAACTCACTGCATAATCGTAATTACAATGCCAATTGTTTTCTAGCCTCTTACCGTTCAGCTCCTATCACATATCTTTGCAGGCACAGTATGCAGCGCCGATAAACGTGTCTGTCCTGGCCGAGGTGATCGACTTTGTAACACCGTTTCGGCAGGCGATTCGGGATTTGTCCGATTTTCGCAAGCCAACCCTTCACCTCGTCGTCGTCTGGTACACGCGCCTCGTTAAGGAAATGCAGCCGGAGAACACAGACAGTCACCTCATAAATACGCTAAAAACACATGCTAGAATGTACCTTATGCAGGTGGGTCTTGGGACACGGAGCGAAGTCCCTACAAACAGCATATGTATATACATATATATTTTTTTTTCGAAAGGCAATTGCCTGTGTACTGTTTTTTTTTTCATGGCATGGCTAATTTTAATCTACTCCGGCATTTACCTTGTCTAAATTGGAAACTAAGCAAACCAATTTAAAAGTGGCCGATCTGGGTCTCGAACCCAGTCCTCCCGAATGCAAGGCAAAGGCTTTGCCACTTAGCCATCTTGCTCGGTTATATATATATATATATATATATATATATATATAATGACGGCATGTGCAACATTTTTGTAATTTACCCGATGTTATATTAAAACTTTCTCGGTATTGCTTGCTTGCAGATGGAAGTTCATCAGCTACATCGTATTGCGTTGTTTCTTCATCCGAAATTGAAGTCATTGAAGCTTCTTCAAGACGACAGTCTGAAGGTTAAGATCTGTGCTGCCTCTTTGAGGCTTCTTGTTCATTTCAATTGCAATTTTTTGCAGATTTTCCAACAATAAGTTTAGTGCTCGTCATTAAGAGTGGCTACAGTGTCATACCTTCTTACAAGCTTAGTTGAGTATTGACTCACACATTTAGATCTTAGGGTATCACCTACTCAACTTGAGAGGTAGAAGTTTTTAAGTAGCTATACAGTAAATGTTTTTCTATTCATGTAAATTCAAGTACAACGTATATATATATATATATATATATATATATATAATTTGCTCGATTAACATTTCAGTTGAGTGTTCAGGCCGAGGTACGATCGATGCTTTCCGCCCAGGTGATCAACTGTTACATGGAAGCGAACACAAGCTCAAACCAGTTGAAAATACAGAAGGTGTGTAATCTGAGGCTTTTTATACAAAGTATCCGTACGTTCTGTAAACGAGGGAGGTGTCGTAAGAGGCGTGGTATTGGGGTCTAGTGCGCTGGCCACAAAGACTGTTGAGGAAACCCTAAATATCTCAACATGTCCGCTTATGCTGCCGTTCTAAGCGCTCTTGATATATATATATATATATATATATATATATATATATATATATTATCAAGAGCGCTTAGAACGACAGCATAAGCGGACAACGCGGCAAATTTTGCGCAGCTAGAAAGATGCTTCACAATATATATGAAGCGCGTTCTTTGCTTGCCGCGGACGGCAAGGAATCGCTTTGTGTATCTGCTAGCGGGTTGCGGACCGGCAGTGGAAACAATCAGAGTCAGGCTTAAGTCACCTATTACAATGCCACTTCAACAATTTTTGTTGGAGTGGCAGGGAAAAGTGACCGAGGCCTCGGCTGAGGTAGCGCAGTTAGATGTGTACCTCCCCAGGGAGCTTTGGGAGGAAATGGCATGCACCAGCCGGCACGTGTACACAAGGTACATTGTACATGGCTATCATCACTTGGTAGTGTTCGACTCAAGGATTTCACCAAGTTAGGCGATCAATTGTCTTTGCCGGTTCTGCTCGCAGGTATGCGCTAAATACCACGCAGCGAGCTGCCAGTCGCATCGGCGGTCTTTGCACTTTCTTGCCCGGTGGGACGGTCGCTAAAGTGTTAAAATTGTATATAATGATGATTGTATTGTAATTATGTACCATCTTGAAATGCAAAGTTATTGCGAAATAAACAATATGTATAATATATAATATAGTATATATATATATATATATATAATACAAAAAAGGTGGGGTAATTTAGTGTGTCAAGCATGTCAAGCAAGTATACGTTTTTATACACATGTCCTGCATAATTCTTATGTATATATATATTTTTTAAAAGATTTTCCGTAAGGCAATTGCCCGTGTACGGGTTTTTCATATCATGGCTAATTTAAATCCACTCTGGCTTTTACATTGTCTAAATTGGAAACCATGCAAATTAATTTAAGAGTGGCCGGTCTGGGTCTCGAACCCAGTCCTCCCGAATGCAAGGCAAAGGCTTTGGCACTAAGTCATCTTGCTCGGTATACATATATCTTTAAACCAGACCTACTATATTTTTTTGCATACAAGTAGTATGTACTCCAACGCACTATGGGGCGAAACACAACGACGGCAACTAATGCAAAAAGGGCGCAATTTCATGTCTGACCAATTCTAACTTAACTCATTATGCTATATTACTATCTATCAAACTGTAAATAAACTTGATGATAATACAAATAGTAGTGTCAATATATAATACTTCTGTAAGCTATCTTATAGCATACGTACCTACACATGCGTATATACGTAGATAGGTACTTAAATGTAGTGGCATTTATGCATCTCTGACCGTATTGCCGTACGTATGCACACCAGAGGCTGGGTAGATTAATGCCAATATATGGGTATTCGATTCGTAGTCTTCAGGCGTGAGCGGCGACAGTACCAATGCCAGTATCGAGTCGTCTAGTGTGACAAGCGGCACTCAGCGAAACGCGAACTCTCATACGCTTTCGGACCTTGAGGACACCTCGGACGACGACGGCTCGCAGTTTGACTCAGGACGAGGTCAACAAGTATCTTCTGCTCCGAGTTCCCAAAACGTTGGCCGGCGCCGAGTTTGACCTACTCAAGTGGTGGGCTTCGCACGAATTGGATCTGCCCAGGTTTGCATTTACATATATATATATATATATATATATATGCATGCCGTGCGTATTGAATCCTGGTTGGGCGCCCAATACATTCTGCTCTAGGATATCTAACGAGCAGTTCTGCATCATATGAGTGTATGTTTAAACATTAACGTGTCTCATATATATATATATATATATATACAGGGCCCAATGGAAGGAGGGGAGCGAAAACGTCTTGGCAAAATTTTACCGTTCTGAATGTAAACGCCTCAACATAAAACATTACAATTATGGCTGCCGAAAAGTTTAGTTACTCGGCCACTACGTCACGCAGCACCAGTCACGTTGGTACGGGTTTGCGCGAAAGGTTTGCCAGAGTGGGGTATTTCCATACTCTGTCAAGATCATACATCAGCCTTGGAATAATCTTAACGTAGAAGAGTGCCACTGCTGTCGGGACGGACAGTCACCGGACGTCGCTTACCTCTCCATAAGGGCTTGGGACTGTGCGCACTGTCTCGACGATGTGAGTATAATATAGTCCAAGGCCCCAGATACCGGAAAAAAACTGACGACTTCAATGGATTGGCCGCCGCAATGTATAATGTTTTTGGCATAGAATCAACTCTCTCTTCGAGGCACCAACCCTCTACGTGTCGGAATGACTTCACCAGGAGATATCGAGGAGCTTTGTCGAAGGCTTTGACGCAGTCTATAAAAACTGGCATACAAATGGCTACATGTTCGCTCTATATTTGTACTGAAGTACATTGCATTGCATCACGTCTGTCATCGCCATGCTTGTTTTTAAATAGCAGAGAGAGCCTGGCGATAGGCCAGGCTCCTGGCATTTATCCCCTCTTCATGATTTCGTTGAAAGAAATCACAAAGATGGTTTGCCAAGAGTGGCTCAGACTGCACCCAGTGCTCATAGTACACCTGGTCTGGCCTGGACTCTTTCTGTCGGAAGAAAGCGCAGCACCTGACTTACTTCTACCTCAAAGGGCAGATTCATAGTAACCTGCTCTAATGTGAGCGGACCCTCAATCATTGGAACCAGGCGTACCGTCTCGCAGTTCTATAGCTCGGAGCAGCTCGGATTTCTTTCCGCCTAGCATATTCACGCTTGTATGCTTTTCAACTGTTGACGTAGTCAAGCCTGCGTCTGGCTAGCAGCTGGGGTGGTGCCGTTACCCTCGTTTGGCGCAGGAGCTCAAGCACCCCACGGTGGGCGACGGGCCACATGACGACTCACCTTGAGGCTATGGACGTCTAAAATATTTGCTTTAATAAAATGTAGGAAGCAATTTGAAACGCCATTATTCTGATCAAATTGAAACGCTGCTCGAAATAAAGAAATAGTTGGTATAAAGGAAACCAATAATTAAATTTCAAAGAGAGACAGGTTGAACATCGTACAATATAGAAATAGGTTATTTATGACATATATTATGTCACGGTTAGCTAAAAGAGAGGCGACAGCTCCCGTCATGAAAGACTGTGGAAGGAGGATTCCAGTGATAAATGCACGTATAGGTTTGTGTTTTGTTTATTTTTATTATATTTACAATATATATATATATATATATATATATATATATATATATATATGTTGTTTACTGATTGCTTATCTGATTTTTACGTGACGTGTTTTTTTTTTGTCTTGTCATTCTAGGTTGTCACGTGTGGCTCAATTTGTTCCACTCGATTCCGGCGTCTCATAAAAATCTCGTGCCACTCAACGCGGCCGTCAATGACTGTCTTGAACTGTCTGACGACATGTTGTTGCTCCACTCGTGCATGAACTCCTCTCTCTAACAGCAACCGCACAGACGGCTAACGAGTACGATAATAGCTGAAAATTAGTCGGTATATTGGTGCACGCCTTATTAATAGGCGTTATGTACAGTATATTCAACCTCAACCTTTAGGTTAGATGTTACGATGTGTTCCCGTGTTATCGTGTTGTTATGGTTGCTGCGAGCGTGGAGGCAGTTGTGGGCGCGAGGCCCACATTATAAATACATTGTACATAAAGAAAAAGCACATATGAATTCGTTAACTTAGTTACATTTGGAAAATGCAAACAGATTAATGAATTCATATGTGCAATTCTACTATTTATATAAATAGATATATTCAATATATATATATATATATATATATATATATATATATATATATATATAATGACGACTATTAATTAGATTTGACTAAACTACTTACCATCATGCCGAGGAAAGCTACTTTGGAATCTCGTGATTTATTAGTTTTGAATAAACAGTGGATTCATTAATAAATAAGCCAGTTAAACTCTCTTCTTATATTGTGTCTTTACGAAACCTCCAGCGGAGTCTTCTTATAAAGTGCTTTCGCGTCTATTTAAGTACATACAAGTTATATACATAACACGAAGTACGTAGAGGCATTTATTTTGGAAGGGCTCATAATATCGAGTTAATTGTCATCGACGACCTCTTGCACAGGCTGGAATTCGACGTGGCATTAAACTTTAAGATCGTCATCGCAATCAAGGTTCTTCTCCTCAGGGGGCAAATAGCGCATATTTGCACGAACAGAGGTCTGCTGCGAAAACTGTCTTCTATCGAATCCTAACTTATTTACTGCAGAGCACCTTGTCGTGATTTCTGTAAGATTAGCCGGCGGTTGACTCAATTTCAATCGCTCTTTTGGCGCACAAACAAATTCACACGTTGGAAGGTTCTTCTTAGGTTGAGATACATAGTCCAATATTGTCTCATTTCTAAAAACTACGTGTTTGTAGACCAGTAGGAATATAAATTCATGTTGCGGAAAATCCAAGTAATGTGCTGTTTCTAGGGAAATCAAAAACATGCACGAACATGATTTAAAAAAAAGAAAACCGCATGAAACAATAAGCATCCAGTAACGCAATAGTGGTTCACAACGTCCGCATTATTGCTATTTTATGTAAAATACTAGTATTCTCGGTTACATCCATCATGGTAGAATTTGGCAAATGGCTTAACCATTTTAGTGGCTTAGCCAGCATATAACCCAGTCTAACAGTGACCTGTTGTAAAGTGTCGGAGGGATCCCGTCTATGGTGAAATTGTTGGTTTGAGGTTTCAAAGAAAGTTGTGTAAATGGATGCTTGAGAAGACGACAGTAGCCGGTTTTGGTGTCTGGGTGTCGCAAAACGGTTATGAGTTTGTCTCACAGTGTGGTTATCTTATTGTCAGTATAATTATTGAAAAGGACGACAAATAAACGGCGCGAATACTCGTTTTGTCTTGGTGGCTGGTGACTTTGAAGGAGCCAGACTTGATTGCTCAGCAACGGCCAATGGCATAGCGTAACACTTATCTGCCATTACTAAACTGTTTTTTAATAAACGCACTCTCATATGACGTGTAATATACCTTTTTGGTCAATAAATGAGAACATATATATATATATTAATAAACTTTTTACGTCTCGAAATTGTTACCAGTGCTTTTAAGGTGAAGCCTTTGCGAGGTAAGTAAATACGTTGCCAATATATATACATATATATGGGTAGAATGTTTTACAAAATAGTCAATGTTTGGTCGTTTTTCATTCAATCTCGTCATTTGAAATATGGCAACGTTTTGAAAGATTTAATCTGACCTTCTAGCAGTATTTTTTTGTTATCTGTTGGTACAATTTTTGCGCCAAATGTGTATTCCTGCTTCTGTTTTGCGTACACCAAAAATGTAAAGGTCAGTAACAGATCAAGCATAGAGCATATATATAGAGTACACGAAGTACGGGGTAGAGGAGAACCGAGGCAGCGCATCTTCTCGGTGCTGGAAGACTTTTTAAACACCTATAACACGTATCCAAATTTATTATATAGGTTTACAAAGTAAGTAAGAATTATAAAAAATATATATATACATATATAAATATATATATCCCAAAATGCCCTTAATTGTTATAATTGTTGAAAATGTGTAATTATGGAAATTTTAAGCTCAATAATATATATATGTATATCAGTGTTAAGAGTAATTTCGATTCGCTTCAGGGCTCAACTGGCCTATCAATATCAACACTGGAATTGTTTTTGCTTTTTAGTTTTCAGCTGAAGGAACTAACGTAAAGTCTTTTAAATAAATTTTGATCAAAAAAAGCTTGATTCAAGCGTAGATAGTGTGGCTAAAACAGTCACACCCAACCAGTTTAGACGCTACTCATGCACTAGTCAGTCTTGTTAAGATTTTTATATAACTGCTCATTGTCTGTTTAGTTTTCTTAGGGCCCTATAACAAGCATTGTAGGAGTGGCCAACCTTGTAAAGCAATTGTGGATGATGTCAACGTCTTTAAATTGGCCATGTTAGGTTCCCTTGAATCGGTTTTAACGCGGTAGTTTTTCTATCGTTCAAATCTGTCGACCACTAATTACCTCGACAGTACTGTGCTAGAGCATACCAATGGAGTAGATAAAAAGATTGGTCTTCCGTAAGCCATACGTACAATCAAGGCCGTCTAGTCGCCTTTTCTACTAGCTTTTCCCCGCCATAAGATTCTTTCTCTCTTCTCCTAGATGTTCTCCGCAAGAGAGTCGGTGTCGAGATCTTAGCCTAAGTGAATTACTTTTGTGGTGTACAAAGTGAGCTCGTCTTAAGCTCCAACGAGTATGTGCGAGGTGCTCGGCCGGGGCTTGAGCCAACCAACCGAAAACAAAGGCGGTTGATGTATTAGTAAACAAGCATTGTGACCAGGAAGCAGCTCAATTTTTCGCATACGGTAGTAAGTAGTAGTAGGGTATCGTTTTTTATCTGAATAAAGCTAGCCTTGCTCCTATCGTTTGCCGTAGAGCATATCTGGAAGAAATCTAAGTACTTAGACAAGTAATACCAGCCGTTGCCAGCGGCATGTATAATTTGGATTCGCAAGTGCCCATTTTGGCCATACGCCAAGCAAACAACCCGCTTAAGAAATCACAATGGACCACGGCTTTTGAAGCGATAGATCGCGCGCATCTTAGGTTATTGGGTCGTACATCAAAAATGTTTGTCTAGTTCATTCTACATTGAATTCACATTTTGTAACTTGACGTAGATCAGATTTGTAGCCTCAACTATCAAGTCTATACTATGAGCAACGTCTGCGTACATGCTTTGATGGCTTTCCATACACATCTCTGGTTGCCCAAAAAAATCTATCGCATTGCTGCTACTGATGATCCGGAAGGTCCGGACTTAGTTACACAAGGCCTTCTTGCACAGCACGGTTGCAGGAAGTACAGGGCCAAGCACTCTCTAGTAAAACTCCAGCAAAATTCAAAGCTGTGAAAAAGTGCATTCTCGGCAATTTTTGCGGTTTAGTTGACTTTTCGCTAGCATGAAACATTTTCAATTATTTTCCTGACGAGATATTGATTCACAGATGCGTAAATCAAGTCCAGAAGCGGTCGCTAGTTTGTCTGCAATCCAGAAGCTGCCCCCGTTGTGTGGCCAAATTTCCAATCTTCATTCACGTATTGAGTGCTGTGCCTAGTGACGGAAGCGGTGTGTCCTCACACTAATTTAAAAATTGTATACCGTGACAAATAAGTCTATTTGCATGTTCTATAAACTGTGGTCAAACCCTGACGGAATGCCTCGCTAAACGGTCGGCCATACGATTTTCAGCGAGAGGGGATTCCTGCTCCGATGAGGTATTCAGTGCAAGGGTAGCTGGCATAATATTTAAGCATGTCTTTCAACAAAATATGCGGTTGCCTATCCGCCTAGATTTAAATCTCCCAAATGTTGATGTGGTTGGCCGCAATTGAACAAATATCGACATTATAGCGTTGTTTTGCTCATATTTATTGCTCTATTAAGCAGGCACCGGCGAACGTTGATAACCATATTTTTAAATGAGCTTGCAAACGGTTTAGGCCCCAAATCGAATGTTACATTGAACTAAAACATCTGTTAGGGACGTCCCTACGCATAAACATTTCATTCATATCTTTATTTGAAATTAGGTTTTGTAGTAGTAGTAGTAGTAGTAGCGAACAATACCACTACGTAGCCCAATTAAAATAAGAGCTCTACACTTATCTAAATCGATACAAGTCGGTTACTGGTATAATTATAAGATTACTCCTACAGTTATATGCTTCGAGTAATCGGAAATACATGGTAGCAAGTAGATTCGCTTATCGACAGTAGTCCCGACTTCTCCACCCTGATACTGCTTTGTGGCAATAAAAGTGATTTTATGTTATGTTATGTTTTCGAGTCGTTTGTTAATATATAAACTGTCCTCTGCGAATATTGCCTCCCCAGACCTCCTCAATCAAGCGGGTAGAACTCACTCTAGTTTCGCCATGTCAATAGTCGGTGTACGGCAGTCAGACGTGTCGTAACGCTGGTTACTTCTACTAGTTAGTAGAACTGGGCCGGTTGTTGGGAAAAGTTGCAACACAGTAACAGATGTCAGGCTGCCGGCATGTTTTATTCTAATGATTTCGTTAACAACGACTAATTGCAAAGGTCGTCGGTGGATCTGTTCCGGCGCCGTAAACGGCAGCGCACAATCCTGCAGCGGCCGTGATGAGCCCAGGCGTACTCTTTTGCCTCCGAATAACAATCGAGGGGACAACGGCTTGGTTAGTCGCACCACCTTTGCGATCTCGGTATGTCGTCGAGCAGACAAGCAGATCACACCACAGAGAATGCAAGGAAAAACTTTCAGCGGATTAGTTTTAAGCAGAAGGCTTAATTTGTGAAGAACAATATAAAGGTATGTGCGGAACACACCTCCATGTTGCACTACTCCGTGATATGCTGCTGCGTTGTAAAACATTACCTCGAGAATAGAAGGTACCCTATGACAGTTCTAACGTTATTTACAATGGGCGCTGCTTGGTCTAAAAGTCGTCGTATGCTCGCGGTATTTCAAACGAATTGATTCAAAACAAAAGAAGTCCAAAGCAAGCCGGTGTAGTGTGGCGTGAAACTGTGACGACGTAACAGCATAAAACATTAAGGACAGCGCAATAGGTTTACTTAGAGCGCAACTTTATAAGGAAATTATCAATTAGTTTGACCTTTTTCCTGTACATTCTGTCTAGCCTAAAAGTAGTATTGAAATTACAGGTATATGTTATACCGGTGCGGTAATCTCCTCGAATCGAAGGAATATAATCATTTTGAATACGTTTGCAAAAATCAAGATCCTGTGATGCCTCATTTTTGAGTGTTCGCATTCAATAGCTTACACTTTTTTATTTGACAGTAATCAAAATGTGCACGGTTCTCACTGGTATAGAATCGGTATGGATGTAGTTCTTGCTTGATTTCTATAAGAGAAAGAAAAACACACTAAGTTCCCAACAAGAGTACGAATATAATCCGCCCACATGCATGCAGGATAGCTTCTCCGTGAATGTTTGGGTCCGCATGATGAACTTACATCTATAGGCTTATGGCTCTCAATGAAAGGTCAAAACCTACCACACATTTCTGAGCAGAATTTTACTAGAACTGCTCGTAGATGTTCTAGGAAGTACAAGAAAAGGAGTCTGAGATCTTAAAGTAACATAAAATAATAGTGTTTAACATATTGTTCACCTCAATGCTTCAATTTTCGTCTTAAGTTTGTTGATCGTTGGAGAATAATTATGTACACAGTTTGTTGTATTGACAGGTATTGTATTGGGTTATATTAGACGGACTAGACCGGCACCTTCCTCGCGAATAAAAGTTTGGTCAGATGTGTAAACCCCCTACATTAACGTTCTCTAGGTCCAACGACCATGAAAGGCAAGGCATACAATATAGATTACGTGGCAACGAATTTCATATTATCGTAGACCATTCGAGGACCATCAAGGTTAACAACTATACGGATATGTGACTGCCACTGATTCCGGACCGACTGGTTTAAGTCTCGTGCCTAGTCAACCAGGGAAACCGGTCAGATGTCTGCTGGCTTGGTTTAATAGGCATTCTGACAAGAGATAAAAGTATTAATAAATGCAATCATATTAACAACAATTAATATTATTAAATAATCTTTTTTGATAACAGAAACCGGATTGGAGCATTCAGGCAAATTACATATACCGCAGATATAATACCATATGCCGCAACGTTGACAAGTACATTATTTGCTAGCTTCATGGTAGCCAGGTCGTGCAAAAACTTTACAGTGAAACTCATGTACAGCGAATCCAAGGGTGAGATGACGATTTTTCATATGGGGTTCCTTCCACGTGTCCGAGATGATGGCACGCGTCATAAAGAAGGCTGGATATAAGACATCATCTATTTTCGTCTCCCAGTTCCACTGCTTAAGAGCTTCAGTGCGAGAGAAATTATAGCTTCGGTGCAAAGTCTCTGTGAGGAGAGGTGTTCCAGCTGCCAGATAGACAAGCCGGTTGCGGCTAGTTCTGTGGAGATGCAGGGTGCGTTTAAAGAATGCAGCTTTGAGCCTATCGAAATGAGCAAGGTTCGATGTGCTGAGTCAAGACTATATCACTTGTCTCCCATGGCGAATTGTGGGGCCTATCTTTATATCAAATAGCTGTAGAGCTGCTTGTAAAGACAGTCTTACTAGCGTTTGCACACTGTGAAACGATATACGACATATTATGGATTCGTTGGCATGCCATGCAAAGCAGAGCCCAGTGATGGTAAGCTTGACATTGAGGTAGCCAAATTGTTTCACATGCTCGAAACGGTTTCCCTAATATAAAGCCTATTACTGCTAGCTAGCTTTACGCCTCTTTTGAATTTAATAGCCTTTTTATCTACATTTATAACCAGACATTTTAGCACTCACATAACCTTGTAGAGTTGCAAGTGCCTGCTGAGTCTATATCTATACTTGGCCCCTGCTATGGATTATAACCTATGACGGCGTGCTGCGTCTGAGGGATCTCCCCCTCCCGGCGTCAACCTCCTTGCCTACGCTGACGACCTCGTCCTAACCGTCCAGGCTCGGACCGCGGACCTGCTGCAGAGCCGTGCGAACGGAGCACTTGGCGACGTCGCCCGCTGGATGCAAGAAGCGGGGCTCGCTCTCGCCCTAGCCAAAAGCGAGGCGATACTCTTGGTGGGCCGAAGAACATGCCTTGACCCTTACCTCCGCCTAGATGGCCAGGAGATCGTACTCGTCAACCACGTAAGGTACCTCGCGGTTACCCTTGACAGGGGTCTCCGCGGTACCGAACACGTGCGGCGGGTGACGGAAAAGGCAACGAAGACAGCCAATGACTTTGCACGTCTCATGCCCAACACATATGGTCCACGGCAGCTGAGAAGACGAATAATTATGTCCGCGGCGAGTCCGTTGCCCTGTACGGAGCGCCGGCCTGGCTCACCTAACACACTAAAACTCGCCGCGAACAAGACTCGCCTGCGTCGGGCCCAGAGGATCGGAGGGTAATCTCAGCGTACAGGACGGTTAGCGCCGCGGCGGCCTTCGTCCTTGTCGGAACGATCCCGTGAGATTTAAAGGCAGCCGAGCGCCGCCGCTTATGGGATAACCCAAGCCTCAAAAAAGACGAGGAACGTCAGCGTACAATCGACCTCTGGCAGGAGGAGTTGGCAGGCCTCGAACAGGATGCTCCAGGCGCCTTACATTCCATACAACCCAAGTCCTCATAGGTCACGGCGACTTCCAGTCGTACCTGTTCAGGATTGGGAAGGTCCAAAGCCCCACGTGCGTCCACTGCGGCGATGGACTCGACGACACTCCAGAGCACACGGTGCTTAGGTGTCCGTCATGGGCGGAGCAGCGCGCAAGCCTAACGGAGTTTTTAAGTAACAACCCAGCTCTTAACCTACATCGACCTCACTATGAAAATGACGGAATCAATATCAGGATGGAACAAAGTGACCCAAGCTTTTAAGAACATACTGCAAGAGAAGACCAGGGCCTCCCTTCGAGTCCGCTCGCGCCTCCCGGGGAACACATCCGTCTGGAGCAGTAGACTCGCCCCTCCCCCCCCCTGACTGTTTGATGATATGCGCAAGCAGTTCCCAGTCAGCGTGGGGGACGGGGATACGACTGGTTTTAGTGGGTTGGAGCCCCACACTACCGGCCCGCACTTGCAGGGAGCTCCCTTGCTGCGGTGTTCGCGTGTGCAACTGCATTTTCCAGTTAGTCCTCTTTAAAAAAAAGAGCTTGCTGCAGTGTGAAAACGGCTTGCGTCAGCTAAATTTTATATTGATACAGCGTTGATCCGACCTCAAAATACACCCGGCTGAGGTAGCGAAAGACCGCTTATTGTTGAACACGTTGTCTTTTCCGGAGATTGTTACACATTGTCGGCCTCAGCGGCAATATTTTCAGCAAACGAGTGCTTCGTGGCCTTCAACGGTTTGGCACATCACGTACTGAATCTGTCTTCTAAATATTTTGCATAACTTCAGTATTGGTGTTCTCACAAGGCCAGCTATGTCGATCGTAAATTGTCCGAAGAGCATGCCCGTACAGAGCTTTGTTTTGCATAATATATTTTCATAACTCATAGGCGCTGTTTACAAAGAAATCTGAGAAGGCAGAGCTGAGTGCGGGAAGCCTTGAAAGATGCCAAGTTTTAACTCTGCTAATTGACGGTACAAAATAGACTTTCGCCAGACTACTTCGGCATATTTAGTCTGGCCAAACTGAGTTGGCATCATTTATATATATATATATATATATATATATATATATATATACAGGTAGTTCAATAAGTTCTTAGAATAAAAGCCGAGAATTTTCCAAATCATGTTTTTAAATTTTTCTTATTCGGTATACTCCCCGAGAAGCTCAATACACTTTTCCCACCGAGATTTCAGAGCTTTCATACCTCTTGAGTAGAATTCCGCGTCGTTAGACTGAAAATAGGCATTGACAGCAGCCTTAACCTCTTCATTACTAGAAAAACGCTTTCCACAGAGACTATTCTTCAAATGTCCGAAGAGGAAATAATCAGAGGGGGCCAGGTCTGGAGAATAGGAGGGTTGTTCAATAAGTTCGAACCTCAGTTGGGCCAGTTTTGCCGATGCTTGCCGGGACTTGTGTGCAGGAGCATTGCCCTGGTAAAACGGGACAACCTTCTTCTGCAAAGAGGGCCGTTTCACGATGAGTTCTTGCTAACGGCAGTCCAACAGTCTTGCATAATATTCTCCTGTGATCGTTTTACAGCTCTCAAGGTAGTCGACCAGCATTATTCTACGTTGGTCTTAAAAAACTGTAGCCATCACCTTTCCGGTCAATGCCGTTGTCCGCACCCTCTTCGGAGGTCCTTCATCAGAGGAGGTGCACACCATTGGCAAGATGCTTCTTGGGTCTCGGGAGTGTAGTGATGAACCCAGCTTTCATCGACGGTCATGAATCTGCACCAAAAATCCGACAGATTGTTCGACATCTTGGCCAAATTTCGCTGTAAAGCCAAAACAGGCGCGTCTTTTTGGCCTTGGTTGAGCAAATGCGGCAGCCATTTTGCTTTAAGCTCTTTCATCTTCAAGTTTTCGTGTAGGATAAAATGCACACTGCCTAAACTAATCCCTAATGCCTCCGCTATTTCCTTAATGTTCATTCGCTTATCTGTGCCAAGAATTTTTCGCACTTTCTCTACGTTTTCCTCATCAGTTGCCGTTTTTTGGCCTCCTGGACGTAGTTCATCCTCGGTGCTTCTGCGACCTCTTTTTAACACATTAATCCAGTTGGAAACAGTGGCAAAACATGGCGCAGAGTCACTGTACGTCTCGTCTAATTCAATTTTTACTTGGGTCGCATTCCAACCTTTGAAATAAAAATGCTTGATAACCACTCGAAACTCTTTTTTCTCCATTTTTAAAAATCACGCCGATACGTTGCACGGGAAAAGCTATCAAACGAAATCGCAACGGCCAATCGCCATAATATATTGAGTGCTAGCAGTCGAAAAGTTGCAGTTCCTATTAGCGGTGAAAGCGTGCCAAAATTCGAATTCTAAAAAGCTCATTCTAAGAACTTATTGAACTACCTGTATATATATATATATATATATATATATATATATATATATATATATATATATATAACAATAAACTATAAACGTTTCAAAATGTCCGTGCCAGTTCCGGTAGTAAAATTATAGGTCTAATTGTCCTGCTTACTCCCTTCGTCTCTGAGTCTAGCATTGCCCCTACGGTGTAAGACTCTGGATCAATATCAACTATTGGCGGTTGGAGGTGGAACAGCCAATGGCTGCCGCCGCAGAGAACGAGCTCGTCTGCGTACATGATGATGTTTACGGCTCATCAGTTCTATTTTCGGGTCGGTTGCGCAAACAACAGAGGGCTGATGTGGTCGCCCCTGTCTCATACATGGGTGACTTGCTATTCCGTCGTTTTAAGTAATTTATTTATTGGGTTGCTGTATGTCCTGCGTCAGTTGTTAAATCTGCTCTCGGACCGCAAGCTCGGCTAGTTTGAAGAGCGCATCGAGGCCTCTCTCCCTGATCCCGTGTTGATCGCAGGTCGAACAAAGCTTTTTTTAATTACACTGTACAGCAACTGACCTTATCACGCAAAGTCCTTCCAGCTCAGTGCTATGAGAAGACTTGAACGTGCTGTTGGTTCAGATATTTGGTCTATGAAACCTTGTTGCTCGTCTGGAAGTGTCTTTCGAACTCAACGAATGAGTTTTATTAGTCAACAGCTCACTGTAGCTCCCGAATTCTCTTATTATTTTTAATTGGAGGCGAAACTCGTAAAACTTCGTGCCAGCGATCTCTTTTGAGAACCCTTGACGCGAGTCTTTGCGTGTACTAACGTTCTTGACGTATGGTGACATGTGTTCCTATGGGCATATGGACTCTTATGTATGTATCACAGGAGCAAAAAATGAAGGCAGCGCAATATGTTTCGAAAGAAAAAACATGAGGTATAAACAGGACTAGTGCATTTTCGAGTTTAGACTTAATGATATATATAAACATATATATATATATATATATATAGTCCCATGAAAAATTTAGGGCCCCCCATTTTTGTTACATTTCACGCATTTATTATAACCAATCGTATAAAGATCACAGTGATACATGCTCACAGAGTAACAGCGGAGACTTCTTCGTTTGGTATAGTGTTAAATAAATTTTGGATTACGTTTTGCAAGAGCTCGTCCCAAGCCTTGAAAGTTGTTTTTTATTTGTGTAAACTTATTGTTCGAGCCAGCTCCACACATTCTGGATCATATTAAAATCAGGTGAGAGTGCAGGCTAGCGAAGAACTTCAATGTGACGTTGGTCGAACCAGCTTCCGATCAGCCTGGCGGTGTGAATCGGGGCGTTATCGTGTGTAAAAACGAAGTCTGGCCATCCCATCAGCTTAAATGCGCCGATTGCTCTTTTAGTCAAATCCTCGTATCGCGTCGAATAAACACGACCGTCTAAAAACACAATCGACGACTTTGTATAATATCCGACAGCAGCCCAGATCACCACTGAACCGCCACCTAAGTGACGCTTTGACAAAATTCGTTCTTCCTTGCGGACATCGTGCGAATAATAGTAAAATCTATCCGATTCATCAAAGTTAAACTTTTTTCATTCGAAAAGAGCGCTCTGTGTCACTCAGTGGTCCATCCCATCGTATCGTGGGCACTCAGTGGTCCATGACATTTTATCGTGGGCGAAGTCAAGACGAGCTTTCATCCGTCAGCGGTCAATCGTTGTTTTTTCTTGTGTTTTTGCCAATTGGTCTTCCTGAGGAAGCTTTGCGCAATTTCGCACTTTTGTTTGCACGTCGGCCGCCGCCGTAATTGCCCTCGCCGAGGGCGCAGAGTTCGACGCTTTCTTCAGAATTGCAGCTTGTTTCGTTCCGAAAGAAAATTTGGACGCCCGGAACTCCTTTTTACGGCGTATTTTTTTACCTTAATTAACAAAGTTATATACTACTTGGGCACAACGTCCCAATTGACAGAAAATGTTGTAATTAGAGAGGCCGATGTCCTTATAAGCCTTGATATGGGCCTTTTCTTCACCCATGAGGCGCCAGCCTATGCCTATCGTTTCAACAAAGAAAAAACTTCTGGTAGGTGGTCTGCCTTTGTTTCTGTCAAGCCGTTAAATGAGCCTAAACGCCGTTATTCCGTTTAATTCACTTGTTAATACATGAATCTTCCTAGTGAGATTATCATTTTCTCGCGGTGTAGCTATATTATGCCAAATGTGAAAATCTCGTGGTTCAAAGTAATCCGAGACCCAAAATGTCGATAGAAGTCTTCGTTGTTACTCTGTGAGCATGTATCACTGTGATCTTTACACAATTGGTTATGATAAATGCCTGAAATGTGGCAAAAGTGGGTAGCCCTATATTTTTTCAGGGACTGTATATGCCGTCATCTATTGCGGCAATTTACGAATAACAAAAGATGCCTCTCTCTGCTGATTGACCTCTAAATTCTCTCCTATTGCTAGGTACTATCTGATCTATGATCTCTCCACCGGTTGATCTATTTAGAAGGTTTAGGGTTTAAAATACATTTACGCACGACTGAGTAAAAGCATAACAGGAGTTGGCAAGCCCTTTAACATGCTCACGCTTAAACAGTGTGGGTCTCAGCCGCCTAACGGCAAGTCTCGCAGGCATGCCTTAGCGCCTAACAAGAGTCGAGTCGAAGGATTAAGGCAATACCCACTGAAACCGAAGTAGTAAAGCAATACGCACCAACCGACGCATTGAGGCAATACCCACTCGCCCGGCTAATGCTAAATACATTCGGACCGTAAAAATCAAAGCGACGCCTTCTTATGTCATTTGCCAATTCGATAATGGTATTCGCGACCCCGGTGTGGCCATTAATCGCACTGACTCCGACCAGCAGTAGAGCGCGTAAAATGATGTAGGATGATGCGTAAGACCCAACGCATCGCTGCTTTACGGATTACGATGGCCTACAAAGCGGTCAGCACGGTGGCTGTCCTTGTACTGGCAGGTACGGTCCCTTGGGACCTGCAGGTCAACGAACGTCGTCTCTTGTGGGCGGAATCGACAAGCAAGAAGGAGGGAAAAAGGGAAAAACGCTGGTCCCTTGGCAGAATGAATGAAATGCCACGCCACACGGCGCACCTGGGGCCGAGTGAAGGTCCTGATTCCAGACATTAAGGCGTGGATTAACCGGCCTTGCGGCGAGTTGACACACTACGTAACACAACTGCCCACAGGGCGAGGCAATTTCGAGAATTGCGTCTTTCAATAGGAAAAACAGATACGCTACTCTGCAAACACTGCGAAGGAACAACGGAAGACACGCCCGAACAAACTGTATATTGCTGTGCGCGGCATGAGCTCCCTTAAACACGGACTTAACCACAGCAAGTGACGGCAGCCTTAAAGAGCTGATACATCTTCCTATAAATTTACGTGATGACTGGAATATTATAGCTCGTACAATCGAAAGCATCATGCACGCCAATGAAGAAAATAATTGTTTCTACTTGACAAGGCCCCGTGAGACGCTCCTGGGCAGCTAAGAAAAGGTCTCCACTATTCACCCCTTCAATTGTTTGACGTAATGCTTGCGCAGTTCCCAATTGTGGGGATGGGGACATGACTGGTTTTTAGTAGGCTGGAGCCCCATACTACCGGCCGACGTTTACAGATGAGCTTTCCTGCCGCGGCGTCCGCTTTTTAAAGGACAAACTGAAGTTTTCTAGTTTGTCCCTTTAAAAATTTCCACTAGAACTCTACATATGTAGATGACAGTGCCTACATGTATGTATCCTCCTTAAGATGACCCTCCGACCTGCTGAAGAGTAACAACACACAGGTGGCGGGATGAACTCGGAATTTTCAAATCGTTAGGTCCTAATTGTCGAGTCGGCAACAACTCTCGGATGCTTTTTACCATTTTTCTTTTTCCTGCTTCTCTCTTTGCCTTTATTATATGTTGAATAAGCTTTGGAGCGCGTCTTAGTTTTTGACCGACATGAGCATGTACATGACCAGCTCCTTTCTGGGCATGCCTCGTCTGGTCTCGGCCCATGCGGCAAATTGCAAGACCGTATGCTCCGGAGAGTCCACCTCGTCCCAGTAATCGCAAGCACTGCGTTGAATCAACCTTTCCAATCCTTTTTAAATACATTTGGAAATTACCGTGACCCGTGATAACCTGGGTCAGGTGGTATGTGAGACGACCTCCAAGACGATTCATCCATCGGCGGATCTTTGGAATGAGGTACCTTACGAGCGCCCCTGGTTGTCCGTCCGGGATGCTATCCCACTCATTTTACCACCAATCGAGTGTTCCTCTACGAACTCCCTACTTGGGTTAACTTCTTCCCCTAATGTCTCCGCTAGCACGAGCGAGGCTGCCGTACTGAAGGTGCGATACCCCCGAATGATACGTAGGGCCCTGATCCGCTGCACCTTTCTTAGAATCTTCTTTGTAGCATTTGTGTATATTGTAGGCTACATCCAAATGCGCAAGCCAAAATGGAGGATTGACTCGGATACGAACATCAGAAGTTTCCAAACGCTAGCTCTTAGACAGAACGTGTTGGGCAATAAACGGGCAATATTATTAGCCGCCTTTGAGCGTTCCCGGCCGCGATCCTGACATAGGGTCCCCCGCAAACCTCGTTCTAGGTATCTTGTCGTATTATTTAACTTGATAACTTGGTCGGCACCTCTAATTTACTAATCGACATCCGCCGCCGCAATATTGGCGTATGTCTCCAGGGCCAGCACTAAACTCCACTTAGTTCTGGCCCTGACAGTATTCATCTCAGTTCTGGCACAGCTATATCACCCGCGTACGCGAGCAGTCCTACTCCCAGTGGATGTTTAGGACGTCATCGTACGCCAGATTCCAGAGGAGAGGTTTACTGATTGAACCCTGCGACACTCCAGCAGTCATCTCCACTTTGGTGCGTCCGTTCTCGATCATCCTATTGTTCAGGTAGTCGGAAACAAACCGTACCAGATACGACGGAACATTCTTTCGCCGAAGCATCTCAGGAACCACTTTCCACGGGATACTGTTAAACCCATTTTTTACATCCAGCAACATCACTAGGAACAATTCCTTGGTTTTCCAAGTAGACCCCCTGATAAGTTCGGCCTTCTACCAGCCGCTACCACTTTGTGGGTGGCCGGCAAAACAGACCTATGCTTTCGGAATCCAAACTGCATTGTTGACAACAGTCTTTTCCCTCGGCAAAGGTTCTCAGTCGATCCTCTATGATGACTGCACCTTTGGGCAAAGTGCCTATTAGGCGATCGGGCGGTACTATCTGTTGCTTTTGAAGAGTAGTTTCATTTCGGCGGCTAACCGCCGGACATACCGCGGCGTGGTATCGATCACATTTGTTCCAACACTGTCTGCGTCGACGTTCATCCTGTGGTTCATAAAAAACACATCATCTGCACAGAACGTGATGGAATCCGTGGGCTGCAAAGGCCTTAGTTATATGTCGATCTCTTACCCCGCTACCCCGCCATTCAGCGCTCCTCATTGCTGCTGTTCCATAAATACCTATGTCCACCTCGCGGTGTTGTGTATTTTAGCTTACATATTTAAAAAGTTCGGTAACGATCATAACGCCAACAACGTTAGATGTTACTGATTTGTTGAATTATTTAATCTTGACACATTGCCAAGAATCGATGTGACATTTGACAGAGATGTGGATTTCAGTCACTCCAAAACTGAAGAAACGAAAAGCAAAGGGTGTAATGTGATCACTCAAGCAACTAAGATTCACGATACATCCTTTATAAGTCAGACTTAAGTCACTAAGAATTGCCCTTGAAAAATATTTTGCTAACGTGGATAACATCTAACCTATTCGTGGGAAACTTTAAACATTCAGTATGTTAAGACTAGCTCATCAACGCAAAGCATTGCGAGATACTATTATAATAATCACGGTATCAATCATATCGCCAAGTTCGAGCAGAACCATGAACCAAACGTGAAACTTAAACGCTTTGATTCGATTGTAGACAATGTTAATAATTACGGTATTCTGAAAATGATTTACCGAGTTTCCGTTCGCTTAGTTCTTTCAGTAAAAACAAAAAGGAGATTTGCAAGGACTGGGTGGCAGCCGGCTGGACTCCACGCTAAAGCGACATAACATTAAGCGCAACCTCATCAAACACAGCCGCGCCAATAAAAGGTCACAATGAAGAAACGGCTATAATAGAATCGTATTGCGTTTCTGTCGTTAAAGTAAGAAAAGACCAATGAAATGCTTGCTCCCTATCGTTCACTATCGTTGTTGCCTTAGAAGCCTTGTGACTTCAACGTTACACCAGCAGTAGTGAGGCGTATGATCACGGACGTCAATGAACGTGCTTAGAAATTGGGCTACGTGACGTGGGTTGACCCTCAGCAGCAGCAGCAACAGCAGCAATAGCAACAGTAGCAGCAGCAGCAGCAGCAAACGAAGTAGCGTGCATAATTTCTTGTGACGTCTTTGTCGGCGCGACGGAGCCACGGTCGCGTGAGTCCAGCGCCCTCTAGGCGCGCTGCCCGAAAACTGCGCCAGTTTCCCTGTGCCTACCAGTTGGGCTCCACCACGCTGGGCTAAGTTTTGCACTCCTTCGATGTAGAGGCACAATCCCACAACGAGGTAAGTGAACAGTGATTTTATGCCGAGAAGGTTATCGACGTCGACGGCGACGTCGTTGTAAGTGATAGAACAATTACAAGTGATCGAACATGTAGAGAAAACACGCATCTCCAATCTCAATGAATTCGATTGCCCATTACTCAGATACAACGCCTCTGTACGGAGCGTTGTCAAAGGCCAACTTACTGACTGCGTCAAGACCGGTGAGTGGCAAGCGAAGCATAACTATGCACAATGCAAGCACAGCATTTCCGGTGAGTCTCTGGCGCCGAAATGGCAGCATACCGTTCGTACGGCCGCGAAATGACAATTTGAACAAATTCTGAAATTAGTAGTTTTTTCCTCTGCTCTATCTATCGTGTGTTTGGTATATATCGTGTGTTTGTGTAAAGTGAATAGCCATAAAAAAAAACGACTTGATGATTTTTGAACGTATCGACAGAGACAAGTCGAATTGACAACAGACATTTAGCGCGTTTGTAAAGTTTA